>OY728136.1:1651906087-1652506087 GCA_963277665.1 Viscum album
TGATTAAAACTTATATGGAAGGATATTACATGGGTTTGATTTCACCGCAAATTATATTTATTATCCCAAGGATGTGATCAAGTGGTTCTTGTTATTGGTAACCTTATGATTTATACCTTATTAATAAATAATCATTATGTCATGTCTCATGTTTATGATCTTTGATATGTAGGGTTTCAAATTTAAATTTTCAACACAGGTTCTCATACATTTAGGTTCATGTTATGCCGACTTATTTATTTCATTTACTTTTATTGAGCATTCAAGCTCACCCATTTATTATTTTATCATTCCCCATATTATGAAGTAAAATTTTAAAAATATGTACTAAATGGGATGATATTTGTGGGAATCATTAAATATTTTTCACCAAGATAGAATATTTTTTCCATGTTTATAAAGACACTAAGCAATTATGTTCCTTAGAAATGTACATTTGTAATGTGAAAAATATTCATAAAAATGATGTGATAACCATATATTTTAAGCTTGGTTCGCTATAGTTGGTATGGAAGGAGTGGTTTTGTAAATATTTGGAAAATAGGATGATAAATATTTATTGACATTCCTAGGGATATTTCTGAGGATATATCTAAGGATGAGTTTAAGGATGAGTAAATGTTTATGAAATTTTTCTCAAGATTTGGTAAGGGATAGAGTGGGTAGTTTCCTAGTAATAAATCCATGTCTATATACTATAATTGAATATAGATATGGAGAAAATGTACATTTGGGTACCATCCCTGAGAATATCACATTGATCTAGACAATATCATGAACTTGTTCAGGACAAAGGTCTCTTATACACGTCAATTTTGACACTCTCCAGGGATATTCTTTGGGAATTCATATACACTTTATAAACCATAATGAAATATTTAAATATAGGGTGACTATAAACAACTTAGGATTAAACTAAGGTGTCATATATTGAATAATTAAGTTTTAGGACTTAGAAATCTTGTAAGTAATTTTTTTCATGATTATGTGGTATCCTACTATGCTTTGGGATGCTCACGTTGTGATTTTTTGTTTTATTCAATGGTGGGAACTAATGGTAACTCAGTTATTATTGAGTGTGATGGGAAGTTTTTTTATTATAAGTCAAATGGGATGATAACGATACTGAAAGATGTTATGATCAAGGCTAATAAGTTTTCATACAACATGATTAACTATGTGTACTTTAACCAACTCTCAGACACCCTATAGAAGAAAGGGAAAGAGTTTTATGAGATTTTGGGTAACGAATATTGTTTAGAAAAGAAGATTGATTCTTTTTTATGTCATGAATGTGGAAATAATTCCCTATGTGATTGTATTATGTGAATAAGAAGTTTAATAGACTGAAAAAAAGAGGTATACAGATAATGTAACTACAAAATAAAAAAGAAGGGTATGGTTAACTTGATGGATGAGAATATCGACCTCCTTAAGAAATACTAAAAGGGTAAATTCTTTAATTGTGTAATTAATGGTCATTGTGTAAATCAAAGTCCTAAGTAGAATTCCCATGAAGAGAATCATCAAGGTGGAGTAATGGTTATAATAATGATGATGATGAGGCAACATATGAAATGTAAAATGAAATAGATATTAAGTAATAGGATTCAGAAGCCTTTTTGAGGTCCTAAGTATGAAGTAGAATAATAGAAGTGTTTATGAATTTGGATTTAAGAATTATGAGTTTTGAAATTTATTGTGATTTTTCATTTTGTGTTTTTGCTAAGTATTTAAAAGAATATGTAGAATGGTTTTGATGGACTAGAAAACTGAATTAATGGCAAGGTGATTTTCATGGAAAAACGTGATTAAGGAAAGTAAAATCCTTAATATGTTCTTAATTTTAAAATGATGATGTTTAAATAAGGATTTGTAGGATATGAATATGTAAATTGGAGGGTACTGGTTACCTCGGAACTGATAATGGATTTTTTGACAAGTGGTTTAGGATATAATTGATGTAGTATACAAATTTTTTGGATTTAAGTAGTATATCCAATAAACTATTGTATAGGAAAACAAATAATTTTTCAATTAGGGTTTATTGTAATTCAATTTATTACCATGTTTCAAGAAAATACATGATGAAGGTATTAACATGTTTGGAATGTGACAACCAAGAGAAACCTTATGATATATGAGGGATCATTGTTAAGCTGATTTAGTTAAATTTTACTATGTTTTTTAATTTTTCATCTTTTAGATGGGTTATATGTTTGTCCTTTTATGTAATGGTTTATGATAAAATTCGGATGAGGTTTTAGAGATTAAAGTATTATCTCACCATATGAGGATTTATGCATATTTGATAACATATGATATCCTTGTATTTGTTATATTAACCAATGATAGATGGAATGACATATCATTCTATTTATGTATTGAATGATTTGTTAATGCTTTTTGAATGTGAAATTTACCCTCAGTTCATGAAAAAATGGATGAAGTGAAAATTGATCAAGACACAAAAAATGGTGAGGATTTCATGAAATAATGAAAGTATACCTTCTCATGAAAATTATTCAACATTATAAAAATATCTTGAAACTAAAAAGTTTATCCAAGTACCTTCATTTCAAATTAATAAAATGTCCCAATAGATAATCTCATGTTTAAAGAGTTGTGATTGTTAACTTTATCATACCCATATTCTCTATCACACTCCATCAGAACCTAATAGTTAGATTTCACTCCCATATCCAGGTTTTAACTTCCCATCTATGTTATCCTATATAGAAACCTACATATGTATTTTTTTGGTTAACCATTCTGTTTCCAACTTCCCCTTTTTTAAGTATTTTTTATTCTTCATTTTTACGATGTCAGTTTTTAATATATTTATACTCTACATATCATGCAACACTAAAGATATATTTTTTTATACGAAAGAACTATGTGTGGATTGAATTATAAAATACACCAATTCAAGCCTGCAATGTATGAAACACTATGATTGGATTGCATTACACACAATTTTGAGTCCCTTCAATACCTTGTGTTACATGCAAGGTCAGGTTTTATAGAACTACAGGATACTATTAATATTATTTATAAAATTTTATTATATCCACCACTTTGTTGTTGTACTGAAAGTTACAAATAAAATTAACTGAATTTTGAAAATATTATTTACACTTTTATATAAAATTAATCCTTTTATTATGATTTTATTGATCTGAATATATGAACTATTTTAAATTAAAGAAATTATTTTCTAAGAAAACAATATTTCAATATAGAAAAACAATTAAATATTAATAATTAATCAAACCACATTTAATTAACATTTTAAATAAAATTTATATTTTCTATATATAATAAATATTATTTATAATCATTTAATAGGTTTTATAGGTATATGAAATGAATAAACCCAATTTTATGAACAAAAAGATTTGTTTTTTTAAGAGATATTGTCACCACCTTTTAATGGAGAACCCATTTTAAATTTAATTTTTTACACTTCTATAATTTTTATAAGAAAAAATAAAAAAATTCATAGAATTTTAATAGAAAAATTTACCTTGGGTTAATTTTTTGTATTTTTCTGAGAAGTTTCATTCTTTGATGAATAGTGAAAACACTGAATTTTAATTCCAAACAAATTTATCATCTAATTTTTTTATTTTTTTAATATTATATTTTAGTTTGTTTTTTAAGTTTATTAGATAAATATTACACCAATTAATATAATTTATTTTATTATAACCAATTTTACATTGAATTTGAATATAAAAACGTTTTAATATTTTGGAACTTTTCTCATAGAAACCTAATGTTGTGGTATATCAATGGAATTAATTAAAAATTGATATGTGAAACTTATATTGTCTTAATTTCTAGAAATGGATTAAATATTTTTAATCAAAATTATTAATAATATCTAGTAATCTGAAATTAGTTTTTTTAAAAATATATCAGTGAAAGTGATTAAAATTAATTATAGCGATTAAGAAAAAAATTAGCTTAAAAGGAATTAAACATTAAACAGAAGTCCAAAAATGACCTAGATTCATGTAAAAAGTACATTTTATTTTCATATTTTTATTATGTACTCCATTTTATATGTTTTTAACATTATTTTATCCACTTTTAATTGGAAAATCATGGGTGGAATTCCCTTTTCAAAAAAATTCTGGAATGCTGCCCCTCCTCCACTATAAAAAGGCACTCAACCATTTAATTTATTAATACCTCTCACACCCTTTGTATATCCCATATCTACAAAAAATACACTCCCAAAATCAATCCCTCTATACTATAAGCCTCATTTTTTGAATAAATCAAATCAATGAATCCCTTTAGTGGAAACAAATAAGAGTTACTCAAAGAAGAGGTGACATCCCTCCTCAAGATCTATTGTTTTATTTTCATTATCCACCCCCTGAAAAATTAATACTACATTATTATATAATAAAATAGGTATACTCAATATACTGATAATTTTTTATTACAATTTGTCTTCCTTAACTTAGAAACACTTCAACATAAGGGTTAATGAACTTACTATTCTAGTGTACGGTGAACTACCGCTCCACGAAAGGATTTTGTTCGTTTTCATTTTACCACCTCTAATAATTTGGTGATTTTGATAGAAATTTTTTTTATATTATATATATGATACTTCTTTTTAATTTTTTATTCTATATTTACTATATAAAACATACCTTCATTCTTTCTTTTTTGTGTAAAAAGGATAACTTTGTTTGTGGACATGTAGATTATCTCCTCCTCAAAGTAATGTGATTCATTCACACATTACATGGAATTAATTAATTATGGGTTTATAAAAATTATATGATATATATTACATAATAATTCTACTTCAATGGTTATATATATATATATATATTAATTTCTTTATTTAAAAACGACAAAAATATGAAAACATCATTCTAGTCTTCGTACTGTCTATAGTCTCTATAGATAGTGTATTTCATTTCATATATCTATCATTTATAGATTATTTTAAATATTTATATAATCAATATGTATGATATATAAACCATGTTTTAAATTCTATAAACTAGTAAATCACGATCAATGTAAGCGGATCAAGAAAAACCAGTCAACCCTTTTATGAAAATCAACGTGGATATTAACTGAAAGGTAATGTTAACATGGAATTATTAATAAATAGGTAATATTAACTAATAATAATATCTTATATGGTATTATATATAACAATATGTGCTAGGTCAGGATGACTGTGATGAACACAAAAGAGGGGGGGTGAATTCTGTCCTTTTAAAAATCTTAACAATATTGAAATGTCCCTCTTGAAATAAAGTGATCCTTTCCTTCTCTCTTAATGTTGAACAAGTGGTAGAAATAAATAAAGTAAAAGAACACATGAATATATAGTGTTTCGGAGCACCAAAATCCCGTTGTCCACTCCACCAATTCTCTACTGCATTATCTTGGTGATTTTAACTAGTTGGCCCTCCTATCACAAGACTTCCCAATCCACAATTGAGTACAGGCAGTTGACACCTTGAAAAGAGTTTATAGGTCCTTCTACATATTTCACAGGGAACTGTAATATCCAAAACTTAGTCTGAGAAGCTGACACTCCCCCATGATAGATTCTGATCTTCCAATACTCAAAATAAAAAATATTATACGAAGCATGTTTGTAAATAGGCTTACACACAGTTTTTACAGCAACTGACAGATATAGAAGATCTTCTATATAGCACAATTGAAGTAGAAAAATAATCTTCAATGATGATTAGGCTTCTTCATATTTTTTAAATAGAATAAAATAGATCATATAATGTTTTTGTAGGCTTCCATTTTCTTTACACCATGAGAGAATAATAAAGAACATATAATTTCATTTCTCTCTAAAAAACATCGAGCTTTAGTATGAATATTTTCAACACCTTCTTTTTAAAAGAGTATTTACATCTCTCATTTTCATCGTTGTGTATTTTATTTACATTCCAGAGAGATATATATAGAGAATAAATATACAACAATTGTAATATCTTTGTTTTTCCATAGAATAACCAAAATAATTAGAGTTAATGTTCCTCATAAATATCCTGAGAATAGTGTAGGAACATTGTCTCTTTATTCCTATAGAATAAATCACTAAAAAGAATCATTCAAAATAATTTGAATAACTCCTTCAATAATATATTCATAATAATAGATGTATTGAACAATTTAAAACTCCCATTTAAATCCATTAAAACAACATTAAATATAGTCGAAATATTTCTTGAAAAATAGCCACATAATAAATCATGAATATTTGAAATCAAGTCATTCAAAGAGATTCATAATGTCCCATATAAATAGGAATGATTCAATCTGTTCCATATGAGACATTAAATCATTCATAAAATAACTTTATAACAGTCATTAATACTAATAAAATTATTTCTTAAATCGGCCAAAATACCTCAGATTTAAAACAACATCATTGAAAAGTCAAACATAGTGTTTATACATGTAGGGATAAAACACCAAAACAAGGTTCAAACTATGTAACATATGGTTCCTTTTCATAGCATAGGGTTCCTTCCAATGTATGGTTCCTTATCCATAATTTCATCTATAGATTACGTAGGGATCAAAATGTAACATAAGGATGATGATCTATATATTGATCCTAATCAGAATAAAATATAAATGTAACATTTGTTAACCATACATTCAACTTCCCAAATGTAGGGTATGAATAGTAATTCCAGATTCTAATGTAGTGTTGATATTCCTTACATTTATCATTCACTAAATGTAAGGATGTTGAACCATACACAAATTGATCATCATAGGGTTTAAAATCCATATGTGTAATTTATCAAACGTATGGTTGAAACCCCATAATACACTTACCAATGTAGGTTTTGAGCAATTTTTCTTGAAAATGTAAACAATATCACTTTGAACTACACAGAATTTGTTCATTGTATAGTTGAAAAATTACTTTCAAGACTTCGGTGATTTTTTAGAGTACCAAAAAATTATTTTAAGATATCCATATAAACTATTATTGTTTAGATGAACTCTTTATTTATCCAATAGTATAATTCTCCCATAATATGTTCAATATTTCTTGAGATATGATTATAATTTCTAATTGAAATTAAGCTGAAAATGGAAATATCACGTGAATAGCTTATAACAGCTTCGGTGAATTTTTACACCATCAAAACCACTAAATTAGATTTTAACATAAATAGATAGAATAAATATAATCTTCATATATTTCCAAATAAATAAACTCTGAAATAATATGATCATTATTGTCCATATATAAAATTAATCCTTTCCATACTTAATCTTAAACACAAAACAAATTTATGAGAAAAAAATATATTAATGGGTTGAAATAATTATCAAAACTAAATCAAAATTAGATTGGAAACGGGCCAGTCAATAATCTTCCCCTTTTGATACTTACAAAACCATAACATATCATCAACCTTTTCTCCCTCTCTTTATAAGGATAAAAAGATATAATCTTGCGTAAATTAAATAATACAATATATTTGCCTTTTTTTATAAAGAATTAGAAATTGAGATTTATGTAAAATATATAAATAAATAATTATAAAATAAAATAATATTAAATTTGAAAAACAAAATTTTCTTCCCCCTTTTAAAAATATTTATAACATAAAAAATAAAAAATATAACATATTTAAAATTTGAAAAATAATTTTTTGAGTATTTTAAATTTTATTTTTTATTTTTCAAGTATTTAAAATTTTAAAAAAACTAAGTATTTAAATTTTTAAAAAACAATATTTATTTTATATTTTAAATTTTGAAGAATTTTAAAATTTAAAATTATTTAATTATTTTTTATATATTAAAATGAGAGGTTATATCAAAATATATTCTAAATAGGTATAGAAATATAAACTCCACTAAATTCATGCCTCCTTCAAAAAGTTAAAAAGAGGTAATTGAGGAACCATGAAAACATTAACAATATATTTAAATTAATAATAATGGTTTGTAATGAATGCATTAAACCATTTAATTCATACCATAACAATGAAACCTCTAAACACATGCTAAATATTTAAGATAACTCCCCCTAATACCAAGCATAAATATTTAAGAAATTCAACGAATTTAATTAAATCAATTCAAATAAATTAAATAGAAAATATTTTTAAATAAATAAATAAATGAAATAATAAAAATAATAAAAGACTTAAAAAACAAATTAAAATATTTTTGAAAAAATTTAAATAATAGATTTTTGAATAATTAAAAAAAAATGCATATGTCATAAATTACCGAAACATTTTATACAAATAAAAGAATATTGTATCACAAATAGAAAGAGATTAATTTAGGATATGTAGTTAATTTCAATAGTTAAACATTAAAAACTTGCTTATACACATAATATATAAATTCTAAAAAATGTTTAATAGTCATTGATTAAGAAAATAAATCAATGAATAAATTCATTTATTAAAATAACAGTGTGAAAAGATTTAATTTTTTTAGCATGCGAATAATAATTAAATAATGTAGAATAAAAGGTAAAACATTTAAAAAAATTTCTCTCCCTATATAAAATAGTTAGTGAATTTAAATTGAATATTAAAAATGAAAATAAAATTCTTCAAAGATTAATCATTCCATTTGTAAAGATGTTTCTATTTAATAGAATAAGAAATAAGAATATAATAAATTTCCAAAATTTTCAAGCATCCACTTGATGATATAATGAAGACATTCATTGGTGAATTCCTATTATATATCAAATATGTAACGCCCCGACCCCAGTTACCCAGAGTCGGTGCATTATTACATAACATTGGTATGATCACAAGAAAGATCAAATCTCGAAAGACCGATTGGTTTAGTAGTCTTGGAAACACTAGATATATTCATAAGTCTTACATTACATCATAAAATGAAAAACTACTACAACAACATATTGTCTCCATAATCCACACTCATATCCCCACATAATACCCCTGCAGGTCATTCATAATTTACTTCTTCACTTCCTGGGAAAAATAAAACATAGAAAATGGGTGAGCTCAAATGCCCAGTAAGGATAACAATATAGCGGAAACTTTCATAAATAAGAATAAACATTTAAGGCAATGTATAACTAAAACAAAAGCCTTTCAAACATGAACTTTCAACATGGTACGACATAAATAAAATGAAATAATTCCATTTACTTATTCGCATGGATATTCTACTAATCGAATAATCACATGCAAAAATCAATAACCACTTTCATAATGTTGGAATGCATAATGCCAGACTATCATAACCACATAGTCAAGGCCTCGTGCCAAGACTACAAATAAGATTTTGTCAAGGCCTTGTGCCAAGACACTAGTTTGTCTCATGAGACCTACCGATGCATCGAGGAGCTATAGCGGGCTCCACCCGTCACATATTAAGTCCAATGCATTCCCATATGAAAAGGTTTAAACATAACATAAACATTCGTATTAAAACTAGCATACGAAATTTCAATACTTTCACCATAAACCATGAATGGTATATAAAAAAATAGCACATCCACAGTCAAACATATCACAAAACCTTCAATACAATATAAAAGTTTTGTATCATAATATATCATCCTCAAATAAGCGTAAAATCCATTAAAGGATGTTGACATAGATGAAATCAAAACTCTTTTTAAAGAAATATCTCATTATATTTTGAAATCATTTAAGAGACATATATTTATAAAATAAAACATTTTCTTTGAAAATATTCTTATAAGCTTGTAAGGGAAGCTTTGACGATTTTATAACGGCGGAAAATAACCGCACCCGCCGTATAAGTTAAAAATAACATTCTTATCTTAATTCTGTCGAAAGGGTTAAAAAGCACCTTGTTTGGAAAATGACAGAAAGATTCCCTTATAAACCTCTTATAAAAATTCAAACAAGGGTATAAATGACTTTAACCCATATTCTTTTAAATATTAAAAATGTTTTGAAATACATTTTGAAGAAACATGGATGTGGATGATAACGAGATCCCAGTAGATTATTACGTATAAACAACCTCGGATAATGAAGTGATTGTGAAATAACCCTTACCTTGTACTTTTCCTTGGTTGGGGTAGGTTAACCTCCTGTATAATGGTGAAATAATTGTTATTAAATTATAAAATAATCATATACATTATTATGATATCATATATGATCTTTTAATATTGATTTGATAATAATATCTTAGTATTATCGTTGTTTCGGGTGTGAACTTACTCATTTTCTTTTATATGTTTTGTTACATAAGCCATGTTTGTTGTATCTTATTCATATCCAGAATTATATCAAGTCCTTAAACATCATTTTTAAATCATCAAATGATAATTATACTTGAATGGATACGATGGAGAATGAATCTCATCGCGTTCGTGGAGACGGTAGTCCGTACGTACGCACGAGCGACAATATCATTATTTTGATATTAAAATAACATATAAATGGATGTTATATAATATATACAGAATAATTAACATGTTATATTTATTATTTACATGAGTTTCACATCATTATTATACCCATCCAAATAATAATATATTGAATAACAATTACACCACGACGTGGAGACGGTAAGCCGTACGTACGCACGTATGGTGACATGTTATTCAAAGGGTGGATAGAATACTGAATATGGTTGTACCATATTTATAATAACATCACATTATATGTGAGATACTGGAGTTATTATTTTAGAATGGTAACAACAAAGGAAGAAGAAGTGGAAGAAGAAATGAACTTGGAAAAGGGTGGTGAAATCATTACCTCTTCTTCGGGCTCTTCCTTTTGATTTGATCAAAAGGGCTCCTTAGGTTGGCTTTCTGATCAAACTAAGGCCTCTAGGTTGTAGTGAGGGAAGTTGGGAGAGTATTTGGGAAGGGTTTGGTCGAGCCAAGTGGCTTGAGAGGTGTGAGGAATGAGTAGAAGTGGTCTCCTTTTATAAGGGAGAGGAGGGTCTCTTTAGGAAAGAGTGAAAGTATTACTTTATAATATAATTATATTCGGTTTAAAATGGTCCAAAAATCATTGAGGTCGAAGATACGATGACTCAGTTTCTAAATAACATCAACCAATAAGAATTGGACAGGTTTTAGATAATATTTTAATCATTATAATCTTATTTATTTAAATGATTTATTAATGAGGTAAACATTGCATCATTATTGTGTCATTAATAATTTAAATTATTTGATGTCTAAAAATTATAAATAAAATATAATTATGTAGTAAATCTTTTTAGATTTCTAATTAATATTTATAATCGAAAATACAACATGTATAACCCTATGTAAAAATTGTTCTTCTAAAAGATGTAAGCTTATGCCATTTTTATTTTTATTTTAACTTTATTAATATAATGTGTCCCTACCACATACAAGTGGCTCTAAGGGGTCCCCAAATCTACCCAAGGATGCCCATGGTCGGGTATGTGTCCACTAATAAGGTTAGAACACGTTTTAGGGTAATTTTTTATTATTATAATATTATTTTTTAACCCTTATTTACCGGATTTACCCTTTAACCATGGTAAATAAAATATTTACCGCAGTAATTATTCAAAATGTGTAAAAATAAAAGTTATCTATTTACATAATTTGGACATCATGATTCCAAATATGTAATCCATTTTTGAAAATTCAAAACACAGAAGTGGCAGAAATTAATTTAAAATTAATTCCCGTTGTTAAAATAAAAAGCGTGTTTTTAAGAGATAATAACTATCAAAAGATTGACACTTGTTTATGTCTGGTTTAATTGTGAAATTATGTCCAATGAAAAACATTAAATTAAATGGAAAAAATATATTCTAAATATACTTTAAAACCACTCTAATTCATAATTTATCAATATTAATTATTTTGATTAAAAAAGTTGATTTTAATTAAAATTTAGTAATTTTCACTATTCATCAAAATATAAAAGTTATCCGAAAAGTACCAAAATTTCACCCTAGGCTAATTTCAATATTTTGAATCCAAAAATGAAGTCCATTTTGAAATATCAAATATATATGATTTCAAAAAGTAGGTATTATATTCACAACGGCTAGTTTAATTAGTTGTGGTGTGTGTTAGAACTCGAGGTTGCGTACAACACACGCTATCGCATTATTCGAAGGGAAACGTACAGTGGAAGCTTGGGTTGTTACATTCTCCCCTCCTTCAAATAATTGCATCCTCGCAATTTCTAGGGCATTACTGCATAAAAAGACTTGGGTGGTTCTTCATCATAAGTTCCTCGGGTTCCCACGTTGCCTCTTCCATCTTATGATTTCTCCACAAAACATTTACCAGACGCGTCGTCCGGTTTCTTAGTACTTGTTCTCTTGTATCAAGAATCCTGACAGGCTCTTCACAATAAGACAGATCGGGTTCCAGTTATAATTCCTCATAGGTGAGTACATGCGTTGGGTCAGGCATGTATTTTCTCAACAGAGATACGTGGAACACATCGTGAACTTTGGAGAGACTTGGCGGCATTGCCAATCCGTAAGCTACAGCCCAAATTCGTTCTAGAATTTCGAAAGGTCCGATGTACCTGGGACTCAATTTACCTCTCTTACCAAAACGTATGACTCCCTTCCATGGATATACCTTCAGGAAGACATGATCACCGACTTGAAATTCCAAATCCTTCCTTCGATTATCGGCATAGCTCTTCTGCCTACTTTGAGCTGCTTTGATGTGATTTTGGATTACCTTTACCTTTTCCACCGTTTCCTCCACCAGTTCTTGGCCTACAAGTTTTCTTTCACCAACCTCATCCCAACAGGTTGGTGTACGACATCTCTTTCCGTATAACGCTTCATATGGTGCCATCTGAATACTCGAATGGAAGCTATTGTTATAGGAAAATTCTACCAGTGGTAAATATTGATCCCACATACCCTGAAAGTCAAGTGAGGAAGATCTCAACATGTCTTCTAGGGTTTGAATAGTCCGTTCTGATTGTCCATCTGTCTGAGGGTGGTAAGCACTGCTCAAATGAAGTTCAGTATCCAAGGATTTCTGAAGAATTTTCCAAAATCATGATGTAAAATGGGGATCACGATGAGAAACAATCGATAGGGGAACTCCATGAAGTCTCACAACTTCATTAATGTATAGTCTTGCTAGACGTTCCAGGGGTAGATCTTCTCTTATAGCAAGAAAATGTGCTGACTTGGTAAGATGATCAACAATAACCCATATTGCATCATTCCTTCTAGGAGTCTTTGGTAGCCCCATGACAAAGTCCATCGTAATATTGTCCAATTTCCACTTCGGTATGGGAAGAGGTTGCATGACTCCTCCAGGCTGTTGCCTTCCAGCTTTCACTTGTTGACAAACCATACATCTTGACACAAAATCATCAATCTCCCTATTCATGTTGTCCCACCAAAAATGTTCCTTCAAATCTCTATACATTTTGGTGCTCCCAGGGTGTATAGAGAAATTGGAACTATGAGCATCATCCAGCAATTCCCTTTTCAGATCAGGTAAATCGGGAACACAAAGTCTCTTCCCGAATTTCAAAATTCCATCTTCATACACAAAGTCTCTCAATCTCCCATCATTCACAGCTTTAATCTTCTTCTAAAATTCTTCATCATCGGTCTGAGAACTCTTAATCCTTTCTAGTAAAGATGGTTTGGAAACCATTTGAAAAAGCATTGATGTTTCACCTTCCCTGGTTATTCCCATGTCCATCTTCACTAGATCCATGAAAATTGGATCCCTTTCAATTCTCATCATGTTCAAAACTCCATGGTCTTTTCTGCTCAAAGCATCTGCCACCTTGTTTGCTTTCCCCGGGTGGTAGTGTATCGTGAAATCATAATCCTTGAGTAATTCAAGCCATCTCTTTTGCCTCATTTTGAGTTCTTTTTGTGAGAAAATTATTTCAAACTCTTGTGATCAGTATAAATCTCACATTTTTCACCATAGAGGTAGTGTCTCCATATCTTCAAAGAAAATATCACAGCTGCTAACTCAAGATCATGAGTAGGATAGTTTTGTTCATGAATTTTCAACTGTCATGATGCATAGGCAATAACTCTATCATTCTGCATAAGGAAACAACCAGGTCCTTTCTTTGATGCATCACTATAAATAACGAACCCATCATTCCCCGATGGTAGAGTAAATATAGGAGCATTGACTAATCTTCTCTTCAGTTCTTCGAAACATTCTTCACACTCTTTTGTCCAAACAAATTTAACACTTTTTGTGTGAGCTTCGTTAATGGGTTAGCCAATCGGGCAAAATTCTGGACGAAACGTCGATAATAACCTGCCAAACCAATAAAACTGCGTACCTCAGTTATACTCGTAGGTGCTGGCCATTCTTGGATTGCCTTGGCCTTAGAAGGATCAACAGAGATTCCATCTTTAGAGACAATATGGCCAAGAAAAGAAATATCCTGAAGCCAGGATTCACACTTGCTAAACTTCCCATATAATTCATGCCTCCTCAGAGTCTTCAAGATAATGCGCAAGTGATTTTCATGATCTTCGTAGGTTTTGGAGTATACCAAGATATCATCAATAAATACCACCACAAATTCATCTAGATACTCCTTGAAAACTCTATTCATCAGACCCATGAATATAGAGGGTGCATTAGTCAATCCAAACGGAATTACAGTAAACTCGTAATGCCCGTACCTGGTTCGAAATGTTGTCCTCGGAATGTCTTCCTTCTTCACACACAACTGATGGTATCCAGATCGAAGGTCAATCTTTGAAAAGTATTGAGCTCCATGCAGTTGGTCAAATAAATCATCAATGCGAGGTAGGGGGTACTTTTTCTTTATCGTTATAGCATTGATCTCCCTGTATTCGATACATAACCTCATAGATCTATCTTTCTTTTTAACAAAAAGAATAGGGGATCCCCATGGAGAAACACTAGGGAGAATAAAACCCTTATTACTCAATTCCTCTAGTTGTTTCTTTAGTTCGACTAACTCTACAGTGGCCATTCTATAAGGGGTCTTCGATATAAGCCTTGATCCAGGAATCAAATCAATGGAAAACTCAACTTCTCATTCTGGAGGATGTCCAGGTAAATCTTCCGGAAATACATCTACAAATTCTTTCACAACAGGTACATCCTCTATTTGAACATTCCTTTCCTCACCCGCAGTTATTTCATTCTCTTCCTCCCTAATAATTGAATTTAGTTGAGCTATTGAGGGTGGATCTAAATAAGAATTAGGTGGTGATGATTCTGCTCTAAAAATAAGGTGTTCCTTATCATTATCATCAAGAATTGTAACCTCTTTCTTCTTACAATAAATCTTCGCATCATAGTCCGAAAGCCAGTCCATACCGAGGATTATATCAAACTCAATCATAGGTATGACGATGAGATCAGCAGATAAAGAAAATTTATGTGCTCTAATGGGGACTGATTCACAAAACTTTGTTGCAATGATACTTCCCTTAGGAGTTTTAACTGACAACTCCCTTATTAAATCAAATTGGAAATATCTAATTTTCTTAGCAAACTGGGAAGATATGAAACAATGCGACGATCCAGAGTCAAATAATGCATTTTCTAAACTTGAGGAAACCATTAAATTACCTGCCACCACGTCTTTTGGAGCCTCTAACTCAGCAGTAGTGATAGAATAAGCTTGGCCTTGATCCCTTGGCCTTTTCTGAGGTAAGTTCTTCTGACGCTTAGGACATTCATTTGCATAATGTCCCATCTCCCTGCAATTGTAGCACTGAACGTTGGTGGCTTCCTTCTTCCCTTCGCAATCATGAGCTTGGTGGCCTTTTTCACCACACTTGTAACATACTCCCATTCCCTTCAAGCAAGCACCGGGGTGTTTCTTCCCACATTTACCACAGGATGGATATTCAACCTTTCCTTTCTTCCCCTTATTTCCATTCCCATATTGATCAGCAGGCCTCTTCTTCTCTTGATTTGCTTTAAAGTCATAAGACTTAGAGAATTCCTTTTCGGTCTTGATAGCACATGAGACAATGTCTTCGTACGATGAAAAGGATTGTGAGACTAATGCTCGACGGAGAAATGGTTTTAACCCATCAAAGAAACGATCAATATTACTTCTTGGGTTGCGAATATAATCTCCAGCATACCTCGCTAACCTTGTAAAGTTAGCCTCATACTTTGTGACATTCTCATCCTCCTTTTGTCTCAGACTTAGAAATTTCCTTTCCATATCTGCTCGATGGTCGCGAGGAAAGTATTTTTCTAAAAACAGATCTTTGAACTCCCTCCATTCCATATTTTATACTCCATCATCTTCCTTCGTATTTTGAATCAATGACCACCATTGATCAGCATCTCCAGTGAGGCGGTAAACTGCCATGATAACTTTTTCCCTTTCACTGCTCCCCAAAGCCTGAAATATTTTCTCTAAGGAAAATATCCATTGCTCAGCTACTAAGGGATTTGTATTCCCATTGAAAGTTGGTGGTTGTTGCCTCATGAATCGATCTAACATTGATCCTCTACGCTGTTGATCAGGGTGCTCCATACGGGTAAGGTTATTATTCATAACCTGAGTAAGTTGTCCCAGTATGGTGATTAGCTGATCGACACCAGTTGCATCACCAGCCCCACTATAATTATCTTGAGCAGGAAGGAAATCCCTACATGGAGTGCGTGCATTGATACGGTTTCCATTTCTTCCACTAGGTTCCATTTCTAAACAATGGCATAAACTAGATCAGTTTATGAATCAGAATACATAATCCCATACTTATAAAACACTCAACATAAATTCAACTATTTATGGATATAATCCATAATCATAAAAATGTTTTCTTTGAGGAATTATATACTCATAAACCCTTCATAATGATTTGTAAAGAAAATGAGAGTTATCCTAAGAATATCCCCTGGGAGTGTCGTAACCAAGAGTGCAGCAAGGCCCGTTGTCGTGCACCAGTTCCCGTTCGAGTCTAGCTCAAAGCGGTGTTTTAGGGTTTTACCCCTAGGTACATCTGTGCCAGAGTCGCCTCTACCTGCTCGTATCCAGACAGGGATTTATTGCTCGGAAAACTCACAAAATCTCTACAATACCAAAATTCTAGGAAGTTCTTCTATACTAATCCTCAAAGTTCATCTTAGGTCTACGTGCTCTAATCAGAGTTTATCTAAATCTAGCTTCCAAGGTTTGTACTAAACTTCCTCTGATACCAACTGTAACGCCCCGACCCCAGTTACCCATAGTCGGTGCATTATTACATAACATTGGTATGATCACAAGAAAGATCAAATCTCGAAAGACCGATTGGTTTAGTAGTCTTGGAAACACTAGATATATTCATAAGCCTTACATTACATCATAAAATGAAAAACTAATACAACAACATATTGTCTCCATAATCCACACTCATATCCCCACATAATATCCCTGCAGGTCATTCATAATTTACTTCTTCACTTCCTGGGAAAAATAAAACATAGAAAAGGGGTGAGCTCAAATGCCCAGTAAGGATAACAATATAGCGGAAACTTTCATAAATAAGAATAAACATTTAAGGCAATGTATAACTAAAACAAAAGCCTTTCAAACATGAACTTTCAACATGGTACGGCATAAATAAAATGAAATAATGCCATTTACTTATTCGCATGGATATTCTACTAATCGAATAATCACATGCAAAAATCAATAACCACTTTCATAATGTTGGAATGCATAATGCCAGACTATCATAACCACATAGTCAAGGCCTCGTGCCAAGACTACAAATAAGATTTTGTCAAGGCCTTGTGCCAAGACACTAGTTTGTCTCATGAGACCTACCAATGCATCGAGGAGCTATAGCGGGCTCCACCCGTCACATATTAATTCCAATGCATTCCCATATGAAAAGGTTTAAACATAACATAAACATTCGTATTAAAACTAGCATACGAAATGTCAATACTTTCACCATAAACCATGAATGGTATATATAAAAAATAGCACATCCACAGTCAAACATATCACAAAACCTTCAATACAATATAAAAGTTTTGTATCATAATATATCATCCTCAAATAAGTGTAAAATCCATTAAAGGATGTTGACATAGATGAAATCAAAACTCTTTTTAAAGAAATATCTCTTTCTATTTTGAAATCATTTAGGAGTCATATATTTATAAAATAAAACATTTTCTTTGAAAATATTCTTATAAGCTTGTAAGGGAAGCTTTGACGATTTTATAACGGCGTAAAATAACTGCACCCGCCGTATAAGTAAAAAAACATTCTTATCTTAATTCTGTCGAAAAGGTTAAAAAGCACCTTGTTTGGAAAATGACGGAAAGATTCCCTTATAAACCTCTTATAAAAAGTCAAACAAGGGTATAAATGACTTTAACCCATATTCTTTTAAATATTAAAAATGTTTTGAAATACATTTTGAAGAAACATGGATGTGGATGATAACGAGATCCCAGTAGATTATTACGTATAAACAACCTCGGATAATGAAGAGATTGTGAAATAACCCTTACCTTGTACTTTTCCTTGGTTGGGGTAGGTTAACATCCTGTATAATGGTGAAATAATTGTTATTAAATTATAAAATAATCATATACATTATTATGATATCATATATGATCTTTTAATATTGATTTGATAATAATATCTTAGTATTATCGTTGTTTCGGGTGTGAACTTACTCATTTTCTTTTATATGTTTTGTTACATAAGCCATGTTTGTTGTATCTTATTCATATCCAGAATGATATCAAGTCCTTAAACATCATTTTTAAATCATCAAATGATAATTATACATGAATGGATACGATGGAGAACGAATCTCATCGCGTTCGTGGAGACGGTAGTCCGTACGTACGCACGAGCGACAATATCATTCTTTTGATATTAAAATAATATATAAATAGATGTTATATCATATATAAAGAATAATTAACATGTTATATTTATTATTTACATGAGTTTCACATCATTATTATACCCATCCAAATATTAATATATTGAATAACAATTACACCACGACGTGGAGACGGTAAGCCGTACGTACGCACGTATGGTGACATGTTATTCAAAGGGTGGATAGAATACTGAATATGGTTGTACCATATTTATAATAACATCACAGTATATGTGATATACTGGAGTTATTATTTTAGAATGGTAACAACAAAGGAAGAAGAAGTGGAAGAAGAAATGAACTTGGAAAAGGGTGGTGAAATCATTACCTCTTCTTCGGGCTCTTCCTTTTGATTTGATCAAAAGGGCTCCTTAGGTTGGCTTTCTGATCAAACTAAGGCCTCTAGGTTGTAGTGAGGGAAGTTGGGAGAGTATTTGGGCAGGGTTTGGACGAGCCAAGTGGCTTGAGAGGTGTGAGGAATGAGTAGAAGTGGTCTCCTTTTATAAGGGAGAGGAGGGGCTCTTTAGGAAAGAGTGAAAGTATTACTTTATAATATAATTATATTCGGTTTACAATGGTCCAAAGATCATTGAGGTCGAAGATAAGATGACTCATTTTCTAAATAACATCAACCAATAAGAATTGGACAGGTTTTAGATAACATTTTAATCATTATAATCTTATTTATTTAAATGATTTATTAGTGAGGTAAACATTGTATCATTATTGTGTCATTAATAATTTAAATTATTTGATGTCTAAAAATTATAAATAAAATATCATTATGTAGGAAATTCTGTTAGCTTTCTAATGAATATTTATAATCAAACATCCAACATGTATAACCCTATGTAAAAATTGTTCTTCTAAAAGATGTAAGCTTATGCCATTTTTATTTTTATTTTAACTTTATTAATATAATGTGTCCCTACCACATACAAGTGGCTCTAAGGGGTCCCCAAATCTACCCAAGGATTCCCATGGTCGGGTATGTGTCCACAAATAAGGTTAGAACACGTTTTAGGGTAATTTTGTATTATTATAATATTATTTTTTAACCCTTATTTACCGGATTTACCCTTTAACCATGGTAAATAAAATATTTACCGCAGTAATTATTCAAAATGTGTAAAAATAAAAGTTACCTATTTACATAATTTGGAAATCCTGATTCCAAATATGTAATCTATTTTTACAAATTCAAAACACAGAAGTGGCAGAAATTAATTTAAAATTAATTCTCGTTGTTAAAATAAAAAGCGTGTTTTTAAGAGATAATAACTATCAAAAGATTGACACTTGTTTATGTCTGGTTTAATTGTGAAATTATGTCCAATGACAAACATTAAATTAAATGGTAAAAATATATTCTAAATATACTTTAAAACCACTCAAATTCATAATTTATTAATATTAATTATTTCGATTAAAAAAGTTGATTTTAATTAAAATTTAGTAATTTTCACTATTCATCAAAATATAAAAGTTATCCGAAAAGTACCAAAATTTTACCCTAGGCTAATTTCAATATTCCGAATCCAAAAATGAAGTCCATTTTGAAATATAAAATATATATGATTTGAAAAAGTAGGTATTATATTCACAACGGCTAGTTTAACTAGCTGTGGTGTGTGTTAGAACTTGAGGTTGCGTACAATACACGCTATCGCATTATTCGAAGGGAAACGTACCGTGGAAGCTTGGGGTGTTACAAAATACCATTGCCTTTTGGTAGACATATAATTTTGGTTCCGGAATTGTCTATAATTAATGATTATGGTAAACATATATTCTTATTTTTATTTAACATTTTATAATTAAATCTAAACAATGCTTTGGAATAATTAACATTCTTGACACCACAAAATTGAAGTTTTCTAAAATAACAGACATTTTCATAATGTCTATTAGTACCACAATAAAAACATTTCATAGTATACATTATTATGCTATTTGAACTAGGAACAACTTAATTTTGTATATAATTTTGGCATTTCTCTATCAGTTCCAATACTACTTTTTCCTTTTAAATTTTTATTTCATCCAATATTTCTATTAAAATAATCCTCTTCCATAATTAGATTACTTGAATCATTGTTTAAATTATCAACTTCATCCAACAATTCTTTAATTTTAGTTTCAAGAAGATCACATAAAATTTGGAAAGATTTTGATCTTAAATCATCAATCTGTTTTGACAAACTTTCATTTTCAGTTGAAGTAGCATCAAAAGATTTTTTAATATTTTAATGCACTTTCATTAAAGAATAAAATATATCTTGAATAATAAAAAATATTATTATGTTCATAAAAATAAAAAATTCAAGAATTAGAACTTTCAGAGTAAGAAGATTGTACCACATCAGCATGAGCCACAAGGCATATATTAACCTTTAGATTTTCATTTTAGGCTTCTGAGTTTGTATTAGATTCGTCAATTGAATCTTTATATGCTTTACTAACCACCTTCATGAATTTATTTCCCTTTATTTTATACTCCGATTTCCATTGATCATTAAGAAAACGATAGTCTCGAATTATATAGCCATTCCTTTTACACTCAGAGAATCTGACTTCATTCCCTTTATCCTACTACAATTTCCCTTTTCTCATTTTATACTTATTTCCAAAAATTTTGGCAAGATGTGGTTTCTCAATACTTGAACCATAATGACTACAATATTAGTCATAAAATTTATCCATTGAAACATTGATTGTAGTTTTTTCCTTTTTGATAGAAATATAATTTTCATCTTTCTCTTATATCTCTACTTCATACATCATAATGGTTCTGATAAATTCTTTCATCTTTAATTCTTTAATTGGTGTGTATTTTTTAATAATAACTAATATTACAATCCACTTAGTAGGTAAAAATATAATTTCATTTAATTCCTAATCTGGTTCCAGAATTGGACTTCCCAAGGCAGCAACATCCTTACCAGCTTCTGTTAATCTTCCATTCATCTAAGTGATTCTCTCATATTCCTACATCCTGAATGTTTCAAATTTATGTTTTGGAGTATTTTAACTTAGTTTTATGACATTGTTATCTCCTTCATATGAAACAGAAATTTTCTACCATATCTCATTAGTTAGTAGCACTTTGAGAAAGACAATTAAATTCATCTGGACCAATACAGCATATAATTTCATTCATGGATTTTGAATTAATATCATACTCAGCTACAATAGTATCATCCCACTTTCCTGGTTCTCCAGAGACTTCATAAGGTTTGAAAATTTTTATATAAAAATTGAAACCAAGATTCTTAAAATATATAGTCATGTGATATTTCAATCATACTTAATTATCACAATTAAAATAAGTATCATGAATCATTGATATACCTTCTTTGAAATTATCCATTCAGATTTGTCTTTGTCTAAATCTTTATCTTGGGCTTGTTAGAGAAAATAGAAATCGATAGACCCCTATCTCTAATAACAATTATTATTTCGGGATTATTATGTTGAACATAAAAGAGGGGGTGAGTTGTATCCTTTTAAAAATCTTAATAATATTGAAATTCCTCCCTTAAAATGAAGAGATCCTTTCCTTTTCTCTTAAATTCAATCAAGTAGTGGAAATAAATAAAGGAAAAGAACACAATGATGTATAGTGGTTCGGGGCACGTAAATACCCTGGTCCACTCCACTGACTCTCTACTCTTAAAGCTTTGGGATTTTCACTACTTAGTCTTCTTATCACAAGATCATCCAATTCAAAACTGAGAACAGGCAGTTGACACCTAACAAGGCTTTTACAGGGCCTTCTAGTTATTTTATAGGGAATCATAATATCTACATCTTTATCCGAGAAGCTGACACTCCCCCATGGATAAGTATAAGTAGTCGATACTCAAAATGAAATATATGAGATGAAGTTTGTTGTGAAGTAGTTTTACTTCACAGTTTCAGTCACAACTAAAATATCAGGATCATCTACTTTATAGAACCATAGTAGTAGAAAAATAATATTCAATGTTGAGAAGGTTTCTTCATCTTCTTTGTGTAAAAGTAAACAGAAAAAACAATGTTTTTGTAGGTTTTTATCTTCTTTACACCATGAGATAATATTAATGGAAAAATAATTTCAATTCTATCTTAAAAAGAATTGGGAATTAATATGAATATTTTCATCCCCTTCATTTTAACAGAGTATTTACGTCTCCATTTTTTTCATTGTGTATTTTCTTTTCTGACTATAAATAGATAGATATATATATATATATATATAATTAATATCCAACATTTATAACTAAATTTATTTTTTTAGGATACCCAAAATAAATATAGTTAATAGCCTTCCTGAATATCTTGAGATTAACATAGAAACATTTCAGCTTTATTACTATAGATTATGTCTTTAAAAAATTCATTCAAAAAATTTTAAATAACTCCTCCAATATTATCTCCATAATAATAGAAGCATTGAACAGTTTAACACTCATGTTTAAATCTAATAAAACCACTTTAAATATAGTCAAAGCAGTTCCTAAAAAATATCCTCATAATATATCATCAATATTTGAAATCTATTCATTCAAAGACATTCTTTTCCTCCCTTATAAATAGAAATGATTTGATATGTTCCATGTGAGCCTTTGAATTAGTCATAAAATAAAATTATAATAATTATTGATAAAAAGAATACCGCTATATAAATCACCCAAAAACACCTTGGATTTAAAATAGCATTGTTGAAATGTCAAATGTAGGGTTTCTGCTTATAATAAGAAAATACCAAACGTAGGGTTCAACTATTTAACGTATGGTTCCTTTTATAGCATAGGGTTCATACCAATGTATCATTACATATCCATAATTTCATATATAGTTAATTTAGGGATCAAAAATTAACTTAGGGATTATAATCCATACACTCATCCTTATCAGCATAAAATCTCAAAGATAAAATTGATTAATCATACGTTCAACTTCCAAAACGTAGGGTATGAACAATAATTCCAAATTCCAACATAGGGTTGATTTTTCTTATGTTTATCATTCACCAAATGTAGGGTTTATAAACCATACGCAAACTTTTCATCATATGGTTGATAATATATATGCACTATTTATCAAACCTAGGGTTTTATCCTTACGTTATTCATAACAACATAGGTTTTGAATGGTGTTTCTAGAAAATGTAATCAAATTAACTTCAAACTACACTGAATTTTTTAATCCCTTTACCATCAGATTCAAAATTAGTCTCACAAGACTTATTTATAATAAATCTAATGATCTTATAATGGTTCAATAATTGATTCAATCAGACTTATACAACTCCTAATATCTTTAAAAAATTTAATTCATATGATATGAAAAAATGGATGCTAAAACAGAAATCCAAAATTCAGAAAATTTAATAACAATCTAGATTTTTTTTTGGATTCGATGTAAACTGATGAAATCAAGATAAACATATTTTCTATCCATCTCACCAGTTCTTGAGTGATTCTTAATTCTGAAGAAATTGTAGAAAAATAAATATTAATTAATTTCAAATTTGTTCACTGTACAGTTGAAAAACAACTTTAGAGATTTTGGTGAATTTTTTGAGTATCAAAAAATCAATTTCAGCCTTCCACATGAACTAATTATATTTATATAAACTCCTTATCTACCAAAAAGAATAGGGATCCAATGAATCTGTTTAATATTTCTTGATATAGAATCACAATTCAGAATTGACATTAAGTTGAAAACTTCAATATCACTTGAACAACTTGTAACAGCTTCGGTGAATTTTTTCACCATCAAAACCAATGAATTGGATTTTAAGATAAAAATATGAAATAAATATAATCTTTATATTTTTACAGTGGAAAAAAACTTTCTAATAATATGATCATTATTGATTCATATATAAAATAAATAATTTCACGTACTTATTCTAAGACACTTAACAAATTTATGATAAGTACAAATATTGAAGGGTAAAAGTAATTATCAAAACTAAATCAAAATAAGATTGGAAAGGATATCATCAAAAATATTTTTCTTTTGTATAATTATAATAAACTTATATTTATTATATAGTTTTGTTTAACATGTATGAATAAATTCATGACCTAAGGAATGGGTTTTGTCATCCCACTTTTATTTTTTGTGAGAGATGTTCCATATTCACCCCTCATTTATTTTGTGTGGTATATATTATTCCAATGAATTTTTTATATTATTTGTATACGTGAACTTATGGGTATTTATATATCCATTTTATTATATCTCTTTCATGGGTATTATTTCTCAAAAGTTACCAAGTCCGTAAAATAATTTTGTCTTAATTAGCCTTCTTTGAGACACATGCCATGTTATGCACTAATATTTTTATATGGGGTGTATGTACATACCATTGATATGTTACATCAATAATGTAATTATTTTCATGATATTTTAAGATTCGTGTAATTTTTTTCTTTCATGGGGATTATGAGTCAAAGTTACAAAAGTGGTGAGAGTTTATTTCAACAATCTCATCATTTGTCGAGATTGTTTATAATTATGTTTCCATTGATGAAATATTATAATCCATATATATTGAACACTCATTAATTTTATTTTTCTATGGTTATCAATCATATATTAATTCATTATTACCATTTTTAAACTCTTTCTAGCTTCATATAATTCAAAAAAATGTTTCTATGAAAATCTAACATTATTTCTCTTTTCGGTCGGAAATTTTTGATCTCTCAGAACCATGATTTCTAGGAATGTTTCCTTAAATGTTTTAATAGTTACCTATGATCTATAAATGAGATTTTCACCCCTGTTTTACATTTTTAACATAATGGTATTTATAAAGTAATATTCTTGTCATTTTACTATTGAGATACTTTTGTAAACTTTTTTCGATGCATAAGGAATGTTTGGAATGTATATATTTATCCACCATCCTGGCTGTCATTCTTTGAAGATTCCCATGAAATTTGAAAATATTTTTTTTACAAAAAAAATCCCTAATAATCCGGGCATTCTTTTTTTATGTTTTTTTCAAAAAAACAGATTTTTTAAATGTTTTATTCCATAAAAAGTGATGTTCCAACAGGTTTTTCAAAATCATCTTTCATCTAGGATGGCATCTTTTATTATAGATTAGGATTTATGATGGATATAATACGATCGCATAATTAATATTAATTCTCTAAATGATTTATGTTTAGATAGAATTATTTTTATGAAATATGTTTCACTTCATTGGTTTATATGCTTATGAAACATCTTTCTTTTCATGATTTATTCATTGATGAATTGATTATGAATCCTTTTTTTCACAGGTTAAGATATGATTACATGTTTATGAAACCCATTCCATTTCATAGGTTATGATATGATGTTTTATGAATATTTTTCATATATATGTATTTTTTCATTATGATATGGTTCGGACTAATATCTCCCTCCATGCATTGGGTAAAGATTTATATCACATGAGATAATGACAGGAATCAAGTCTATGTTATTGATCCAATATGTATGATATGGAATCCCATCCATTATGGGAAGATGAGGAAACCTAATCCACTCTGGGAATATGGGAAAACCCAATCCCTTATATGGAATGCACTCTGATTGGGTATAGTGTTTTGTCCCACCTAGTAGATGTAGTCCCCATTAAGTGCCCTAAAATGTTTTTTGAAATGATCTTTGACATATAGTGAAATATATTAAATGTTTTTGTGCCTGAAAAAAAATTATGTATTATTCCTATAATATTCTATCATGGTTTATATTCTCGATTATCTTGTGATTCATGTCTTATGAACTTAAAATCATTATGTTATGTCTAATATTTATGATCTTTGAAATGCATGGTATCATAATAAATTGTTATTATCATGTTCTTGTATCATTATTTTCATGTTATCCATATGTATTTCCATTATTTACCCGTACTAAGAACTCTAGATCACCCATTTCTTATGATTACTTTACCCAGGTTATAAAGAATTCATTTAAGTTGAAGTACTAAACGAGGAGATGTTTATGGGAAATATATAAGATCATTCACTAAGATTGAATATTTCGCACCAAGTTTTCAAATACACTGAACTATTACGGTACATGGGCATGTACTTTTATAATTTTATGAATATTTATAAAAATGATGCAATATCCATATATATTAAGCTTGGGTTGCTAAATTCTCCCCTCTGGTTATATCCAACTTGGATCTTGTTAGGACTATCAATTAGTATAAAAGGATAGTTTAATTTTATGTTGGATTTGATTTTTGTCTCACTTCATCTAGATTTTATAAAGGGAAATGTCATCAAATTTTAAAGATACTACATCTTACTGAATGAAATTTAAATGGTATAAAAATAAATTCATTATATTCATGGAGGACTCATGAATAGTTCTTCAGAAGTTGTGGAAAAAAAATTATTCTATTGAGATGACATAGTGTTATCTTGGATAAAGATAAAAGAAACTTTGATATTGATGCCTTATTCAATTGAACAATGAAGGATTATATCATAGATGATATTTCTTAGTATATTGATCACTAAAAAAATCATTGTATATTTGTGTGTTATTAAATTATTCATTTGAAAATCAAAAAAATTCATATATAAATTTCATTATGTAAAAAGTAAAGAAGGAGATGAAAAAAGATGAATCCACCTTAGGATATTAGTTCTCTAGTTGATATAAATTATAAACCTAAGGTTTCACTTGATTATAACACTAGTTTGGTGGAAGAATATGGTGATTTAGAGTCAATATTAGTGTTAAAAACATGAATTGATTCAAATTATGAAAAGGAAACAAAATTGGTTTCTATGCTAGAAAAAGATCCAGAAATGAATAAGATGAGATCCCAATTAAATAAGAGTATGATGAAAAATGGGAATTCATAAATTAATGAAGTAGGTTTCAAAATGTGTAATCATATATTAATCTGTAGAATTAATAGGTATCATAATTATAAAAGTGTAACCCATGAAAGGAAGCCTGTATAAAAGCATATAACTCGTGGATGAGAAATGAGTGTCATAGGAATAATTCCATCAAAAACTAAACTATTCATGAAATAATATGAATGTAGCCTTTGGATAATATTTAAAAACGTAATGAGTAACATCAACATATTTCATGTTTCATGTAAAATATCTTGGAAATATATTTTGAAAATATTTCATGAGGAAAAATTTATTTCTTCCTTGAAACAAATCACATTAAAATGTAAAAAACCTTTTGAAAAAAATTCATGAAAATAAACTTGAACATCTATAAAGAAATATTTGAAACTAATTTGAAAACAATTTTCATTGAAAACATATAATGATATTTGAAAATATTTTGAAATCCATGTTCTTTGAAGACATATAAAAGAATCTTGAAAACATTTTGAAAACAATTTTCCATGAAAACATATAAAAGGATCATGCAAATGATTTTAAAGCCATTTATTTGAAAAAACATTGAAACGCAATAAATAAGTCCTGAAATCATTTTGAAAACTATTTTCCTTAAAACATATAAAATAATCTTCAAGAAATTTTGAAAACAATTTTCTTTGAAATCTTATAAATGAAACTTTAAAACATTTTGTAAATGATTTTCCTTGAAAAATAATAAAATATTCTTGAAAAAATTTTGAAAAACAAATTCCTTTAACACAAAAAAAATAAGAATGAAAACAATTCTTAAAATAATTTTCTTTGAAAAAATATAAAGGAATCTTTTAAATATTTTGAAATCATTATCCTTATAAGAATAAAGAATAACATTAAAACCCATTTGGGAAACACATTTTCAATAACATTATTTGAAGACTTATAAAGAAATAATAAAAAAAATTGAGAAAAAATTATTTGAAAATATTTTTTAGAAAAAAGTTCTTAAAAATTAACCTTTTAAAAATTCAAGGGAAGCTTCATAGAATTGATGGCAGGTAAATCCAACCATGTAGTACAAGGTTAGGAGAACATTCATTTTTTAAGGTAAAGGGTTAGAAAAATTTCTTGTTCAGAATGAGAAAAGATGTTTTATTTGAAAACATTGGTAAAATAAAAAAAAATGTAAAATTTCCTATAAAATATTATACAATAATATTATAATATTCTTGGAAACCATTTTTTGAAAACATGGTTTTGACGGAACACGGATCTATGACTAAAGAGGGTGTAATGTCGGGCTTTCATAAAAACACTTTTTTAGATATCTTATATTCCAAATACTAGAAAATGGTACCAATACATGAATATAAAATTAATAACCCTAGGATAATAAAATTTATTAATGTTCTTGAGATATGGATAATAATATTTCAATAAATAAAGAAAAATCATAAAGAATATTGAATAGTGATGAGATTTTATCAATAAACTCATATCACATAGTACCTTAGAACTATACTCCCATTGTAAGAAATTGAGATTACATGAACCATAAAATTTCATTAAAGGATTTATATTCATGATATAACAAGTCAAAGGCAATATTTATAACTCGTAAAAAAATATAGGTGCACAACATGTCATGTGTCAAAGTAGGTAAATTAAGAAAAAACAATCTAACTGATTTTGTAACATTTAAAAAACCCATTAAGGGATGATACTAGAGTTGATATGTAATTACCCATAAATTTATGAATTAGATTAATATAATACATTCATGGTCACTATATACACCACGCAAAATAAATGTTTCGTGAACATGGCATGTGTCTTAGGTAAATAAAAAGTGAGATAAAATCCCCTAACCTTGTGTCGTGGCTCACATCATTATATTACAAAACTCTTGTATAATAAATATAATTTTATTATACATATATTAAATAACCATATACATATATATCAAAACTTATATGGTTTTATTATTAATTTATATTACCCTCTTGTTAATAATTCTCTTTTAAAGTTTCACTTTGGGTAATATCATCTTTGTTCTTTACATGTGTCTTAATTGGTAATATAATTAGTCCTCATAGTTTTATAGTGATTTATAGAATGTTAAACATGATATATATTTTATTTATATTCATTATATTTGTATTATAATAGCCTATATAATATTCAATAATGAAATAGAATACATCATTCATGGAGATCGGTAGGTCGTACGTACGCATTACAAATGTTTCCATTTTTATTATCATATTGAAATAAAGAAATAAAATGACATGTCTGTATATATGTATATAATTTCATTAAATTAGTATTATTATTTTTTATATATCATATATATTTTAATAAATAAATCCTTAATAATTCCATGTAGTGTGTGAATGAATCACATCACTTGGAGGGGGTGATAGACCATACTTCCTCAAACGAAATTTTCATATTTACATTGAATGGAAAGTATAAAGATATGTTTGGTAAAAGGATTAAAAAGATTAAAGGAATAATTACTAAAATTTATATAAAATATAAAAATATTGTATATCATAATTTCCACCATCGGAGGTTGTAATGGAAAAAATGAACAATCATCGTTTAGTGAGGCGGTAGTTCGTCTTACACGTAAATAGTATGTTTATTACCCATTAGATGAAAGTGTGTGCAAGTGTAGATAAATACCATAAAATAAAAAATCGTTTTTTATTTACAATACAATTTTTATTATACAATCATTAAATAATAATATATTATGAAGTGGAAATAAAAAAAGAAAAGATTTTGAGGGAGGGTGTTACCACATAATCGGGTAAACCCTTTGGGTTTGCACCAAAGGGGTTCTTTCGAATACTTTATGCCTGAACATAGGATTAAAGGACGAAAGGAGAGTTTTTTTATGACTATTTTAGAATATATTTATAGAACCAAAGTCATTTTAGTGGTGTCATGATTTGGAGGAGAGGATTCCTTTTATGATTGAGGAGGAGTAGCACACTTCTAAATCTTTATAAAAAAAATTCCACCCACGTTATTTACTTGTAATGTAGATCTCATAAAAGAAAAATTTAAATAAAATTTATTATATGGTCATAATATGTACATCCAATTTATCTTGGAAAATTTTCTAGGTTATCTGGGCCCAAAAGATTATGTTCTAATCCATTATTAAACTTAATCTTACCTTAATTGATGTAATTAATTTTAATTAATTTCACTATTCTTTTTTGTCCAAACCCAATTTAAACATATTATAATTTTTAAATTTTTCTTATTATAAATATGGAATCCATTTTTTCAAATTCCAATCATATAAGTGACATTAATTTACAAAACTTTAATATCGTAATCAGGTTGACAATGCGGGATTTTGAAGTAAAATGTTTCAAAAGTTTTTTATGCTTGTATATTCAATTTCAAAGTGAAATTGATTCCAATTAAGAAAATTTGTTGAATGATAAAAAATTTACATAATTAAACTATTAAAACCAATTTAAATTATAATTTATCCTTATAAACAAAATTGATAATAAATAAATTTTGAATTCAAATTCAGTATTTTCTTTATTCATCCAAAAACAAAGTTTCTCAGAAAAATCCCATAAATTCACCCTAATATAATTTTGAAATTATAAATTAAAAAATTAATTTTATTTTACCAAATTAAATTTATAAATGTTTCCAAAAAAATTTAATATTTTCATAAGACATGAAAAGTAGTTCATTTGAGATTATAGTTTTTATAAATATTTAAAGACATGGAAAAAACTATATTTTTCATTGTAAATATGTTTTATTTATATTAAAAAATTAAATATAATATTTTGAAAGTAGTTATTACTATTAATATTACTATTTTTGACATCTAGGTTATAATTATCTCATATAAATAATTACAATAAAATGAATCTTTGTTGAAACTCTGTGTTGAGTGTAACGTACAACAAGTCAGTGTTGCGTATTGTGAAAGTCAAGTTAGTGTCACGTGAAATAAATTCTTTTCATAGTTATTTAATATAAAAAACAATTTTCAATGTTTCATGAAACGAAAAATATCAATAGATAAAATAAATTCAAAATGAAATTCACAAAATATCATGGTATTATATTTTACCCCCTTAAAAATGAATTTCACCCTCAAAATTCCTCTAGGTTATCAAAGGATTAATACTTGAAAGGTCATTTCATAGAAACCCAAATCATAATAATTCATACTAAATATTACTTTAATAATGGAAAGTCATAACCATAAATATAACCCAACGTAAAATATAACTAGGTTTCTATATATGAGAACATAGATAGGGGTTAGGACTTGACATAGAGGAAAACGTAAATATTAATAGGGATGATTGAGGTCATAAATCACAAAAAAATGAATGATCAAATAATAGTTAGGGACTCAAACTCATTAATCTATTATGATTTAAAAATCCATTGGTTCAATAAATTTTAATTTATTAGGACATGACATTTTTTTTATAATTGTCCTAACATTGAGTAATATATTTATTGACCAATAATACAAGGATATTTAATTACATGATATATTGAGACAAATAAAATTTCATTCATTAGTTGGGATTTTATATATTTATAATTCATCCTTTATTTCAATAAATGGATTTCTAGAAATTAACTTTGATTCCCAAAGCACTAAAATACAATTTTATCAATTCTTAAGGCTCAAAAAATAATGAAAATATTAGCTATTTGTCTCTAATAATCCTTCAAAATAAATATAGTTAATTTCTTAACCTCTAAACATAAAAAGTAACACTACTATTTCATCATAAATATTTACTCATCAAAAATAATTATAAATTAACCAAGTCATCAAGTTGGCTAGTGGTAGGCATGACACCCTAGTCATTAATTAGTCATGGGTTCAAGACCCACGACCTTATGGAACTTAACTAATATAAATTATAAATTAAATAAAATAGATACCATAGAAATAATTTTAATCACTAAATAGCCATTTTACAATGGTTTTTAATACAATCTCAATACATAAATACTTACTCTAAATCTTAACTTAAACTTTTTGTGAATGGTAAACATTATAATCCTTATGAAAGATAAAAATCCAAGACACTAGAAATAATTTAATGAAATATATTTAACATTGATCCCCCTTATAACACAAAGTAACTCTTATTTTTCATAATCCAAATGTGGAAATACCCTTCTAGTAAATTCTCTTGAAACATGGTAATAATAGGAGTTACTATAAATCCACATTAAGAACATGAATCATTCGTTATTCAATATACTAATAGATTTATTACATAAATCCCAGAAGTTGGAAAATTCATCCATTATAACACGAACTAATTTTCAATATGTCATTATTTACTTCCAAAGTAAACAGTACCTTCAAAATCATGTATACATGTCCCCCATATCATTATCCATAAAATAAAATCTTAATATACGTAACATATTAGGGGTTTTAATCCCTTATTAAAAATATCACCATTTCATTAAATCACTTTTCTATTCCACAAAAACATTCAATATAATATTTTAAATCTATACCAGAAAACCTAAACTTGACAATACATGTTTATTACACAATTCATATAACATAATTCTCGAATCCAAATATATATAAACATTTATTATTCCACAGCATCCTTATTCCATTAACAACGATACCTCATCCTATTACACAATACCTCTTTCCTTTCACATTTCATCACAAGTATCATCGTCATCATAGATTTTACCACTACATCTCCCACCTAGATGATTCTCTTCAAGAGCTTTCCTCTTGGAAATTGTTTTTTAAATAATGACTATTTATTCCACACTTAAAACAATTAATATTTATTGATTTCTTACGGAGTCCAATATTCTCATCCATTTCATTAACCAATCCCTACATTTCTCATTTATAGATAATTGATTTGTATCGTTATTTTCCACATACAAAACAACTTCTTGTTCTAATTATACATTCACTTAGGTGATTATTTCCACATTATGGATACAAAGGAAACTTAATCTTCTTCACTCCATAGTATTCATTACCCAAAAATTTAGTGAATTATTTCCTTCTCTTCCTTGGGGAGTCTGAAAGATAGTTAAGGTACATGCTATTGATCATGTTCCCTGAAAACTGGTTATGCAGGATCACAACATCCTTAACTCTATTGATCGTCCAATTTTACTGCTCATCAAGAGATTATCCATAATACTCAATCTTAATCCAATTACTTCTAGATCCCTCCAATGACAAAAACCGTGAATAATTGAATATTAAACTGTTATCATATAAAGGAATCAAAAAATCATGAAAACAACTTATATGTTTTCTAAATCATGAAACCCCTCTTAGAATATATATCCACAAGTTAATCATAGTTTATTCTTACGCAACATCTATTGAAATCCTTCATGATGTCTCATGAAGAGTATTTGAATTCCCAAAGAATATCCCCCAGTGTGTCAACCCAAGTGTGCATAAACACTATTTTTCATGTACCATATTACCCCTTGTTAGGCATGAAACATCTTGTTGGAGTTATTACTCCTAGATACATCTATTCAAGATCCAAATCCACTTTTACTATACAAAAAAAGTTCTATTTATATAAAACCACTCACTCTATCCTTTACCAAAATTCATGAACATTTTCCTATACTTTTTCTTATCCTTGTACTAATCCTTATACATGTCCATATGGTTCTTAATAAGGTTTTCTCATCCTATCTTCCAAATTATAACTAAACATTTTCTCGGATACCAACTATAAGGAACCCTACATTTTATATATTAACTTTAAATCTCATTTGTGGAATACTTAAAACATTAAACAAATAGATTCCAAAAGACCGTATTAGTCTAGTCCCCTTGGATACATGGATCCATAATCACCAGTACATTAGTGAGCTACATTATCTACCATTATGTTCTTCATGACTATCACCCTTATTAGACACATAATACATAATACTTATCTTCATAACCTGGGGAAGGAACCATAAAAATGGGTAAGCTGAGATGCTCAGTAAGGGTAAAAAAGGGATACATATAATCATAATATTGAGAGTAAGGGTAAGAGAACATGTTAATAACCTTGGATGATCATTCCCTAAATATCATAATATCATAAACCATAATCATGTAATAAGTCTTGTAAGTTCATAATACATGATTCATAAGTAAATATAGAAAACACCATAAAATCGTAACATAGGTATAATACAATGAATTATGCCAGACACATGGGAATATATAATGATTTATATAGTAGTTAGGGCCTCACTACCAATTTTATCTTAATAGAAAAATTACTTTACTAAATTAAGTTCACAATTCCATACAATCCTATATTACTAAACCAAGTTCACTCCTTGTTCCAACCCTATAATGTTGAACCAATTTCATTTTTCATTCCAACCTTGTAGTATAAAACTAGGTTCATTTATCATTTCATCCCTGCCTATCACATGAGATATATATATTTACACAATTCATTTGAGGTAGATATAGGTCAAACCCATCTCATAATTAAATCAAACATACTTGTGCCACAAAATCATAAAAAAACATATCATAACCCATTAAATTAAATTGGTATAATAAAAATGTAATCACATATTAACCTATGGAAAAAGGAAGGTTTCATAATCTTTAAATCATAAACCATGAAAGGAATTGGATTTCAAAAGCCTATAAATCATGGAAGAAAAATGAGTGTAATAAGAATCATTCTATCAAAACGCAAACTATTCAAGAAAGAATATGAATGGATCCTTTATATCATTTCCTATAAAGGAATGAGTAACATCAACAGATGTCATATTTGATAGAAAATAACATAGAAAGATATTTTGAAAATATTTTCTGAGGAAAATACCCTTTCATCTTTGAAAAAAAAACTCTTTAAAACATAAAAACCTTTTTAAAAAAAATCTTGAAAGTGAACATGAAATATTATAAATAGTGCTTCAAAAACCTTTTGGAAACGTTTTCCTTTGAAAACATATAATGATATCTTGAAACATTTTGAAAACCAATTTCCCTCAAATCATATAAAAGGATCGTGAAAACGTTTTGAAATCCATTTCTTTGAAAATACTTTCTAGACCTATAAATATGGATAGAAATAATTTTGAAATCCATTTTCCATGAAAACATATAAAATAAGCACGAAAATATTTTGAAAACATTTTTCCACGAAAATTTATAAAATAAGATTGAAACAATTTTGTAACAAATTTTTCTTCAAACATATAAAAGAATCTTCATAAGATATTGAAGAACTTTTACCATGAAATTTTACAAAAGAAGCTTGAAAAAACTTTGAAAAAAATATTCCTTGAAAACACTTAAAGGAAGCTTGAGAAAATTTTGAAAACCTTTTTCTTTAAAAACTTATAAAAGAATATTAAAAACTTTTGAGAAATACTTTCCTTAAAAAAATTTGGAAACATATAATAAAATCATGAAAATGTATTAAAACTATTTTTCTAAAAATAATTTTTTTGAAATATTTTCTTAGAATTTAACCTTATTAACATGATGGGGAAGATTCAAAGAAAAAATGGTTGGTAAATATGTATATGTTGTACGAGGTAAGAAAAACATTATTTTTTCATGGTAAACGGTTAAAAATGACTTGTTAATAAATTTATAAGAAGATTACTTTCAAAACATTTGTAAAAGAATAAAGTTGAAAATGAATTTTAAATTTTATTGGATAATAATAGAATATTCTTGGAAACCATTTTTATAAAATAGTGCTTTGAAGGAACATAGATTTCCAAACAAAGAGGGGGTAACATTGAAATTTCTTAAAAACAAATTCTTAACTATATTAGGTACCAAAGAGTTGAAAAATGGTACCAATAAATGAATATGTCATGAATAAGAAGCGGATAATAAAAAATTATTTTTCTTAAGATATGGATTATAATATTTCAATAATGGAAGCATAATCATAAACAATCTCGCAAATCAATTAGACTGTTTCAATAAAGTATTATCACTAAGTAAATTTCAATTATACTCCACATGTAAGAGAGTGAAATTAAATGAAACATCAAATATCATGAAAGGATTTAGATTCCTGATATAAAATTTCAAAGGCAGTATGTACACCTCATATAAAAATATAGGTGTATAACCTGGCATGTGTCTCAAATGTGGTAAATTGAGAAAACACTATCTTAACGATTTGGTAAATATTGACAAACAAACCCCAATGAAAGGAAGATAATAGAATGGATAAGTAATTACCCAAAAATTTAAGAATAATATTTGTATAATACATTCATTTTTATTATATACACCACGCAAAAGGAAAGAGTGGTGAATATGAAATGTATATCACTAAAATAAAAAATTGATATGAAATCCCCTTACCTTATGTCTTTAATTTCATCATATTCATAAAAATCTCATGTATAATAAATATATATTTATAATACATATATTACAAAAACATTTTCATATATTTAATACCTTATATGAGTTGACTATGAATTTATATTACATGCTTGTATATAATTATATATTAAGGTTTCTCTTTGGGTAATATTTTCTTTCTTCTTCACATGTGTCTTAATTTTCTATATCTTTAGTTCTTATACTTATATCAGGATTTCTATAATTTATATAATTATATAAATATCATTTATATTCAATATATTTTTTTTATAATAATCAATATAATATATAAGTATGAAATGGAATACATTGTTCATAGAGATAGTAGGTCGTACGTACGCATGAATGTTGAAACCATTTTTATTATTGGATTGAAAGAATGAAAGAAAATGAAATATATTTATATATGTAAATTATTACATTAAGGTATCATTATTATAATATATATATCATATAAGTTCACTAAACAAATACTTAATAGATTAAATGTCAGGTGTAAAGGAATCACAAAGGTTTGAGGGGGCAGTTTTCCACACTTTCTCAACACAAGGTATCATATTTAGGCCAAATGAAAAGTATAGATATTCGAGTAATAAAAGGATTAAATAATATTAAATAAATAATAAATATAACATATAAAATATATATTGATATTTTCTATCATAATTTCCATAATGAGAGGTGGTAAAGGAAAAATGATTAATCATCATTTAGTGAGGTAGAAGTTCCCCATACATGTAAACAGTAGGTTTGTTACCCATTAGATGGAAGTTTGTGTAAATTTAGTTTAATAACTTATCATAAATAAATCCTATTATATTTAGGATATATTTTTTATAAAATAATCTAATAAGAGATTATGTGGGAGTGGATAATGAAAATGAAAGAATGGAGATTGAGGGAGGGTGTCACTTCTTAATCGGGTAAATCCTTTTTGTTTGACCCAATGGGCTTTTGGGGAAGACTTTATGCCCAAAGGGAAGACTAAAAGAGGAAGGGAGTGTTTTAGTGATCATATTTTAGTAGATCATGGATCATCCTATGTGCCTTGAGTGGTTTTAATAACTTGAGGAGAGGAGGCATTTTAATAGTGGAGGATGAGTGGCACTCTGTTTAGTCTTTTGATTGGTAATCCCACAGACATTTCTTCCCTCGAAATTGGATCCCATAATGGACCAAAGAATACCTGAGGGGGATAGGGTTGGAATATTTCTATAAAATGTATCTTTGAAAAGATTCTTGGTCATTTGGGCCTGAAGATTAATGTTTAGTCCCTTATTAAGCTTAATCTTACCATAATCATCGTAATTAATATTAATTACCTTCAATAATATTATTGGTTAAAAATAAATTTGACCTTATTAGACATTATTTATTATTTTGATTAAAAATATGGAATCCATTTTTCTTAATTATAGTAATATATGTGTAAGAAATTAATTTAAATTCAATCCCATAATTAGGTAGATAATTAAAGTTTTCATCTGTGGTTCAGTTCTAGTGGCATGGAGGGGTGCATTGTTTAGTTGTGAAATATCTGGCGACAGTGATTTTTTTCATTGGTTCGGGTTTGGTGATGTAGTGGGGTGATCTTCCATGATAAAGTCTTAGGGTGGTAGTGATTCTTCCATGGCCTAGATCTAGATCTGGAGTGCATCGAGGTTCATCTGTGGCCTAGTTTTGGCGGATGGTCTTCGTGTGTTCTTTCACAGTGTTGTCTCTGAATAGCGGTGAGATTTTTCTATGGTTTTGTTTTGGCATCATGGTGGGGTGAGATATTCCACAAAAAATTTACTAGTTAGCAGTGGCCAGTCTGTGGCATGGATCTGGTGTCGTGGGTAAGGTTTGATTTCATAGGGAAGGGTTGTTGAGCTTTCGAGGTGTTGGTGGTCCGATCTTCTGTGGTGAAGGGGTCATGTTCCAGTATTCTATGGAAAGGGTGGCCGCTTGGATCTTCCTCATTATGGTCCTCTATGGATACTGCTTTTGATGGTTGGTGTTCTTTCAACAAGAAATTTCAGTGGAGGCGATGGGTTCTTTAGGATCTTTGAGCTTCGGCACCACTAGGGTGGCCATTTCCTTATGGGGATAGTGGAAAATGGTGGCATGTGGTCTGTATGGGCCATAGTTACTTTGATCTGCAGAAATTCCCATGGAGAATACTCCAGAAGAGATTCCAGAGTAATTAGTATCCTCATTCACAATGCTATTAGACCAGGAATAATGATAGGGAATGGATTCTTCCATCGGTAACGGGCCCCATGCAGCGATGCATTGGAGAAATGCTAGCCGACCTACCTATGAAAGTGGAGTGCTAATTTTTTCATTGTCATGGGTTCTAGGGAGGGAAATCTCCAAGGGTTATGGTTTGTACATCAGGTCATGTGATAGTCCCTCGGCCTCTGGATCATCGGGTCATGGTAGCACCTTATTCCATTGGGTCCACGGACCATGTAGGGTTCCCCCTCATCCCTTAAAAGGGTGGTTTATCAATAACAAATAAAAATATAAGTCCTTTAGGACATTATGTCGTGTAACATATGAAAAATTTGTGTTTCATGGTGGGGAATAATAGTAGGTGCCATGTCAAAATAATGTTTGACTTAGTGATTTAATAAAAAAAATCAGTATTCTGTGAAATGTAAAATATCATATTATCATATTAATTTGGAAAAAAAATTCACAAAATATCAGGGTGTTACACAGGTACTATAATTTTCTTAGATATTTTTATTACAAAAACTATTTAATACTATGTTAAAACTCTCCTCATATTCTTCTATACTTTTAAAATATATTTCAATATCATCTAAAAATGACACAAATATTTTCACAAGATGACCTATAAATTCTTCATCCATCTGGTCCATCAATATTTTTCAAGAATTACTGAGTCTTACTAGTATCACCATGATCTCATATTGTCGATATCATATATAGTAGTTAATACTTTTAATATTATTATTTTAAACAATTAGTAGATGATATCCAACCAAATGATTATTCAAATAGAAGTATGGATCACCCCATAGTTTAATAATGAATTTGTCAATACATGGTTGCGGATACATTCTCTTTATCGTGATATTTTTAACATCATTATAATCAATGAAATGTCTCATTGATCCATTTTTTATCTTGAAAAAGTGTACTGGGGAACCCCATAGTGAAGAACTAAGGCATGTAGAAACATTTTCTATGTTTTCTTGTAGTCGGTTTATCAACATTTCAAGTATAATAGAGTCCATACTTTAATGAATCATTGATATAGCTTGATATCCATACACCAGTTCTAAAGATAATAGATAAACATATCGTAAAATCCCAAACTCAGTGCTCCCCCAGGTGATTAAGATGAGTTGGATATGTGACCTCAGGCGTGCCTCCCAATACTATAGTTTGGATAATAGCATTAATGGTGTATGAGATAAGGTTGGGAGAAAATACCCACTAGGAAAAAATAAAAATATAGTGAAAAATAGTAATAGAGAAGAAGAGAATAGCAGAACAATATACATGATCTGTAGATAACAATAGTAGAAAGAGAAGATGAAATTAATAATCGGAATAATAGTAAACCATATTATGTCATGATAAAATGAAACAAAACTTTTTTCTGGAATTCATATTTTTAAATGACTAGAAGACTCAAATAAATAATCCCTGGTCTGGGTCCTAAAACCCATGTCAGTCCCATCTCTATGATCTAATCCTTCAACTTAAAAAAATCAACAATAAGGTCCCATGCCCATATCCAATCCTGCATCCATCAATTTTGATCGATTACTAAATAAAGATTCATCCAATGTGTGATTAAAAGTTAGTTGGTCGAAAACCACATATCTAAACAAATCCAATATAAGATATATAGTGGATTCAGTAAAGTTATAAACATGGATTTAATTTAATCAACTAGTACTCCACATGAATTAAACCCACTAAACCTTGAACTCTATGTCAACAGTTATGATCATCCAAACCCACTTTGGAACCCATTCAGATATCTCCAAGTGTGTTTTGAACCCATGCCAACCAATTCCAAAACCCTCCAATGGTATATTACATAAATCATCATAATAGAACGAGGATTATACCTATTAGAATTACAACAAAACTGGGGAAACCCTATAACAAATATAACATTATATGCAAGATCCCTATATGTATTACAGTGTAACCAAGGGGATACTTATAAGAATTTTAGAATAATCAGTCCATTACCTATAAGAATTAAAATAATATTTGAGTAAACCCAATATGAATTATATTATATCTCGTTTGATCCATAATTATTACATTTTCTCCAAACAAAAATAATAACACATATGAACACAATCCATTATGGGAAATTCCCCTAATTACAAATTTTCAATCCATTTACACTTAATAATATCAAGATCCAAATTATCATCATAATTTAATCAATTCTCATTCTATTTATCATTTAAACCCCCATATATTTCGCTTTCAAATTAACCAAATTTAATATGTACGATTCAATCTCAAGAAATAACACTAATTTAACAAGTTTTGTTGATTCATAATATTAATACAAAATTGATCGAGTCCAATATGTCATTTGTAATATTGTTAAATATAACCATGTATCAAGATTGGTCAAGGTTAGCACACCTATCTGGTGTATATTATCAAAAAATGGTTAATCCAATTATTTAGGTCATAAACACATCATTATGATAATATTTCACATATGTCTCATATTATTCTAATTGAGATAGGAAAAATGATGTATGTTCTATAGATACAACCCCCAAAAAAGTTTGGAAAAACATCTGATGTTCAGGGTACCAATTTTTCCATTCTCCCTTACCATTACTGATGATAGGGAAAACTATCAACAAGAGGTCTCTAAGAGGAACCTAATATATAATAATATAAAGATGAACTAAAAAGGATTACATACAAACTCTAGGCCCTAAACATCAACATTGGAAGGATTGGTTCACCATAGTTTGATCCCTATAAGTAATGGGGTGAATCCAATAGAAATCTGCTAAAAAATCCTTCGAAGAGCTCTATTTAGAAACAAAGAGTGCAGAAGAATATATTATATAAAAAAATTTATAAGGGGCTCTAGGGTTTTTAAAGATAGTTTTTTAAAAAGATAATCATGGAACATCCTCATGGGCCACACCGTAGAACCAACTGACACAGGGTATGCTAAGGTGCACCCCAAGGACCCAAGGGGCAGCCTCCCTTGGTCAAATCATGCCCAAGGTCCACACTTATGTTAAAATTATAAATCCTATTTACTTGGTTTTATACCACTCCTTATACAAGCCATTCCAAGGTAATAGTTGTCCCGTACCAAGATTTACACCACAAGGGTATGAAAATTAAAAAAAAAACTGGCCAATTGTTTCTCTGATTCCAATACACCACACCCACTATCTCCATTCCTCACTACTAAACTGCCATAGAAGGTCCTAAAACATAGAAATACTCTAGGGAGAATCTATTACAGAAATGGATTTAGCCCAAAAAAACTTCTTAGGGGACTCTAATCCACAATTTTTTACCCCACACAATAGTGACCCACACAACAGTATTTCCCAATGCTCCACAACATCGTATTCCCCTAAATTAGTATTTTTTACCCGGAATTTATAATTCTTCTCCTCTCATATAAACTCAACCTAAATAATGCTTGATATAGAGGTTTAAACAAAATCAACTAGAATAAGGGGTTTTTTCAAAACCTTAATAAAGGATACTTTAGAAAACAAAATGTGATCATACATCCTCGCCACTATATAACATATTGTCTTTGAGCTACATTATGTATAACTATAATGTATCTATGAAAAATTCTATACACTTTTTTAATATCTTACTACCTCTCTTTTGTATCCTCTTCCACACACCCATGCTTCTACTGCACATTCACTATAGGTATGATCTCTCCCTTGAGATTTTTCTCACTACAGTATGCAGTATAAATCATATTATACCCAAAGGATATATCAACATCAAACTCAATTTCCTAAAAATATATCACATAATATGGGATTGGATGATATCTCTTAATATATGAATCATGGAGTACATCATAGATATATCTTTATCATTGTTGAATAACAAATCAGTATGTCATTGGATCGACCATTACCAATTTCTAAAATGGCCCAACAAACCTGCGATCAAGAATCCAATGTTTCCAGATAGAAAATTTCTCTAGCCTAGGAGACACACAAAGGAAAAAAACATTGAACAACCTACAACTCCATATGTCATTTTCAATGGTCAGTGTATGAGTACTTATATCTCTATATAGCCACCGTCCTCTTTCTAATCAACAAAACATGCTCTGATATCTCATGCATGAGACAAGGCCCAATGAGAACATGATCACCTACCTCAAACCAATGAAGAGGTTAACAAAATTGTCTTATGTACATGGAAATTAAATGGTATATTGGGATTGAAACCTAAAATATATTATTATAAACAAACTCCAATAGTAGTATATGATACTCCAACGAACCACCAATGTCCAAGTCACAAGACCGAATCATATCCACTAGATTCTAAATTGTCTTATTAAATTGGTTTTTAGTAATAGGATGAGAGATGTTACTCATAAATACCTATGATCCCATAGGCTTTTTAATACCATACACATACAAATATGTTAGATGAGTATCTCATCCACAAACTATACTTTTTGATCCACCATGCTATCAAAATATCTCTTGCACATAGATACTACCAATATAATTATTGGATAATGTCTCTAGGATGGGTAAGATGTGGGATACCATCATCAGTCGATCCATGATAACCAAAAATGTATCATTCTTTGGAGGATTTCTAGGTAATCTAGTCAGAAAACCCATTATGGAATCATCACATTTTCATTCCAGAATGGGTTGAGGATGCAACAACCCAGTAGGCCTCTGATGCAGAGTCTTCACCTCGAGAGAGGTCATACATCTCACCATGAATAACACTAACTACATTTTCATACCTGGACAACATTATTTTCTATATATTTTTTAAATATAATTTTTAGACACTGACGCACCTATCATTTTGAGGCATAAAAGTCTATCTACAACTCATTGTGAAAACCTAAAGAAACCCATACTAAAACAAAAAAAGAAGTCCATCGCCTTTTCAAATAGGCCTTATAGATGGTGGAACCCTGAGATAAAAGGATTCCCCCATAGAAAATCACTTTGGGTCAGATAAATACTCTGTCTTGATTTGTTCAAGAATAAGGTATATAACAGATGTTGGAGTCGATCAACCCATATTTGGGACTTCTAAACTTATAGATTCATGTCCACAAATATTTTCATCAACTTATAATTGTAAAAAGACTCCCCCCTTACCCCTATATTAATCTTTCAGCTAAATGAATCATCAAAGAAAATTCTCTTGTTAGGTATTCCATCTAACTCAATGATGAATGACTATAGATAATCAACTCATCTTCTCTACTAAAGGTTGAGTATCACTGATAAAAGATGTACTTGTCGCTTCCATTGTCCATACACACCACAAATATCTCACACATAAAAAAGTGTTTCCATCGTATCATGACATGTACTATTGTAGTTTAACTACATGTCATGAGTAGTGTAATTCGTCCCTTGTCATCTCAATTTTACAGAGCTGTAAGTAACAAATCTATCCCCTCATATCACAACTACTATTATTCTAACATCTGATTCTTCGTAGTAAATGGTAGACTACTTTCTAGGAATAAGAAAAGTGTGGATCAATATTGGGGTCAACCTACTCATCAGCTTCGGGATAGACCCCTCACAAGTATCTGACCATACAAACTTGACCCATTTCTTGGTCATCGCAAAAATCTATTTTTGTAAAATGGGATCATTCAAGGATAAAATTCCAATAACAGCCTACTAAACCTAAAAAATCTGAATCTTGAAGACATTCACGGGCCTCTCCAAAGATATTATGGAATCAACCTTCATGGGTCCACTACCACTCTAGACAATAAGATACCATGTACCAATAATTACACTCGATCAATAAATAATTTTCATTTTGAATGCTTGGAATAAATTTGAAGCCCTCTCAGTGTACTCAATATGACATCAAGATATCTATTTAGACTATTTCCTAACTTGGAGTAGACTAAAATTTAATTTATAAAATCTTCCATAAAATGATCAAGAAATAGATCAATAAATCAATTAATAAATAAAATGAATACTTCTGGTGTGTTCATCAAGGTAAATTACATCTCCACAAACTATTACAAGTAAAAAATACTCCTAAAACAAATTTAGTATATGTTTGATTGTCTTAATATCAACTAGTGGTCCCTATCCTTAATTAAATATTTGACAAAATCCTAGAACCTATTAGTTAAATTAAGAGATCAGCAATGAAAAAAATCGGATACATATTCTTTAATTTCATCATGTTTAATCTCTAATAATTCACATATAGAAACAAAGTCCCATTATCCTTCATGGAGAATAGTATGGGAGAACTCCATGGAGATGTACTAGGCTATATTACTCCTTTGGTATTCAGGTATTACAATTGAACTTTAAACACCAAAAGCTCAGTCGATGCCATTCTATATGGTGGGATAAAAACTAACTCGCCTCTCAGAAAAAACTTGATTGTGAACTTGATATCCTGCATTGGTGGTAAGCCATATAAATCGTTCAAAAATATTTCCTGAAAATGATCTATCACTAGAGATAATGTTTCCTACTAAATTTTTTCATCATACAAAACAAGGATTGTTATATTACATACACTACTTGAAATTATTTCTTTAAAATTACTTGAAAAGGCCTTCAACAGTGCTAAAAAGCACAGATAATCAAAGTGTAGTTAAAATCCTAAAACATCTATTATTATTAAAAAAGTTTTGTTAAAGGCCTTCTATAATAGTGATAAAAAATAAATGTTAAAAGGGTCCTTTAACAGTGCTTTTTTAGCACAATTATAGGTCCCATGTATCATCACTTTGTTAGTGTCGTTAAAGGGGGCCTTTAATTGGGCAAATAAAGTACTGATAAAGGACTCTCTAATAAAAGGGTATGTTAAAAAATCACACCCCACCCTTCGCCCTTTATTACCCACCCCCCCCCCCCCCACCTCTTTATCAGTTCTTCCCCCCACCCTTTTATTAGTTCTTTATATAATCCTAGCCTCTTGTGTGTGCCCCAGCCTCTAGTAAGTTTTGAACCCTAGACCTCCAGCATATACTCTAGTGACTTTACCACTCCACTGTAATGTTTTTTTTTCATTTTATGACATATCAATATATTTATATATTTTTCATCACATTTTTTTATCCATATATTTATATATATGTGTGTGGGTGTTAATATATTAATAAATGTATTTTATATGTAAATATATTTAATTATTTATTTTCAAAATTAAATTTTTATGCGTGAATATATAGAACAAAATATGTATATATATTTATATATATCATTATAAATAAAATTATATTTTGGAAAATGATAAAATTTAAAATCCCTAATATCAATATGAATGTAATACCTGAGAATAAACTCAGACCCCACTAAAAAAGGGAACAAAGTCCCATATAGACGAGGATTAAAATCCATCAAATGTTTAAAAAATGAAGTTTTCTAAATAAAAAATCAGTTTTTGATTCATTTGGGGACTTTTAGGCCCTAAAAATGTTACAAAAGGTTCCACTGTGTTTCTAGTGTGTATATCTCGTAGAAGGCTTAGATTTGATATATGGTAGAACCCAAAAAGACACACAGATCAAAAGTTATTGTCATTTGAAGTTAGAGTTAAGTTTTTAGCTTATTTTAGATATATTTTTTGATTTATTTTATCTTTGAATTGAAATTAAATTACTATTACTTGGAAATAATAATTAAATTATTAATTAAATATATCTTTTTAGTTATTTTTAAGCCATTTTCATTAAATATCTTATATATTACGTGTAAATACCTATTTTCCTTATCAAAAACAAATTTTAAAAAATATATAATATATTTATATCAAAATAAATATATTTATATACTTATATTTTATTTTTAATGAAATATAAATTTTTTTTACGTATACTTTTATCAGCGCTTGTAAAAAAAGTGCTGATAAAGGGGGTCATTTTCAGCACTTCTAAAAAATCAATAAAAAACCCCCTTTATCAGTACTTTTTGACCAGCGCTGATATAAGACCTCATTTATCAGTTCATTTAAAAAACACTGATAAAGCTTCCCCTTTAACCAAACTTTTCTTCACAATATTAAATACCCCGTTTAACAACACTAAAAGAAAGTTTTGTTAAATACCCCCTTTAACAGCACTTTTTTGTGCTGGCAAAGGGGGTCTTTAATATTGTTTTCAGTTAAAACTATTAAAGAACAAGAACTGGATTTACCTAGATTTGTAGAAGTGATGTGAGACAATCCAAACTACACTAAATTTTCCTAGAATGACCATCCTAAAGATCCCACTCTACCTAAGGATTATAAATCCACCCATCTAGATATATGAAGGTAACTCCTTTATAACAATAGTGGATATGAGCCTAGTATAGAACAATATAGAAATAACATGAATCCAAATGAATCCTATCATATTTATAATAAAAATAAATAAAGGAATCTTTTAGACACAAATATCTATAGAACATTACGTGAAATGTTTGATATCCTTCAACCACACTCCCAATGGAATGTCGATTATCATGACTTCATCTAATGACTCCCTAACCAAAACCAAATAATATTAAATATGAGAAGATAAAAAAGTAATGTCATTATCTTATATCATAAACCACAAAATAAAGGGTATATGATATTTGAATAGTACCAAGGATGGTTCAAGGTCCTCCATCAAAACTAGCAGGAGTATACTACATAGCATATAGATAACTAGCCCTGACACACTAGGCTCCAGTATAAATCCTTTATGTTGTTCCATATAAATTGTACTTCCGCTCTAGTGTAGGGGTACCATGTAATCTCTCTCAACCTTAATCACTAGTGGAACTCCAACTACTAGTCAGATGATGACTAGTTGAGTCCCTCCTTGAATTAGTTCATGTCCTGATCCCTTTTCATTATACTGATGATGTATTCCTCTGTAAACCATTAATGTGGAGCCATCCTACTCCAAGAACAGAACTCCAAAGAGGGTTAAGGAAACTATTTTTTCAGCCTTTCTACATTGAAAAACTCACATCAGACAACTATTCTGAGAGGATTTCTTGATGCCTTGGGTACTCTTTCCACTACTTCCCTAATGGTAATTATCGAAGCGGTACTTCTTGCTTCTTGAAAAATAGCTCCCATATCTCCCAATTAAAACTATTTGTACACAACTCAGTGGACCCTTTTTGACTCACTTCCATTATGGGAGTCAAATTTTTCATGTTTACTAAATAAATATGGATAAAGACATTCACCTACAACATTATGTTAGAGTTAAGTTCATCATAATATTTCCCACTCTAGTGCCCTTGTTAGCTTTCAAGGATGGAGTAAATAACTATCGTCTATGAATAATATAGTTTCATCTATCACATATATTACCACATATGTCTATTTCATTAACATATGAGCCTTATCATTCCATAAAGTCTCTATATAGATGATACTTAAATATTTTACCTGAAATCCTTCCAAGGGAAATCCCCTTACTTCCCAGCTTTCTCAAAGATGTCCTACCAATGCTTGGTTGGTCTTTGAGGCATATAAGAAACAATTTGGACTGTCCTACCAGTGCATACCTCAAAGTGATTGGAGATAATTGTGACTAACTTAATATAGAACTAAACTTTCTATGGACCTCTAGTCCCAATTAACATAGGCGTATATTATATCCTGAATTCTCTCATCAACTCAGACATCATAGCTACGGTGCAAATGGAATCCCTTTTCTAGGGTCAGATGACCATCAAGAATTTTGTCCTGAAGCTGGTATCCCATCATATTCTCTATATCTATTGTATGTTTTGGATCCATTTTTTTAGTATTATGCTAATTTCTAACCTTCTAATTCTAAACTCAAATACCATGCCTGGGAATTTTCTCAATAAAGGCTAACATGCAATTTATAACTCAATAACATAACAAGAACAACCTCTATTGGTGATAAAAATATAACCAATAACATTTATTTCTACTATACTTAGAGTAACAAAAGTATTGGAATAAAATTAAAAAAATTCTAATTTCGTTTATCATATATAACAAGGTGTTTCATTTCACAGTTCATATGGAAATTTATGTCACATGCAGTAACTATCTAGCTATCAAGAACAATACATGTCAACATATATCCCTATGTGACTATCATGATTCATGCTTACTCATATCATTTCATACCATTAAATTAGTAAAAATTTCATTTAATAGCAACATCACACAACAAGTGAATCAAAAAAGGTGAAATAATATCAAAATTGTAACAAGACAATGACATGAACGACAATCCCATCCCTATGAACTCGTTTTTTTAACTGTACCTTGTTTAGATAATCCAATGCACAAGATCATTACTAATATGGGCGTGTCATGTTATCCTTTATGAATTTATATAATAGTAAATAAATAGGAAAAACAATATCATTTGATACCACTTGTATAAAATCCCCAACCCATTGTTCCCCCAAGGGACTAAGTCAAGTTGGCTATGTGGCCTGAGGCATTCCTCTTTGTATGATAGATCCTACAAACTAGTAGCAATAGTTTATGAAATATAGTGGGGAGACTATACCTTCTAGAACTGAGAATCAATATAGTGTAAATTAGTATGACTATCTAAATGGTTAAGAGATAACAATAGATGAAATAAGAGACAAAACAAATTATTATAATAATAATAAACCATGTCATTCCATGCTAAAATTAAAATGAATGTTATGATGTATTTTATATAGACAAAATACTAGCATTCTTAAATTAATATTCTATGATCATTTTCCCAAACCCTGTTTGAGTCTTGTTTCTAAGATCAAACCTAAAGAAAGTAAAAATATCCAATAGGGTCCATTTCCCATATCCAAACCTACATCCATGAAATATGTATATGAACCAAATGACATGCCATCTAGTGTGTCAGTACGAATAAATATTTTTACACCACCATATCTAAAAAATAAAGTATAAGATATGTAGTTCATGTAACAAATTTATAAATAGGGAATTGATTAAATCAAATAATACAGCATGCCAAATAAACTAACTGACTCTCGATCTATGAGTTTACTCTTGGGGTCACCCAAACATACATCAGTATCCAACTAGATATCATTGAGAATGTTATAGAACTATGAAAACCATTTCCATAACCCTCCTTGTTTATAGCCCACAAATCATAATAATAGAGATGGATATATCCCTATAATCATTACAGAATAACTGATTCAATCCCTATAAGAATTACTATATAACCTTAAAGATGTCTATTAACATTATAGTGTAACTAGGTAGCCCCCTATAAGAATTACAACATAACCAGTCCAATTCCTATAATTATTATAGAATATCTGGGAGAATCCCCATAAGAATGAAAATATAACTGGGAAGATCCCTATAATAATTACAGAATAACCAATAATAAGGTATAACATATGTCAAACTTATTCACTATAGTTAGTTAATCTAATATATTTCTCTATAAATTTACACTTATTTTTGTTGGGATCCCAATTTTAATTATAATTTCATCAATCCTCGTTCCATTTATCATTTAAAAATGCATGTTAATTTGTATACCAATTAACCAATTATATTTAATTCGATTCTATGTCAATAAATCATACCAAATTTAAAAAAGTTGTTCTACTTCATAATACTAAGAGAAAAATTAACAAATCTAAAACATCATGGGGTGTAGTGTTAAATATGACCAATTCATAAGCAAGATCAACACCATAACACCTAACAAGTGGTCACATGCCTCTGTCTTAACCCCAAAGGACCTAACATTGTCAAAATGGAGGTCTATATGACTGTATCCCAACAAACAATGACTAATCCAGTTATTTAGGTCATATGTATAGAGTGATATCATGATCTCAAAAATTGAACAGATCAGGATAATTGAAACAAACAATTATAATTAAGTTATAGAACACCCACCTTATATTGACGATTAGATAGATAAACTCTCTATTTCTAAAGAATCAATGTGTACCATCTCTGGTCCATTAGTTGATGATAATGAAAACTATCAACAGGGACTCTTTAAGAAGAAACTAATTAATGATAATAATAAGAGGAACCTAAAAGGGATTCCGTTAAACTCTATTCTCAAAACATAAATATTGGGGGGATTGAGTCACCAAGATTTCACCTTTAGAAGGTGGGGGTTGAATCCAATTAAATATAGGTTAAAAGGAATATGAAGAGATATATCAAGAGATTATGGTTTAATAGAAAAATATTGGATCGAAATGAGTTTCAAGGATATAAAGGGAATTTGTAGAGAGGATATTAAAATGACAATAGAAAAACCTCTAGTCCATTCCACATAACCACCTGACAAGGGGTACGCTACAACATTTCCCAAGGGACCATGTCACATCCTCATTTAGTAAATTTTCACATGAGATCCATGCAGAGGATCATGGAACATATCCTATTTACATGGGGATACACTGTATCATAGTCTGGGACACTACACCTCATCCATTTTCTTAACAATGTAAGGGTTGTGCTGCATCCCATCTCCATACCATAAGGGTGAAAAATTTTGAAGAACTGAAAAACTTTCTCATTAAGTCCCTTATGATGCAACCACCATCCCCATGCCATAGAACTCAACAAACATTTGAGTTCCTACACCAAAACAATACACTATGGAATGGTAATTCAATAAACAAATGTGGCCCTCAGATTTCCCTCCTCAGAACCTAAACAGTATTATTTGACATAATGTTATAGTGACCCATACTACATCATAGCCTAGAGCTCTACATCATCATCTACCCGAAAACTAAGGATTTATCAACTCCATTACTCCTACTTCCTTCCTCTAATAATATCACCTCAAAAAACACTTGATAATAAAGTTTTAACCATTACCAATCGGCATAACAATGTTTAAAAAAATATTAAAGACGAATGCAGCTAGAAAATGATAGGATCTTACACATATTCCCTCGCAATCATCATGCCTTAATGAAAGATCACTTCTTTTGTATCTTCATTTAATCAACATATTCTTACTCATAAGGAAATAATATCCATACATTTGAAAGATTTTCTAAAGTAGATACAATGTTATCCTTTAACTTTCATAAAGTCAAAACAAATTTTACAATATGAAAAGTTATTTCCCACTACAAGTAGTCAATATTACCTCATCATCCATGTCATGATTCCTAGATATATTTACACTACTAATACACTTCTAATTATAAAAAAAATATTTATGATGATTTTCACTTACTTAAAATATTTAAGTATATAAAATATCAATTAAATTTAATTTTTATAATTTTATATGATTAAAGGATCAAAACATCCCCTAATATATGTTGATCACTATTGTATAAATGAATCAATCACGATATGTTCCTTCTATGAAGAAATTTGGTGATCCAAATTTATAATGACTTGGATTTGAGTTGTATTTTTATGAATAAGCATAATATAAATGAAAATAATGTAAAAATGTATTGAGAGAGAAGCTTAAAAAAGGAATAAAGTACTCAATCACAACATACTATTGGATGAAGTGATTATTTTTAATTCCCAAGAATTTATTCTCATATAAGGATTTGAAGGTGACTTTTGAACATGTGTAAGATTGATTTTTGAAGTATCATAATGTTTTTATAATCATGATAATCGAGGATTATTAATATGGTTGAATTTTATGTGAGGAATTACCAATTATCATTCGCTTAATAAGTTATTGATTTTTTTTATGTTTATAAAATATTACTTAATTTTGAGATACTACCATTCTAGATACACTTAGAGATCCATTGATGTGGATATTCTATTGTGTTTCTCCCATTATTTCAAGGGGAATTTTTTTCTTCTATTGATTGAATAATTTGACTGGGAGGATGTGGATACTTCTTGAATGTTAATATCAAGTATCAGTTTAAATTGATTTGATTAAATTTATGTGATGAGAATAGTTCCATTTCTTATGGTTATTTATAGGTATTATATATCTATTATGAATTTTGAAAATAATTTTTTAAGTTTTTACTCTTGATCTTATCAATCTTAAAGTGTTAAATAAAAATATACTTAGATAGTGTTTGAGAAAAAACCATAGATTTGAAGGTAGTGGAATAACATTAAAATACACTAATCATTATTTATATTCCACATAATGTATTATAAATATTATTGTTATGACTAAATATGATATAAATTTATTCTAAAGTAATTTGATGTGTTTTAAAATTGTGGAATATGTTTTAGAAATTATTCCAGCTTCTAGATTTTAGAAAAATTAGAAATTCCAAAAACAACACATCAATATTTAAGGGTTCTTATGCACGATATTTATGAAATGTCACAACAATACATAATATATTTCTTAGAATAATAAAATTAGAAATGGTTTTAGATAATTCTCTATGTGGTAAGTAATATCTTTTAGAACTCTAATTTTTAGAAAAGGAATATATAATAATTTTTCTGATACATTATATCCTTTAAGGAAAAATATGATATATTCTAAAGCTTTTGGATAAATGATACAGGAAATTTTCACATAATGATACATAGTGTCCTTCTAGAAAAATTTATTATAATTATTTTTGAAATATAAAATTTCTCTATTGCCTGGAATTCAAAACTATAGAAATGTATTGTTATATGTAAGGCTTCTTCAACTCATACATAATGGTATTTATAAGTAAATATTGATTTTTTTCAATGTATGGGGTTTCCATTGATATATATGAGTTCTTCAGTCCATGAATAATGTTTATTGAGGTGATTCAGATGTTGTTAATATTTTCATGTCTTATTATATACTTCTTTTACTTATTTTATATGAAATGTGCATAATTTGTGTGAAATATTAATGTTTGAATACTAAGTATAATTTTTGGGCATTTTTTGAAGTATTCCAATTGGGTCAGTATACTATTTTCTTTATAACTCTCACCCTAAGGATCCAAATTGTGTCGTTCTCATTTTTTAGGATTCTACAGTAAATATACAACATTTTATTATAAGGTACCCGGAGCCAATTCTGCCATTTGAAGGGTCATATGGTCCCCACAAACAAGACCAAATAATCTATGAAGAAACAGGACCAGTCATAAAGATTGAATTACTGGGATCAATATTGAAGTTAAAATTAAATCGTTCTCCTAAAATGTCCGGGGGACGATGTAAGGAGTCTTGGGTAAAAATATTAGGGCCCCACTCTAAGAACAATGGTCCCAAATGAATCTTTGAAGTCCATACCACTATTTTGGACGAGAAATAAAATCAGTATAGTATTCATGACATATCTCATGATGTAAGAATAAAATAGAGCTTAGATTTTGCAGTGTGAAATAGGATATATAGAGGGCCGACTTTGTTGAATAAATCATTCGTCTTTGAAGGCATATTCCTATTCAAAAACCATTTCACATTTTGGACATAAAAAAGAATGGACTGAAATGGACAGATTAAAATGTTTTAATCATTCGACCATAACTTTGGCTAAAAAAGTCCAAATTCCTCCATCTTTTTAGAGTAGTCATTCAACTATATTATCTACAACTTTGAAGAAGGAGAGTTCTCGAGATTCAGCTGTCTGAATAGCCAACATGGAGATTCAAGTGGAGGTACAGATTGGGAATGCAAATAGTCCACTCCTTGGGCTATATATACTCTCCCCTTCTCTCCTTGAGAGGGGTTGTCATTTCCTAAGAGAGGGGATCATATTGGGACGACCAAAGCCTTTCCAAAGGCTTGGGTGGATCTTCCATACTCATGTTTTTACTTTAGAGACCTTTCCTCCTCTCTTTGTTCTCACTTACTTTTGTGTTCTTCCATTTTGTAATCTTGTAAGTCTCTTTCTTTGTAATTCTATTTTAATGCAAGTTACTTCTTCAATATCTCTTATTCTCTTTACACCTTCTGTAGTTTCGTATTAATGTTCTTAAAATAGTTTAAATTCAATTGAATCTCATTCCCTTCTTTTTCTTCCTCATTCAATCAAAAATCTGTTTTTAATTATCATCATTGTTTGCGTGTGTGTGTTCAGCGCACTACTCTTATCTTGTAACTTTATTTTTCTTCTCTTTATAATTAATCACCATAAAAATATATTACCAGATTAATAACCATCTTAATGTATGAGTTAATATCTCATTGGGGTGAGTTTAAATTTAGGTATGTTAAGTGATTGAGAGCTTCTGCTCGATGAGTATTCGTTGAATTAACATTTTGTATGTTGGACTTAGCATGTCATGGATTAATGACTTGTTTTCTTTAATGTGTGGTTTACATGGATTATTGGAACCATAAATACACTACCATAAACAAGACATGATCAATATTAGAACAATAAATTTAGTTAAGGCTTGGATTAAAGCCTAAACACTTGGGAATTATAATCGGCGTCAACTTGTGAAGTGGGTGTTAATTTAAATACAATATAAACCAAAGCTCAAGGATATCACAAGCTTAACTCCCTAATAATTAACTCACCCCAATCATTATAAATTTTTTAAATCAATCATAATAAATTATTCATTTCAATTAAGCTCTACAAACAACCCCCCCCCCCCCAATCAGAATACAATCAACTAAAAACAAATGACTGTTACAAAGTATCATCGCTGGGGATTCGACCCGAGTGCTGCTATACACATTAGCATAGCACCGGAACATTGAATGGTCGATAGGCGACTATAGTCCGTGTATTTAAAATGGCATCGTTTTCGAGGATGGTGCTTTAAGTTGTCATTAGTTTCTGGTTATTGTCAAAAAAACAAAAAAAACGAAATTTAAAAAAAATTGAAAAAAACACACAGAAAAACACGTCTTCTGCTTTCTTAAAAAATCTCTATAAATGCCCCTTAGACTTCCAAACAATCCCTTTGATTTGTTTGGCCCAGTAATTGAGCGAACACTTTTCCAACTTAGGAGGAACATAAGAGATAATCCAATAATTCAAGAATTGGTCTGTATCTAACAAATTGAATTAGATATGGCAAATTCTAGGGAACAAATACTTAAAGAAATCTCTGCCCCTGATATGAATTACCAACCTCGTGGTATTCAATATCCAAACATAGAGGCTGACATCGAACTCAAATCGTGTTTGATTCATCTTTTTTTCTCATTTCCATGGGCTAGCTGGTGAGGATCCACATCTCCACCATAAAGAGTTCCAAGTAGTGTGATCTACCATGAAGCCACAAGGGGTTTCTGAAGAACAAATCAAACTAAAAGAATTCCATTTCTCTCTAGCTGACACTACCAATTCATGGATTTATTACCTACCTCCTGGTTCTATAACAACATGGAATGACATGAAGCGACTCTTCTTAGAGAAATTCATTCCTGCTTATCGTATGACTTCTATCCAAAAGGAAATTACTGGTATCTGTTAGTTCCCAAGTTAATCACTCCATGAGTACTGGGAGGGGTTCAAAAAGCTTGTGGAAACCTATCCACACCATCAAATCTCTAACCAAATCTTGATCCAAAACTTCTATGAGGGGTTATTGACTATGGAGAGAACTCTCATAGATGTCGCAAGTGGTGGTGTTATTTTTGATAAAACTCCTGCAACTGCAAGAGATCTCAAAAGTAACATGGCTAAAAACACACAACAATTTCATACTAGAGAACTTGCTCAAGTCAAACAAGCCCAAGATAATCAATCAGTTGATCCGAACAAGATGACCGAGTGGATGAGTGAACTTACAGGTCTTGTGCGACAACTACTTGTGGCTACCAAATCCCCAACCTCATCTTCTCCACAATAAATGTTTCCTGGACCAGTCAAAAACTGTGGAATCTGCAACTCTTCATCGCATCCAACAGACACATGTCCACAACTTCCAGAGGATCAATCTGATTCATCTGGACCAATGGATCTCAATGCAGCATATGCTCAGTGGAACACCAATCCTCAACTCTCAGGTCATTTTGTTAGAAACTTCAATCAACATCACTCTGAGCCCTTCAGTTCTTCCTATAACCAAGTCCATAGGTATGGTAATCCCATATCTCATCCTCCTCAATTCCCTCCTCAAAACCCAAACCAATTTCAATATAGTCAAGGTGTTGGTAACTTCCAACAACCTTATCCTTTTATTCCTCAATCTCAAAGGAAAAATCCTCCTCCTAGATTCCATTATCCTAGTGAGCCTTCCCAATTCCAAAACAAATACAATCGCTTTCCCAAGAACAAAATCAAGGTAATCCTAATTCGGGACAGGGCTCTTCTTCTAAGCAACCATGGGAAGGTGCAGCGGAAGATCTTGCCTCTTTCACATGTTCTAGTCTCAAGAATATTGAAAACCAAATTGGTCAACTTGCATCTCACCTAAGTCAGCAGCAACCATCAAATGTTTCCCAACTTCCAGGTCAACCTCTACCCAACCCCAAGGGTAATGTAAGTGAAATTTCACTTAGACCAAGAAATCAATTTGATATGACTCAAGACAAGTCCTCCAACCCTCCTTTGAATGTTGACCTATAAAATGAAAAGAAAACAAAACTTGGAAAGGAACCTAAAACTATTCCCTCATCTCCCTCAATTCCACTTAGGAATCCAATTCCTTTTCCTCAAGCTATTTCTAAACCAAGGAAGTCCTTTGAACCTGATCCAGAAATGCTCGACATGATTAGACATTTTGAAGTAAACATTCCCCTCTTAGATTCCATAAAAACAAATTCCTAAGTATGCTAGGTTTCTCAAGGAATTTTTCTCCCACAAGAGGAAACTTAGGACCTTTGAAATTTTTTCCATCCAATAGTCTATTCCAATAAAGTGAAAAGACCTAGGGACCTTTACAGTCCCATGCCAAATTGGAAGTTCCAACTTCGTTGATGCACTCATATACTTAGGAGCCTTAATTAATGTCATGCTCAAATACATCTTATCCATCCTTGTTCTAGGTCCCTTACATCCAATGGGTGTTTGTTATTCAATTAGACAATCAAATCTTAGCCAGTCCTGAGGGAATAATTGAGGATGTCCTTGTCCGAGTCAATGATCTTTTCTTCCCTGCTAATTTCTATGTCCTTGACATGGATGGTGAGACGAACTCTTCTCGATCTCTCCTAATTCTAGGAAGACCATTCCTCATGACTATGAGAACCAAGATTGATGTCCATTCAGGCATCTTATCCATGGAATTTGGTGACCAAATGGGCAAATTCAATATTATTCAATCCATCGGATACCCATCAGAGAATGAAACAACATTCTCTATCCATTCTTCTGAAACTCTCTCTGAGAGTGTCTTGAACCCTAATTCACCATGTTCTTATTTTTCTACTGATAAAGGATCTTGTGAAATATGAACCATGATTAACCAAGTCATAAATGGAGATGTTTATGTCTACATTACAAATGAAAACTCCATTGTCTAATTGATCTTGAAAACTCTTTGGAATCTCACCTCACTTCTAACATCCACTACTCCAACATGGATGGTAATGGGGAAAATGAACAAGCATGTTCATTTTTTTATTCAAATTTGATTACCCAGCATTCATCATTTCCTATCCATGACTCTAAAAATCCTAATATATGTGAGGTGAACCCCAAACCAATTTTTTTATATTATCCTGATGGGACTGAAGGTTGTGTGACCTGTTCCGTAATTAATAAATTGATCACTGGTGAGGTTGAAATTAACAATTCTTTGGAGAAAAATATTGAAATAAAGGATATTAAAATTTTTATTCAGTCTTATGACTCCACCGATCCTCATTACTCTACATCGGTAAGTGATGAAATAAATGAGTCAAAAACAATTGGGATCTCATACTCTACTTTCATGTTATCTGAACGTTACATAAAAGAACCATCAAAATTGAGACATCTTCCTGAATTTCCAAGAATAGAAAATTATCACTTTGTGGATTAAATCATTCCTCACATTGAAGACTAAAGGAAGGATAGTCATATTCTCTTTCCAACCCCATTGAATTTCAAGAGAAACAAGGAAGGGATGAAATTATCCAATGAATCATCGAGCCTCCAAAAGGAAATGTTTTTCTGGAAACACACTGGAGTTGAGATGATTAAATGGACACTGTCAGACTATGGTTAGTCCACTGCAACTATCCAGCAATAGATAAATAAATGCAGCGCTTCTTGGGAGGCAACCCATGTTTCCTTTTACTTTTGTGAAATTTTAATTTATTTTTAGTTTCCCATTAGATTAATAATATTTTTTATTTTTTAGGTAACATCCCACAATCCTGGAACCACATCACTTCCACTGGATCCCCTACTTCTTTAGTCGACCTACCACTAGATGGAGATGTCGACCCACCAAATCCAAACCTGGGGCACCTCTTTCCCTTTAACTCTCTCTCTCTCTCTCTTCATCCCTCTACCACTTTCTTATTTTTCCTCTCTCTTTCATTTTTTTACCACTTTCTTCATCAAACCCTTTCTTTTTCTCTTTCCCTTTTTTGTGGGTGTGTATTTTAAAGTACACTAAAAAACAAAAAAAATCAAAAAATGTAAAAACAATCAAAAGAGTCATACATACTCACCCTCAATTTTCTTATTTTGTCCAACCATTTTGTGGAGTCAAAATACATGGTTTCATCTCAAAAATTTTGTATTTTTATCATGACTTTGGATAAAGAATTTTGTGTCAAAATTAACAAATTTTGAATGCTCAGTTTTTTATTTGGATAATGCTTTTCCTGAACTGTGAGGAATAACATTTCCTTTCATGCCAAGGCCACCTATGGCCATCTTTTCAAAATGTGTGTTTTCACCCCCATTTTTGATTCTTGAGTTTGTGGTCCTTCGAGCTTAATTTCTTACCTTAGTGTGCTTTAATATGATAGAGGCATTTTCTGAACCACATGAGAATCACAATAGCCAAATAGCCTCCCATTTCCCTTACATTAATCCTCCTTTTGAAATCCCATTCAAGCCTATGAAAACCTTTTCTTTGATAGCCACATTAAAATCCCAATACCTTTTCCCACCCAATATCAACATGTATTTTCATTGCATAATTTTTTGAAATTTAAGTGTGGGGGAATGGATTTCCTTGTTTGGGTACCCTATTATTGATTTTCAACAAGTTATCATTTTATTAAGGGAAAGAATCCATTTCATTGTGTTGGAGAGGTTTTCATTCAGTGTGTTTTGGGGAATGTAATGTACATTCATTAATGAAGTTTTTTAAATGGTATTGACAAGTGTTCAAAAAAATCAAAAAAAAAATCAAAACAAATTGGGTTGTTTCTTGGGTAGGTCAAAAATAAATCTTCCTCAACCTTTGATCTTGTTATAACTATTAAAATTATTGTCTTGAGGAGATCAATCATGGGTTGGGATATGAGTGTGAGATCTTTTCCAATTTCAACTTTCGAAAAAAGAAAAAAAGAAAAAGAGAGAAAACTTGCATTATATTCTTATTAGGAGAAGTTTTTTGTTTTTTAAATATTACATCTTATCATTACATTCATATTTTCTTCCTCTATTGTGTCTTTATTCACACAATCATTCCCTTGTAAATATGTGTTTTCATTTCCTTCCATGTTTTATTTAAAAAAAATGTGCATTGCTTTTCTATGTTGGTGTTTTAACCCTCTTCTTATCTCTCTGGGACATTATATTCCTACCATCCCATAGCCACAGAAAAACCCCTTAAAAATACCTCTTTATTCTTGTTCACTTTTGATAGGTATTATAAGCTGAGAGCTCTTTCAAACTCAAGGATTTTCACTTTTGGTTGGTGAAGGAGTGATCCTCCACAAATAAATTTTATCATCTTGACAGGTGTGAGTTTCGAGTGTCCACATTTTCCATTTCTAAAATTGAGCATGAAAGAATGAATTAGTTTTGGAACATTTTTCTGTAACAACTTGTGGTGGAATTATAAATTGATGAGTGAAATATTCTAAACCTCCCCTAATTGAAGAAAACAAAATTTTAATATTTTTGGTGAGTGAAAATGATTTTGTCATGTTTTTATATTTGTTGCACATGAAGACATGCACAATAATATGTGTGGGGGTAGTTGATGTTATTAATATTTTCATGTCTTATATATACTCCATTTACTTATTTATATGAAATATGCATAATTTGTGTGAAATATTAATGTTTTAATACTAAGTATAATTGTTGAGCATTTTTAGAAGTAGTCCAATTGGATCAGTTTACTATTTTATTTATAACTCTCACCCTAATGATCCAAATTGTGTAGTTATTCTTTTTTTGGATTCTAAATTAAATATAAAACATTTCATTAGAATGTACTAGGAGCCAATTCTTCCATTTGAAGGGTCATATGGTCCTCACAATCAAGACCAAATAATCTATGAAGAAACTGGACCAGTCATGAAGATTGAATTTATGGGATCAATCTAGAAGTTAAAATTCCTTAATTCTCCTCAAAGGTTAGGGGGACAAGGTAGTGAGTCTTGGGTAAAATTTTAGGTCCCAACTCTAAGAAAAATGGGCCCAAATGAAACTTTGAAATCTAGCCCCCCATTCTGGATGAGAAATAAAATCAGTATAGTATTTATGACATATCCCATGATGTGAGCATTCAATAGAGATGAGATTTTTCAGAGTGAAAGAGGAGATATAGTTGGACGACTTTTTTGAACAAATCATTCGCCTTTGAAGGAATATTACTATTTAAAAACCATTTCACATTTTGGACATCAAAAATACTAGATTGAAATGGACAGATTAAAATAGTTTAATCATCCGACCATAACTTTGTCTCAAAAAGTCCAAAGTCCTCCAAATTTTTATAGAAGTCGGAAAACATTATTATCTACAACTTTGAAGAAGGATATTTCTCGAGATTCAGCTATCGGAATAGCCAACGTGGCGATGCAATTGGAGAGATAGATTGGGAATGCAAACAGTCCACTCCTTGGGCTATAAATACTCTCCCCTTCCCTCCTTGAGAGGGGTTGGAATTTCAGAAGATATGAGATCATATTGACACGACCAAAGCCTTTCCAAAGGCTTGGTATGATCTTCCATAATCATGTTTTTACTTTAGAGACCTTTCCTGCTCTCTTTTTTTTCACTTACTTTCGTGTTCTTCATTTTTGTAATATTGTAAGTCTCTTTTTTACAATTCTGTTTTAATGGAAGTTACTTCTTAAATATCTCTTATTCTCATACAACTTCTGTAGTTTCATATTAATGTTATTAATATAGTTTAAATTCAGTTGAATCCCCTTCCCTTGTTTTGCTTCCTCATTCAATCGAAAATCCGTTTTTAATTATCATCATTCTTCATGTGTGTGTGTTCGGTGCACTACTCTTATCTTGTCCCTTTATTTTTCTTCTATTTATAATTCATCGCTATAGAAATATATTAATATATTAATAACCATATTAATGTCTGAGTAAATCTCTAATTGGGATGAGTTTAAATTTATGTATGTTAAGCGATTTAGAGCTTTTTCCCGATGAGTATTTGTTGAATGAACATTGTGTATGTTGGACTTAGCATGTCATGGATTAATGACTTGTTTTGTTTAATGTGTGGTTTACATGGATTATTTAAACCATAAATACACTACCATAAACAAGAGATGATCAAGATTAGAACCCTAAGTTAAGTTAAGGCTTGGATTAAAGCCTTAACATTTTGGAATTCTAATCGACATCAACTTGTGAAGTGGGTGTTAATTTAAATGCAATATAAACCAAAGCTCAAGGATATCACAATCTTAACTCCCTAATAATGAACTCACCCCATTCATTATAAATTTGTTAAATCAATAATAATAAATTACTCATTTGAATTAAGTTCTGCAAACAAACCCCCCAATTAGAATAAAATCAACTAAAAACAACGACTATTACAAAGTATCATCACCGAGGATTCGACCTCAGTGCTGCTATACACATTAGCAGAGCACCGGAACTCTGACCGGTCGATAGGCGATAATCAGCCGTGTGTTTCAGATGTAGATATTTTTTCACATTGAAAAATATAATAATTATGAATTCCAAGATATTATTATGTTGAACTATTCTTAAAAGGTAAAACATAATGATTCCCTTTTGAATGAAATAAGAATCAGTTAGCTTATTTTCATTTTAAATAATAAGGTTAGTTAACAAGTGTCATTATGATAAGGATAACCAATGAATAATGAATTTTCAAAAATAATCTACTACTATATATGGATGATTTCTTATACCTTGAATAATAACATCATCCCATGATGAGAATCCTTACATGAGAGTATTTAATGCTTAGAATCATGCAAAAATGGAATAAGTGATATGCATTTATTGAGAAATGTGATGGGGAGTCACTGAAATACATATGGAGATCATGAGGTGTAAATAAATTATATTTGAGGAAGAGGGTAAATGTTTTAAAATTTTAAATATGCATTCTCCAATATTATTGAGTATTAGTTTTTAGTTGTGTCTAAATATTTAAAGTCTAATTAAAAAAGAGATATCATGGATTCATCTTGATTAATTATTCATGTATTTAATATTGAGATTAAAATTGTATAGAGATGACTAAGGTTTATAGAAAACTGAATGAGAGATCATGTGAACAAGAATGGTTAAAATTTTCTATATTCATGTATAGAGATAATGATAAAATGATTCTGAGAAGATGAAAATTATATGAAGGGAATGAAAAATTATAGGGAGTGAGAAGAATTAGATACTATTCATTTTTTAATGTCATAAAAATTGAAGGGAGGGAAATTTGATAGAATTGATGTTGTGATTATCTTGAAAATCATGTGATTCAAAGAAGTGTGTGGGATCCAATGATATTGGGAAAGTAATAATCTTTTTTATATTGAGGGGATGAAAAAGGGAATAACAAGTGTTCTATTCTATAGCTATAGAATATCACTACCTTTGAAGAATATTGAGAAGACCACAATATGATTCTATATATCATAAGGTCCAACTAACAAAGTTGTGCAATAATATCTCTATATCGAAAGGGATAATGATGTGAGATATCTAAATGATTGCTGTGTTTGAGATAGTCTTGATAATTCTTTATGATATGGAATAGGATCAAAACTTATTTAGTCTAGTTTGGACTATTTTTTTCTTATTGTTTGTTTCTCAAGATTACCCGTCCTAATATCATACTTAAAGAGGGAGGTCGGGTTTGTTCCAAAGAGTAATTATTATACGTTAGTGATTTCATATAAATATATTTGGTTTCAAAAAAATTATAGGTACAATGATATACACTTTATTACACTTCAATTTGATAATAAACGTGATTCTATTTGAGTGTGGGATAACGACCACCATACTTGGAGAACTTAGGGATCCATTATAGATGAAAAAAACAATAACAAGCTCTTCTACACTAGTTTATTCATTATGAGTTATATTACTTTAATAAAATGTGAAGCTGGGAAATAGCGAGATACATTCCCTAAATAGGTTCAAAATTAATGAGGGAAAAAATTGAAAATAATCTAATCACCCTAATACACCCCAACCCCACCCTCTATTTTGGTAGAATTGGCCATGGAACATCATCAATTGGATTATATATACAATTCCATCTATGACCGGAATCTCAAAAATCTGAAAAAAATATATTTAATATTTTTGAGTTCCCTTCTGAAGTGTCCATGAAGTAAAAACCTGAGAGATAACGTATCAACAACTAATCCAAATTATGTCTCTTTCAATGGTTCAAATAATATGAAGATGAAATAAATGAAAATTATAAAATCTAAATCCTTCTTATGAATGGAGGAATAAAATTTTATTCTCTCATGTTTGAATCATAAAGAAGATAGATCTAGCATTGATTGAGAATTTTTAGTGGTAAAATATACTACCAGGGATATTGGAAACACTTTCACCTAAAATGGTTTAAATCTATTTCCTGAATAATTGGTACTTAAAATCTCTTACCAAAACTTTTATATTGAAGAACCAAGCATAAGTGGGTAATATTACTTATCCAAATATTCAAAAAATGAATTTATTAATAATTTAAAAGGAATCCTACATAATTTTAGCAAATAAATTGTATCTTTTATTTATTGATATTTTTGAAGAATGCAGGATGAGAACATCCATCTTGAATAAGTTTTAGAAAGTTTAGAAAATGATTCAGAAGAATGGGTCCTTATCTACAAAAACATATTTATAAAAGTAGGATCAAAATTTACCATTATTTTTGAGATTAATGAATGCTGCTTTGAATTTGAGAATGATTCTCTCGATGAAATTTATTAAAATAAATAATCCAAGAATGGTATTTATGATAAATATATGTGAATTAAAAGAAGTAATTTATTTCAGGTATGATGTATTAGGGATTAATGCTAATATGATTATGGATGTTTATTTTTTATTTAACAATGATTTATTGATAAATGATCTTAAAATTGAGAAATAAATAATAGGTATTGAGGAAAATTTGATATCATATCATGATGATAAAAATATCTTTGACAAGAAGTGTCAGTAAATGGAGGTTAAATAAAAAAATTGACAACACCACAAGATGGGACCTTAGAATATTATGAAAAAATGTTTATTGTAATCTGAAGTTAAAATCAGTGTATGTATGATAAAATACCTATATCCACTAGTATAAAGTGCCTCAAACTTCAAATCACTATCAAATAATATCATTACAATCATAAAGAAAGAGGAACCATCTTCTCTTAAAAATAAGGACAATGCTAAAGAAATCATCATAATCTATGCTTCTAAAAAAGTCCAAACCAATAAGGTTTAAGGAAATCAACGATGAAATCAATCATAATTATATAGTGGATGAGAGAAAGTATGGTAGAATCTATTTCATTAAATTAATCAGAATTGAATAATTAAACATGACAAAAATAATTTTTCAATTATTTCTAGATTTTAGTTCAACAGAAGAAAATAAGGTTTTTTTTAATGTATTGTAAATTTCTATTGAACTTGTTACCAAAATAGTAATATTAGTATTAATATCTAGTTCAAATAAAACAAAAATATACCAAATTATCCTGAAATAAAGGGACCATAAAATATTATAAGAAGTTAAATTATGTTATCCTTATAAAATAAAGAAAAAAATCAAAGTAGTCCTATTAATTCCAATAAATATTCACCAAAAAATAGATAGAGTTTCTATTATTTTAGAAGTTGGGGAAGACTCTATATTTTTTCAAGAAATTCATGAGTAATGAACCCAAAAAGAGTCATTAAATGAATTAGAGAAGTTGAATTAAAAATTTATAAACTCATACTATCGCTAAATGAGAGAGGGCTTAATATTGAAAGGAAATCGAGTATACATAACCCTTTATAGATTTAAATCATTCACAACCAATTATACTAAGTGTATTACCACTTCTCAACACTTATTAGTATAAAATTTTATCCTATAATTCTATTCATAATGAGATATAGAAATAAATAAGGACATAAGTTGAAGCCACCCTCCAACAGCATCATATCTAGTAACCAAACTCTAGTATCCATTATTCCTCTGCGTTTTAGGACCCACTGGAAAATAGTATCATTCTATATTTATACACAAAAGTCTGATTCTTCAAATTTATTATCATTTTCAATTCCCTCATTTACTATTTTGATCCCAATAATGCGGTATCCTCCTTAAAAATATCTATATTAAGGGAGATTTTGGTTGAGTCCTTTTTTTTGGTTCACTCGAACTCCCTTAGAGGTAGGCACCAATCCAGGTACATAGTTTTTTTTAAATTCCCATAATTCTTGGCTTGTATCACATGATGCTCCCAAAGATGTTAATTTTTTTAAATAACTCAACAAAAACCTATAGCATGGAAAGTGTATCTACGTCATATCTACCTTCACATGGTTTTATAAGGTTAAGCTTATATGATTATATTTACCCTTACACAACACTTGGATGTCACAAAAGGGTAATGGTATTTACCCTTATGTATCTAGTGGATGTTTCATAAGGGTAAGGAACTTTAACCGTACACAACTCTTGGATTACTTATGTATGGTTAATACATATCTATCTTCCTTATAGTGTAGTGGATTCTTCCTTAGTTTTTATTTCTATAACTATTTTTTACACATCCATGTAATCACTTGGCCTTGTGATGTAGCCCTTATTATTCTTAAAATCATACTACTATACTTTTAGGCCACTCCATGATGTTTTTCCAGCCCAATAACATAGTCATTATCCTTTATTCATGATATTTTCTTCTCTGTGGTTCAATATCATCCTTTTCACCATAGTCACTTATCATGATTATATGACCATAATGTATCCCTATTTTTGATGGTGTAGCTATATTTATTTTAGTATCAAGAAATATTGGCTAGAATTAAACACACAGGTTATGGTGTGGCTCTATTATTCTTTAAAATCATCACCATTATCAATATTGGTTTATCCATGGTGCAATGGATATCATGACATCACATCATTCCTCTATGGATTCTCTAAGATTCAGTGATATGACATAAGAAATATACCATGGTTTAGGGCTCTCTTTCTTTGGTATGAGCTTCAAAATTCCATGCATTGCGCAGACATGGTTATGGATTTTAGAGTGTTCAATCTCTAGTAACAGCTGAGCTCCCTCCATTTAACCAAAGTAGAATTTTTTTGCATCAATGGTGGCATGTGGTGTGGAAGTTGTGTCTCATGGGGGTGATGCACGAGAACACCCATGGTTGTCCCATTTTGGTAAGATCAATGTTTCCAAAGTAAATACATTTTCCCTCATTGGTGTTCCCAAATGTTTTTTATTCTTATAATACAATATATTGTGAAATTGGATTGATGAAGTCACATTATGGTCAAAGGACCTCTACCTCTATCATGCACCACCCCAAACGAGTGATATTTTAACTCCTAATTGTAAAGAGACTGGAGGCCCTTCCATTATTTTGATCCTTCACTTGTGATAGCATGGTATTTGCATGATCTATAATCTCCTATGTTGTATGAGTTTAAACATCTATATTAGGTGAATTTTTTATTATTCCCCTCATGGGGTTGTAAGGTGGTTTTCTCCCAACTGGTTGAGGGCTGGCCCTTGTCAGCCCAATTTTTTGGAGATGTTCTAAAATTTTATTAACCATATTCAACCTATGAAACACAAAAAAAATATCAATTGAACAAATGAAATTAAATTAATATTTTTCAAATAATTTATCAAAAATAAATTATAATATTTTATTTACCTAGATAAAAATTAAATCAAAAACATAATTGGTAGTCCACCTCAATTAGAATCAAAACATAATGATATTAATCAATATAAAATGTGTACAAAATATGAAATCATAAAATCCACCACACATAAACAATTATTTTCCTCAAACATATGTTTCCACTAAGAATTGAAAAAGATATAACATTATGCCAATATTTTTAATTAAAATATATTGAACTAAATAATGATCCACAAGGTAAAAATATTTTTCATGTGTCACCTTTGAAAAAGGAAACCAACTCCTCACAAGAAACCATGTAAATTATTTTCCCATTAATAATGATTGATCCTCTAATTTCATCCATTCAAGCCTCAAATGCATTGTTATAAAATATCCAAGTTGTTTCTATCTCACCATTATTTTATCTCTCATCACTCAATGTAACAATGTATATATATATATATATTTTTTCCATTACCTTAAGTACTAGTGAAAAACATTGAACTTTAAAATGGAATTAAATTATCCACTTGATAGAGAAAAAAATTAATAAAAAATGTGGAATGTGAAATTAGGATCATATAATTTCGTGGATTAAGTACAATTGTAATTGATGAATAAAAAAATTATGTATTGAATATGAGTTACGGCTAATTGTGTAGTTAAAGATATTAAAATTAAATTCAAATAACATTCTCCACATAAAAAAGTGATAGCCCCCATACCCCAATCTCATATTATAACTATGAAATATGAAATAATTTTTAATATTCACGGCAATAATATTCATTTTCCTTATTTTTCCAATTTGTTATTTTTTTTAATTAAACTATGAAAACTCTTAGACCGAGAACTCTACTGCAAATTATAAAACCCATTGATTAAGATATTTTGATTAGTCACCCTCCACAACTCAACCCAATTGTTTTTCATTTTAATTTTTTCATGGATGAGTAAACAATAAAAATTATTAATAATTACATGAACCTTTTCTAATAACCAAATAGGGTTTATAATAAAATATCAATATACTATATCCATATTTCAATATGAATTCCCTATGCACCCACATGAACATTGGAGATCATGAACAATATTAGAGAAAAGGTAGGAGCGGATAATAATTTTCATGTAATATGGCTCATTTCTATCAAAGGCCATTCACAGACTCTAAGGGATCAAATTATGATTAATGTAAGGTAGGACTCCTGGGGAGTTTACAAATATCTAAAATTACTCAATTTTATTTTAGATGAATGTTTCACAATAATCGCTTTGGTAATATCAAATTCAACTTCTAGTAAGTAACATGTTCCAAGATATCTCAAAAAATGAATAATAATGATTGGAAAATTTTGGTGTAAAAATCCTACAACAAAGGGAGAATAGGAAATTAAAGGAAATAACTCATGGAATGTGTAATAATAACAAATTTATTGATATTAACTTATGAAATTCAATGAATGAAATATATAAGGAAAACTTTTCAGCTACATGTGACTAAACAAATAAATCATTATTCGTTAAAATAAAATTAATATGATCCACTCTAGTCAATAAATCTACGAAAATTACATATTCTATTACGTCTATTTGTGAATTAAAGCATTGAATTGGGGGGTTCTTAAAATATCATATGGTTTATTAATAAACAATTGTTTCACCAAAATAATTGTGGGTATTCATTTGTATCAACTAATCATGAAATAGATTCTAAGATAAGATTAATATCAATAAGTACTGAAAAAAAATCTTACTCCCCATAATTATTAAGTTATTATATTACTCTTATTTATTAATTTTTATCCCTTTCCACTGTGAAACATTATGGTCTTAAAAAATAAGTTATATAGTTAAAGTGTATACCCATTCTCACAAAATATAAAAAATAAATGGAATCCCTCTAAAATATTTCCTAAAAAGAATTGAAATTAAATTAAATCTAAAATACTTAAAAAATACCAAAATGTTGGTTTCCTCCTAAAATCCCAATAGTTATTATAAAAACCCTTATCTACAATACACTTTTTCATTATTTATTACATAAAGATAAACTTAATACAACCCCATAAGATCATGAGGTCTGGTTTATTTGGGTAATTAGGTATATAGAATAATAAATTGAAATAGAAATACAATATCATAAACTAAAAATCCATATCATTCCCATAATTTCACTTCATCTTCTAAAAGTATATGAGATAAAATTGGGATGTACATAAGAAATGGGTTAGCTATAAAGCCCAATATGGGAATTAAAAAATCAAAACATGATGAAATTAATACATTTGAGTTAATAGGAATATCAAGGTAACATAAAATGGATGAAAATTAGAAACTTAAATATCAAAGAATGAAATAAGAGGATAACAAAAAGGCAACATGGTAATGTGGAAATGCCAAAAAAAACATGATATATATGTTATACAAGGATAATTTTCAAGAAAATGTCACATGGTTGATATATTCCCATCCTAGATGGTCTCTATTCCTTAATCCCTTACATAATAACTCCTAAGAAAAAACTAACCAATGAATTGAAGCAATATATAATTTTGGGCCCACCCGTCACATTCATTTCCTGTACATGCATAAATGTTCCATGTATATCATACATCATAAGGATTTATTTTATCACTTTTAATGCCACAATTACAGATTTTGTGTTCAATAAATGGAACTAACAAATTAATTAAATGTAGGCATATCTAGGTGACTACCCTTGAGTCAAAATGGGGATGGGTATTAACTATAAAAATGTTGGAAAGAAATCCTAGGATAATTTCTGCATAATAACAGTGGTAAATAAAGACTGGTAGTATGATTTAAGCAGAGTAGAAGGGTATTATCATCACTTTAATATCATAATTAAATACATAGGTGTTTTTATGAAAATATCCCATCATGAACTATTTGAGAGAAATCATATAATAAATAAGGTACTTGAATAAAGAGGATAAGGATAATATCCCTTAACTTGATAGGGTGTTTCTAAAAGTATTAATGGAGCTTCTTAAGAGCATAGGGCACCATGGGAGGTCTTAAAATAATTATATTTATTGTAACTAAAAGCTGAAATTGTTTTTGATTTAAGAGGAATTATAAGTTTGGTGGCTTTATATATATAATGATGGGGTATTCATTATTAATTTCTAGAATTAGGTTTTGTAATCTATAAAGAAGTTTAATTCTAAAAAAATCATAGTATGGTTTTCCCTATTGTTTATAAAAAATTATTATGTTTTATTATTTTATATGGATAATAATTAAACTCCTTAAAATAAAACCCATGGTGATGTGAAGGTGAGTCATTTTTATTAATAATTTATTTTAAAACCTGAAAATATAATATAGGCTTTGGAGGATTCATTAAGGGTTTATAAAATTAATCAAATAATTTTGGAAGCAAATTATTTTAATAGGGAACATAATTTGTTCCGTGGAAACTATTTATAATATTTATTACATCACTTTTGGTCTTTTAAGATGTCATAATCTATAACATATATTCTATCATATTTAATTTTTACAAAAAACATCTACAGTCTCAGAAAATTATGAAAAAAACATTGCTGGATAATTTCAAAGTATTGATTATAAAAATAATATTTATTTTATAATAATAATTCTTTTTATATGATAATTTTCACTTTTAAATCAATAATCCTCATCTACTGAAAAATATTCTGGTTTTCTACAATATTTTTCTCAATATTATAAAAAAATTACATTCTAGTCTATAAAATTATATTATAATTTGTATTTCATAAATATCATTTAATAATAAATTTTTCTTAAAATTCCATTTCATTCAAAATTATATAATTTATCAGAAGTTTGTATTGATCAAAAATATATATTTATAAAAATATTAAACTCATCATATCAAAATATTTTTTTATTAGACACATTATCTAATCATTTAGAAATTAATAATAAAAAAGAAAAAATATAATCATTATTTTATTAAAAAATATAAAATATTTCAAACTATTAGAGTCAATATACATAAATATTTATTACAACAGTGAATTCCCTAAGTGTAATAGGTTTGATGGTGATATTTTCAAGTGATAGTTCAAAAAACATGGTTTGGGTCATCATCTCATTAATCTTGAAATTAACTCATCAACAGTTTCACTCAAGCTTCAGTTGTTGAATTTCATCATGGTCATTTTAAAAAGGATATATAATCAATGGTTATTATTCATAATGGTATTTGAAATTGAATGAGTATATTACGCTCCAAAATAACAAATTTCATAAATGTGTTTTATATAACATTGTATCTTAATAAGACATTTACTCATTTAAAAATAGAATTTCATTTATAAATTTTGGGTTCATTACATTATTACCCCATTTCTAAATTTTTCCCTCAAAATTTTCTTTTCATATGTTAAAATGAATGAGGGTACTTCTATTTCATCACCTCCTCTGATTCTCATGTCTCTTTCTCAATCTTGTGTTTCTTCCACAACACATTGATTAGATGGGTGTTCTTGTTTTGGAGAACTTTGTCTCTACAATCAAATATCATCATTGATTGCTCCAGATATAAAATATTATTCTCTAAAAGTACCCACTCTAGATTTAGTACATGTTATGGGTCTGTTATGTCCTTCCTCAAGATGGATATATGGAACCCATCATGTACTATATATAGGTTAGGTGTGAGAGATAGTTGATAGGCCACCACTCTAATGGGATCAAGGAACTCAAATGGGTCGGTGTGTCTCGAACTAAGATTTCCCTTCTGATAAAACCACATGAATTTCAACAATAATGATATATGAATGAATAATTTTTCTCTAACATCAAAATCTAGGTCCCATTGAGGCTTATTTTAATTTATTTTCAATAAAATTTGTGTGGATTTTATATTTTTCTAAATGGATTAAACCACCTCTATCAATTATTTAAAAAAATCAGGTCTAATAAGCTTCTATTGTCTAACGTTATCCTGACATATTGGAGTTTGAAACATATTCCCATATAAATACTCATAATGTGTCATCTTAATCCAATAATTGAAACTATTTATATATGAGAACTTTGTTAAGTGTAGTTTTTTATCCCAATATCCCTGGACATATATTGAACAATATATCATCATAACCTCAAGAATCTGAATGGTCCATTCATATTTTCTATCCTTCATAGAGTGATAAGTATTACCTAAAACTTATCTTTATATCCAACACTAGGTGAAGGATTCCACAAAACCTTATGGTAAACCTAGGATCTTGACCATATAAAATAGAAAGTGTAACCCCATGGTGTCATACCACACCCCATATGTATATCTCATAAAGTTGGTTGAGAGATAAATATTAATTAAAATTAATAAACTATATTAACATTTTAATGTGATCGAAAAAAACTAATATAGTGTTATTGACATTAGACGATATAGGGATTCCTACAGCGAACCAATGTTAATTTATTCCCATTTACAAAATGTTATAGAAAATGGTTTCATTATTCAATTATACTTTTATCATTAATCCTTAACTTATTTTAATACCATGCATTGGGATATAAATTCCACATTCTCCTTCTTTATGTTATCCCATCAGATGTTTTTCTCCAAATACATGTACATATCAGTGATTCTTGGATGAATAAAGAAGGATCATCTATGCATATTATCTATAATTTTTTACATTAGTTCAAGTCTTGAGGAGATGCATATATGGGTTCTAAACCATATAAATCCATCTTTAAAAAATTTAAACTCTAGAATATTTTTTACCTTTTTCTGTAACTCATGGACACCCCTATGATCCTCCTTGATCCTTTCATTAATATATGGATGATTAGTATTTTGATAAAGTTATAATAAGGATCCTTATATTAATTATATTAATATCCTTTGTAAGTACAATAAATTTAGATCCCTTGAAATTCTCATCATGGATAGGGTTGCATGATCGTTTCTTCTCAAGGACTCTATCACTTTGTCCACCTTCCCATGATGGTAATGGATTGGACAATCATAATCCTTGATCATCTCTTAGTCCCTTTATTGGTTAATATTTATATTATTTTATGTGAATATATATTTAGGGATTTTTTGATTTCTAAATATTTCACACTTCTCCACATAGAGATTTTTTTCATTCAATATTCCTCACCAAGATCACTGAGGACAAATCTAGATCATAACTTGGGTATTTCATCTAATGGATCATTAATTTGAAGTAAGAATAGGCTATCATTTTTTTCATCATCCATGCATAAAACCCCTAATCCATTTTTGGATGCATCCCTATAGATCAAACATCCATCTCCATTGGTCAGAAATGTGGGAATAGATGTAGTGAATAGACACTTCTTCAACTATTTAAATCTTTCATCAAATTAATCATTCAAGACAAACCTGACAGCCATCCATGTTATTATTTTTATTTGGAATTAAAATTATGATATTTTTATTATAAATCATTGATGGTACCTAAATAATCCTATAAAAATCCATGTTTCCATCGTAGAGGTTGGTCTGGTACATCCTTTAATTGCCTCTATTTTTTAAGGATCCATATATATTCCTTTTCTTGTGATAACATTCCCAATAATGTTACATTTTCTATCTAAAAATCTCATATAATATTATTTGCATACATATTTTGTTTCTTCGAAGTATTTAGTACAATATATAAATACTCCTCATTTCTACCTTATTTTCAGAGTAGAAAATAATATAATCTATAAAGACTATCATAATTTTTATCAAAATATTCCATAATGGAAATATTCATCAATTTCATAATGATTTTTGTAAAATTAGTGAGTCTAAATAGAATCATTATTAACTAATACAGATCATACAAATTAGGAAAAATTATTCTTGGGGATATCCTCCATATTCACCTTTATATTATAATAACCTGACAAAGTATTCACCTTAGAGAAGTACTAAGCTCCATGTAGTAGATTAAAAGGTCATCAATTCCTGGTAGAGGATACTTATTCATTATGGTAATTTTTTTATATCATAATAATATAGGCATAATTGAATTGACCAATCCTTCTTTTTAATGAGGAGGACTATTTTACCCCCACGGTTAAACAATTGGGTGTATAATCCCTTTATCCAAATTCTCTTATAGTTTCTTTTTAATCTCCTAGAGTTCAATGATTCACATTCGTTATAGAGTCTTAGATACTGTAAAACCTCTTAGTATAATTTCTATTGAAAACTATACCTCTCATCTATGAGGTAAAAGAGTTAATTCTTCGAGAAACACCTTAGTGTATTCCCTAAAACTTGTAACGTCTTAAAGGATTTTCTTTTCCTTAGTCTCAAACATTTTATAATGATATGGCTTTTCATAGGGAAATAATATTCATCTTGAGATGATGATAATAAAGTTGATTCGTCTTCCTCCTCGCACTTGTATAGAATTAGAGGATGATTCATGATATGGAGGTTGAATTTCTTCACTTGGAAATTTATGATTAATCTATACTGGGAACCATTTCCATACTAGGATTAAATCAAATTACTATAAAGGATGTTTCAAAATGTTATTTGGTAATTTCATCTTAAAAATATGTACTATGTATGAGTTATATACATAGGATCCAATAATTTTCCCATTTTCAATTTTCACTAATAGATATACTTCTATTTGTTGTAGTGGTGTTTAATAGTTCTACTTATCATACAAGAAATGAATAAATATATAGAACTATATTCAAATAAGTAATTTTATGTTCATGAATAGATTATAATACCTCATTTCATAGTTTTATTCTAGTTTTAATAATTTATTTCAACCATAATATACTTAGGGATGATATTTTTTAAACTGTTAAACATATAAAAAGGAAACTATTAACATTTAAGGGATATTTCATAAATGACATATATTCCTTAACTAATTAGTTTTCATGTTTCTATATAATTTAACCATGATATATTTCTTAACATAAAGTATTGTGGTCATTTATGTCCCCTTCATAATGGTTTGTAGGGATCTTGTGAATTTAGTTAAGAATATACCCCAGGAGTGTCAAACCAAATGGGTAGAAAGGAAGATTATCACGCAGTGAGTGATGATAGATTCATGCTTGATACACCATCATTGAGGTTTTTTATACTTAGTATAATTGTTCTAGAGCCACATTCAATGGTAGTATCTAGACCCGGATTTATTTTATTTGAAACCATTTACTCTCTAATTTAAAAAAAATAGGGATGTTTTCCTACGTTTAGATTTATCACTAATGCTTTAAATATATTTTTCTAATCCTAATCCCCAAAAATAACTATAATTTTCTTTTCTACTAACTATGAAAAACCATATATGTAATACACATTATTTAATTATTTATATCTTAAAGATACACTTAATACAATCTCTAAAGATCATGAGGCCTAGTGTTATTGGGTAATTGTTCATATAGTATAAAAACATAAAGTATAAATACAATTAAATATACTAAAACTCTATAAGATTCCCTTAATTTATTTGGATCATCAAAAATTTCACGGGATAACCTATGGATATATATAAGAGAGGTGGGATCTATAAGGGATAAAAAGGGAATAATAAAATCATAACAGGATGATGGTAATACATGTGATTAAATACATATATTAAGGTAATATAAGTGGGGTGAGAATAACAAACATGAACATTTAATCATGACATAATTTGATAACATAAAGGAAACATGGGAGTGTGGAACTACATAAGACATAGCATAAGAAAAATTCAAGACTAGCTTCCAAGAAAAAAAATCACCAGATTGAAAGACTCCAATCATGGATTTGGTTCACTCTCTAATCCCATACCTAATGTCTTATAATATAAAAATATTAAACAATTGGGGGGATGGAAATATAATTACAGGCCCACCCAACACTTTCATATCCAGAACATGGATAAGTGTTCCACATATATCATACAAAATATGGAAGTATGTAATCAATATTGAACAAATGATTAAGGATATTTGGTCATATACATGGAATTACTTAATAAATGACTGATATGAACATATATTTTAATACCCAAGAGTGTAAATGGGGATGGGTATTCACTACACAAATGTTCGTTATTGAAAATTGCAAGATACTTTTGACAGCATAATGGAGCCACATAAATATTCATAGAAGGGTTTAATGATAGTGAAATAGTAATCTCAAAACTTGTTCATTATAAGGATAGTAAAAAGGATTTTCTCATAACACATCCCAACATGATAAATTGGAAATAGAAATGCATTATATAAATAAGGTGGTTGAATAAAGAAGATTAGGAGGGGATCTCAGACCCTGATAGGGAACTTCTAAAATCTTTGGAGGATATTCTAAAGATATTTGAGGATCCTGGTAGGGATATGTAGAGGTAAAAGTATAGTATCGTAATGTTATAATGGATTTATGTGAAGACTAATGGGAGTCCGCATGGATTTATAATGAAAAAGAGGTGAAATTATTTGATAACTTTTAAAATTGGGTTCTCGACTCTATATAATAAATGGACTGATGTACAAAAAAATTTAACCATGTATTATTCAAAATAGGGGTTTTATATTATAATGATAAGAACATAAATGCTTCAAAAAATTATCTTTGTGATGTGGAAGTCAGTCATTCTTATAAACCATTAATTTTAAGACCATACAAAATAATAAAGGTTTTGGAGGGTTCATCAACGTTTTTTAAAACTAATCAAATAACTTAAAACACGTTATTTTAAAGAGAAAAAATAATTATGGTCATGGGTACTCATTATAGTATTTTTTTTACAACAATTTTTGGCTTTTATGATATCAAAATACAAATATTATAATTATATAGTATTTAATTTCTACACAAAAATTTGACCTTTTCAAAAAATTATAGAAAAATCATTGTTTTATTATTTAAAAAATATTATATATTTTATCAAAAATAATTCCCTAAATCTGATAATTTATACTTTTAAATAAAAAATCAACATTGATAAAAATACGTGTTTTTTTACAATAATAGTTTTGAGACCACTAAAAATTATGTTTGACTTTAAAAAATTAAATTATAATTTATATTTAATAAATATAATTTAGTAATAATATTTTATTTAAATATAATTTAGTTCAAAAATTCATTAATTCATCAAAAATATCTTGATTGAAATAATTTATTTCACAAAAAAAACTATTTTTGTTTCATCGTATCAAAATATAATTTTTACAAAACTCATTATCTAATCAATTAAAGGTTATTAATAAAAAAGAATAAATATAATAAGTTTTTTTACTAAAACAATATTAAAATTTATGTTATTATGGTCTAGATTTATATCCTTTTTTACACCAGCGAATTCCCTAAGAGTAAGGTTTGTGATGGTGATATTTTCTCAAGAATTTTTAGTGATCATTGTTTGGGAAATGATCTTGATGAGCACAAAATTTTCTTATAAATGGTTTCTATAATACTTTACTTGGTCAATATTGCATTGGGCTTGGTCAATTTAAAATATCAATGATTTTTTCTCCCTTCGAAGATCTGATAAACGAGCATTACTAGGTATGATTCAACTAGTCAAGGACATTGCTTCTTCTGTTTGTGTCAATTAGACTTTATCATGAACCTAAACATACTAATATTATGGGTGACTTTGAAGCATCTATATAATCATTGATTATCATTATTAAAAATATTTTAAATATTACAGACTACATAATGGCTCAAAATAACCAAATAAGTGTATGTGTTTAAATCAAACATCAATTATTAATATGGAAGTTACACATTAAGAAAGGGAATATCATTTATTAAATTTTGGTTCATTTTAGTTATGGTCCTTTAGCTCAAAAATACCTCTTAATGTCAATTTATTTTTGGTGGGGAAGTGGTTACATGACCTAAATCTATAAATGGTTAAAGATGTTATTCTACCACTCAGATGGGACCTTTCCTTTTATCATAAAATAATTTCACTCATCTTTTCAGTGTCACTTTATCAACCCATATAGGCTCAATAAATTAGTGATTATTCCATATTTAGAAATGAAAGGGTAGTTTCTTGACTGGTCAAACTGGTGGATAGTTTTTGAAATCTTTATATAAATTATCACTATAAGTTCTCCATCTTTTTCAAAAATATTATTTTCATTATTTACCTCTTATTAACCTTTTTCATTCTTCCTTATAACAGTTATATCACCTCTTTTTCTTAATAATACAGTTTCCACATCTCCTTACAAGATATCTTCTCCCATTTTGTTACATATTTCTTCCATATACCTCATCATCAAGTGTGTGTTGAACATATTCTCTTCTCAATAAACTCTTAAAAAGATCTCCCAATATTGAACATTAACCAGTTCCCTTCCCAGATCTAGGTTTGGTCTTCCCAGTATTATATAGGCTCCCATTTGTATATATCCATCATAATAAATTCAACAAGAAAGTAGAATTTTTCTACTTAAATTATTACATATTCAATTAATCCTCTAGGATATATCACTATTATAAAGGTGAGTTGAAGTATTACATGAATGGGGTTCATCCATCTCAATCCCAGACACATCAATTTTGATTATGAAATTATGTCAACACTTGTATTGAAATAAATTAAATATTTGTTAAATATGTTAGATATAATATTAATTATAATATAAAAACTGCATGGATCATATTACATTTTAATTATTCTTGATTACACAATAGAACATTACCCCCTCAATGGTATCATGAAAAATTATTTATGAAATATTTTTTAGTCGAAAAAATAATTTAGAAGGATTTCATAGGTGGTCATGTTGGCTATCACCTCAAAAATTGGTAAGTTAATGTGAAATTTTGTATACATTTCCAGAAATCAATCCCTTTTTCATGAAAAATTACACTCCTTTCTCTCTCTATAAAAGGTATTAATGTTCAGTATAGTGGTGGTGCTTTGAATAAAATGGAATTCTCATTTTATTTCCATTTCCATTTTATTCCTCAAACATCTTATCTTTCCTAAATAGATTGTTCATTAATATTCCTCATAACATATTAATCAACTTCCATGATTTTATTTATAATTATCATTATAATATATTTCATTTCAACCTGTCTTGGGACTTCGGTTTCACCTAGTCGTACACCACTTAACCTCTCTATCAGTTATTTAGAAAGCTAAACTACTTGGATTTCAATGTTCCTCATTAATGCTCTTTGGTTTTGGAAGTATTCCTTCAATTACTGGATAGCATAACCAAGATCCTTGGGGTTGTTTGTCAACTCCTATAGTGAATTTATTGTGTTTTTAATTAAACAATTTAGGGATTTATAAAATTATTGTACTTGACATGTAAGTGATGGTCCTTGGAACTAAGTTTCAAAACACTATGCTCTTAGTTAAAACACGTGGCCTTGAGGAATTCCTTTTTTATGTTTCTATTATGGTTGTTCTTGTTGTGTTCTTCATCCCTACAAAGATTTTTTTATTATAATCAAAATTATTAATGAATTCAAAAAATTATGACGCTTGATGTTTCTCTCTACCCAATGATAATTGTATTGTTTCATTAACTTTGAATATTAAATATTGGTTGAATGGTGGTTTCCTATTTAATTGTCACTGGAGATATATGATTAATTAAATACATAGTTTATGTGTGGGGGATTTTATTATTTTACATTATGTAAAAAAAATAAAATTAATTTTATTAAAAAAAAATAATTGATCAATATTACACTTTTTTTAATAAATTCTCTATTTTTTGAGTAATTATAGTTCAAAATAAATTTTACAAAACAAAAAAAAATATTTAAATTGTATTATGTAATATGAATATTGTTTAGTGGATTTATTTATGTGATTTGTGGGAAGTAAATGGAAAATGAAAATAGAGAGGCGTAACTAAAGAAATTATCTTTTATTGACATCTATAAACCCATTGGATATAAACACAAATAAAATCCCTAGTAGGGTCTTTGGAAACGGAACTAATAATAAAGGTAAGTGAATGCATATAAGGTATGTATGGAGTTGAAGGAATATGCACAAGATTTTACCAATTCACATGAAGAAAATCTTTGTAGCGGAAGTAGGAGAGACTCACTGACATGGGGTTACACCAAAAATGTAGGGGGTCTTATCACCCCCATCAGACCTTTCGAAAAATTGAGGAAGTGTATTGGTTATATGGTGTCCTTTGATAACAGAAAAAACTGATGCTTGACATTTTATAAAGTGGGTACTATTCACTTAAATATGATAACGCCATTTTGTCCTTTTATCACATGTAACCTTTCTTATACACATTGTATGTGATACAAAACATCATTACTATGTAAAATAATCACTATATAAACTAATGGATACCTCCAAAAACATTGAATATATGACCACCACCATGCCAAAGGTCATCCTTGCATCATGTAATCCCATGTAGAATAAACTGACGAAGGGTATTTTTGAACATTAGGGTATTTGTTATATTATAGGGATATAGATTATAGAATTTATGGAGGAAGGTTGTGATGTCATGTTATGAACTACACAAGGCAATTTTGATATTATAAATAGAGATGTTTTGAGAGGAAAATGAGTTTTTACATCACCAATGTGTTTCCTCTTAGCCATTACTTTCCAAGGACAAGAGAAAAGGAGCTCAGTTGATGTAAATTAAGTTGTGTCATGGCTAGAAATACATGAGAATTGGTTTTGGTGTGAAGGATGATTCTTCACTATAGATAATATTGAACTATTAACGAAGGATAATGGATTTGTCATAGGGTTGGTAGTACGTCATACTGAGGCCCATAATGGCATTAGGTGACATGGGTTTTTTCCTGGAAACCATCCCAAATTTGTGACGTCTAAAAATACATCATTAAATTTCTTTTGGAAACCATAGAACTAAATTTATCAAATCTAATTATCATTAAATGATTAATAAAGTATTATTGGAGACTCTAGGTCAATCTATAGGGAATTGTGTAAAGATGAAATTGATTTTTTTGGGAAATTATTTGAAAATAAGAAATAGAAATTCATTTTATTTGTACGGAATGATATGGACATAACAAGAAATATAAATCTATCTTCATTTAGTTAGTTAAGATAAATTTTTTATTATTTAAATAATATTTTGTTGGAATCGAGATTTAATGAGCCTCCACTCAGAGTAATCATTCTCTACATTACAAACATCAATTTCCACTCACAGTTACTCATTTTTATTTATAAATAGGTGTTTATAACCATATAAAATCATAACTTCCACTATAATTCTCTTTGGGTGTGGGAGGGATATCTAGTTGGTGCTTTTGAAATATTATACACTCCTCTTATAGAATTTGTAATGTATTAGAGTGGGGGTAATATTGAAATGAAATTGAAAATGAATAAAACATCCTAGATTTAAAACACACCCAACAACTTATACTAAATACACCCCCTCTCTAAATTACAAGATATATAAGATTTGGCCTCTTTATTCTAGTCATGAGGGGACATAGAAATAAATAAGGACCAATGCAGAAAACACCCTCCATCAGCAGCAACATGTTCTAGCACCATTATTCTCTATCTAGATTTAATTTTGTTCTTACCCCCTTCATAACTATCTCATGATATTATTTATCAGCATCAGCCATATAACAAACAACCCCAAGTAATCATCTAATATGATGCCTGAACTATCCCTCTATAATCTTGAGGAGTAGCCTCATTACCATCGTGATGACGACTAGAATCAAGGATATTTATCACAAACATTGGGGATGTTTTCACCATCAATAAGATGAATAAACTCAACATCCAAAAAAAGGAATAACATAAATAACCATGAAAAACCAAACATGGTATATCAAATAAATATCCAATAGATAAAATATTAAAAAACCATAATTTAATCTAAAAGAGACAATATGGATGCCTAAAGAGGAAAAAACAAACTTGATCCCACCTATTATAAAATATAATGTTTCAAACATCATGTCTTCATGAAACTAAAGACACCACCGTGATCCAAATGATCATGTTGTCAAGAGCATCAAATTGGTTGTTTAGTTTTTACTAGAAATTTTGTAGTATAGCAGCAACCCTAGGTTATATCTCGATGGATACATAGATCATTAATTGAAAATTAGGGTTTTGATTAGGAAGATAAAATGGTAGTGGGATTTAATAAAACATGGGGTGTGATGATTATAGATTACAATAAAAAAACTAAAGCGATAAAACAAGGTAGAAATAAACAAGATTAATTAAACGTGATCAAACCCTGGGAGTATCATGGTGCTCATCCTTCATAACTTTAATAGAATGACTATTGATCTTTTAATCCCTGGTTTTTAACAGCTATTACCATAATGTTAATGATTTTGTGCTATGATGCCTCCTAGGGTTCAGTCCAAAATAGACAATGATTCACTGGACACCACCGATGATTGGGTGATTTGTGTTCGACTTCATAATGGAAACTCACCAAGGCAACACACGATGAACTCAATGTGTTGTCTAGGTTTGTATGTTATTTATTTGTGATACCATGAAATAAATGTACATGGACTTGACCATGCTTATTTGAGTTCAATTGAACAATATAAACCACATAAACACTGTAATTGAATAAGGGAGGAAAAAGAGACGAATGGTGTGAAACATCACATGAATGGGTACCCCCAAACATGATCATATGAGTTGAGCATGACATAGAAGTACACAAATAAAAAAAAGAATATTGCATGATCAAAAACAACATAACAACCTGGAATTAGAATTATCATTCAAATATTGAAAACATGAATCTTGGGATTTACATCACATTCCTCCCCAAGTGACCACAGACAGTTTAGAAACCCATGGGAGGGGAGGAAGAAGAAGATGTTGAAGTAGCACTTCCCATATCCTCCAACACATTTAGGGATGTTAAGAAGACTCCTTGGGGAATCTAAAATGGTATCACTTTTCCTTCTTTCTGATCTCCAAAATGGGTATCTCTAGGTTCCATTTTATAGAAAAATTGGAAGGTGGTTTTGTTAACACAGATTTCTCCAAACCAATTGTACCATGCATTTTGGCCATTAGACAATCGAATATCCCTTTTTTCAAAACTGGAAAGTTTTATCCCCACTTTCTGAATATGTCCACTAAAATTTTGGCATCAATTGGACAATTGGATCGGGAGATAAAGAAAGATTACATAACTCCACTTTTGACTTCTCACAAATTTGGTGTTCTAGACAGATTAGGTCAGCTCGGCCCTTTTTAGGAAGAATTGGGCATGGGTTTCTTCATAAGGGTTGTATCGCATTACATTTTGGACCAGAATAAAAAAATATGAGCCTGCTTGGATGCTCTTAATTTTCTAAACAGGCAAAATAGTGGATAGGTTTTCTTGGATCCATGTGATTTTGGCCCATTTTTCTTCCACTTCATCATGGTCCCTCCAAATCATCTTTTCCTACATTGAAATAATCAAAACAAGTAACATTACCTATTTTAATAGTGATAAAAAATAATGGAATCAAATATAAAGTTTCATTTTTTATTATTTTTATAATTTTCAATACAAAACAAGTTTAGCACAGTGGTGTAACGGTGAAAATGAAACAGTGAATCATGGTACGATCACACCCCACACCTAAACATTTTCAATCCTAGGAAAAGTATAATATCCTAATCATTTCTCATTACTAAATAAAAGGTGTTAAAACATCCAAGATTCTTTTGAAATGAAATTAATCATGTCTTGTTTATGGAATCCATTTTCCTTTCATTTTACTTTTCTCACATGAAAATTTTTTCAAATTAATTTTTTCACCCATGCAACATGTCGCAACCTACCTCACCTAAAAAATTTCTTTCCTCACTCAAAGAATATATGAATGTTTATTTATTCTCTTTTCCCATAGTTCATGTGATCTTACCATATGCTTTCCAAGATTCTCATTTCTATACCAGCAGAAACTAGTGTGCTACTCAAGAGGAATTCTAACAGGTTGTTCTGAGGTTCAAGGCTTGGTAGGATTTAATGATTAAAAATCTGAGGTAGAAGAGGAGTGTTTAATCTCTTATTTACAAAAAATGTCAAAATTCATAAAGTGTTCATCATTAATGTACATAATAAACCCCTCACAAAGTGTATCAACTCTAACCCACTCTCCCCATTTTCAATTTTTGTGGGTCACAACCATGTAGTGAATAATAATGATTAAACATCCTCTTTTCTCAATTTTTTTCTTTTGATCCATTTTTTTAATGTGAAGAAATATTGTTTTATTATATACTTCTTTTTTTTTGAGATAAAGAGGGAATCATGTGTAAAACAATGATATAATATGGCTTGTGAACCCATTCCCCAAAAAAATGTAGTCACCCTTTATATCAACCCATAAAAATGATTCTCTCCCTAGAATTACCATGGAAACACCCTCTCCCTCACACTTTCTAAAAATAATACAAGAATGTACACAAGGTATGGTTTGGTAGGGATATATTAGGTTGTAATGTGGCTACCTAATAGTCATTTCATGGTCTCTAAGGCTTAATAAGGATAAAATGTCAAGCTGGAAAAAATTAGAGGTTAATTTTACAAAGGGTATCTCAATAAATGATTGCCTCTATCATGAATGTAGCATACTTGAATCTTATGGATTCAAATAGAATCAAGGCAAGTTTTATATTCTCTACATGACCTGAGACTCTTAAGAAAGGGATTAAAAGGAAGAATATTCAATAAAGGGTATATAATATCTCTTAGGTAAGGGATTAAAATATTGGTGTGTGCTAATGAGGCATGGGTTTCAAAAATCCATTAAACACCTAATAATGATTTGAAAATTGAAATTCTAGAAATATACTCCATATCAACATTCATTTGAACAAATTTTTCCAAAAATAATGGAATTTTCTGTACAATAGACACAAGCATGAAAAATGATTTTGGATATTCTTTTTAAGATCAATTTTTATCTAAAAACACAAAATAATTAATCAAAAATGAAAGAAAATTTTTCTTTTTTTTCCTTTTTGGTAATTTTTTATTTTTTTTGTTTAATCTAAACTACGACATGTCACCCTCCCCAACACTAAAAATTTACATTGTCCTCAATGAAACTATTTTAAATAAATAGATAAAAAATAAATGTAGGGAGATGGGATAGCTTGGTAAGTGGTGTCATATGTCACATCTATCAGTTAGATTTACTCCATGAGATGCTTTGTAAAATTCTCATAGAAGTGTTTGAGCCGCTGCCTATTGATAATAATTTGTTGTCCACTCTTCTCATGCAAAACCTGTATAGCACCAAAAGGGTAAACATCAATAACATTATAAGGACTGAGCAATCAGGAACGAAGCTTTCCTAGGTGGAGCATTAGCCTGGAATTGTACATGAAGACCTTTTCACCAATATGGAACATCTACTGGAGAATCATGATATAATGGATAGCTTTTTTCTTCTCTTTATAGATCTGAGAGTTCTAATGTGTATCATGTCGAATTTCTTCTAACTTTGGAATCTACAGTATCCTATGCTGACTTTCAACTGAAAGATTCATTTTACATTTTTTAACATCACAATATGCACGGTGTTGTACCTACAATGGGAGGTGAAAATCCTTTCCAAATAGAATTTTGTATGGTGGCATTCCAATTGGGGTTTTAAAATCTGTATGTTATGCCCAAAGTGCATCATCCAAGCGCAAAGTCCAATCTTTCATGTTGGGTTGTACCATTTTTTCCAATATTCCCTTAACTTCCTGATTTAAGATTTATGATTGTCTATTAGTTTGTGGGTGATATGCTACAGATACTTTATGAACAACCCCATACTTACGAAGCAAATTTTTATGTTGCAAACGTAAAAAAGTGAACCCTGATCACTAATAATGAATCTCAGTAAACCAAACTTACTAAAAATCTGAGACCTCACAAAATCAACAACCACTCGAGAGTCATTGATCGAGGTGTACCTTGCTTCCACCCATTTAGATACATAGTCAATAGCCAATAATATGTACAAAATGACAAATGAATTTGGAAAAGGCCCCATGAATTCAATGCCCCGTGCATCAAAAATTTCACAGAATAACTTGGGTTGTTGGGGTATTTCACTCCTCTTAGAGATATACCATGTGAATTGACAATAACAAAATGACTTGAAAAATCTTTGGGAATACCTATACAATGTTGGCCAATAAATTCTTAAGTCAAGGACCATTAGAGCTGTACGTTGAGAGACAGTGTGGCCCCCACATGCCAAAGTGTTGTAGAAGGTCAAAACATAGGTGAACTCATGGTTAGTGAAACACCGACGAACTTCTTGGTCACCAAAAAATTTCCACAAATATGGGCCATCCCAAATGTACCACCGAGAATCATGCTTAAGTCTCTAGGATTATAAAGTGTTAAAATCAGTGGGGACCCTATATGTTTCTAGAAAATTCACTATGTCTGCAAACAAGGGGGTAAGGCCCATAACATCAAAAGTTGTCATGAGTAAATAATTCTTCAATTGGGAAGGATGAGTTATCATGGTGGTACAGTGGTGGAGAAATCCTACTAATGTGGTCAACTACAACATTTTTTGCTCCACTCTTATCTCTAATCTCAAGGTTAAACTCTTGGAGGAGGTGTATCCATCATATGAGGTGGGGCTCAACTTCATGTTTCTTTAAGAGGAATCAAAGTCAGAAAACACAATCACTTTTCACCCAAGAAGATATGAACTGAATTTTTCCAAGGCAAGCACAATATAAAGGAGATATTTTTTTGTGGTTGTGTAGTTTACCTGGGTATGGTCAAGGGAGTGTGAGGCATATGCAATGACATGAGGAGCCTTCTCAACCCTATGTAATAAAACTACCCCAACTGCAAAGTTAGAGGCATCCCACATAATCTTGAAGGGGAGATCCCACCTTGGTGGTTGGATGATGGTAGAAGATGTGAGACACTTTTTTAGTGAATTTAATGCATCTTCAAAATTTTTATCAAATACAAACTCAGAATCATTTTAAAATAATTGGGAAATGGAAGTGAAATCTTACTAATGTTTTTAAAGAATCAGCAATAAAAACCAGCGTGACCCAAGAAATATCACAACTCATGAACACATGTTGTATATGGAAGGATTGAAATTAATTCAATTTTTGATTTATCAACTTTAATTCCCTTATTTGAAATGAAATTCCCAAGAACTATCCCCTAGTCAACCATATCATTCCATTTCTCATAGTTTAAAACAAGATATTTTTAAATGCAGCAGCAGCGGATAGAACCTAGGTGTTCCAAAAAATCATCAAAAGAAGAACCATATACCGTGAAATCATCCATAAATACTTATATAAAACTCTTAAGGTACTCAGAAAAAAACTCAACATACATCATAGAAAAGTACTAGAAGAATTACATAGACTGAATGGAATCTTTCTGTATGCAAATGTAGTGAATGGAAAAGTAAATGTTGTATTTCCGTGATCCTCAAGGGCTCTATGGATTTGGAAATAACCCGAATAGCCATCAAGGAAATAATAAGGGGACTTACCAGCCAATCATTCGAACATTTGGTCAATGAAAGGTATAGGAATGTGGTCCTTCTGTGTGTCTTGATTCCGTCGATGATAGTCAATACAGACTCACCAACTATTTTGCACATGTGTGGGAACCAATTCATTCCTTTCATTTGACAAAAAATTTATTCCTATTTTTTAGGCATAATTGGAACTAGGTGAACCCATTTACTATTAGATATAGGATAAATTGTCCCCACAATAAGTAATTTTCTGACTTCCAATTTCACCACTTTAAGGAGTGTGGGATTCAACCGGAATTGATATTGTCTTACGGGTTTAGCCTCATCATCCAAAAGTATATAGTGCATACAAATAGAGGGGATAATCCCAAGAATATCAGCCAATGTCTATCTTATTTATTTTTTACACTCTCTCAAAAGGATTAGCAATTTGGATTCTTGATGTTGAGAGAGGTTATTGGAAAGAATGATGAGAATTGTTCCATACCCTCAAGATAGGCATATTTTAAATTTGATGAAAGTGGTTTTAATTCCAACACTGAGTGTTTTTAGACTGAGGGATAAGATTTATGGGGAGTGAGGTCCATGAAACTGTCTATCTACTCAAGTTTATTCTCTAAATATAGAGAATCTATTGAAATGAGATTTGCAGAATCATCGACAGTCATGGGTACCTCCTAATGAAAACACTCATCAATTAAAGCACAAAATTTACACATTTCAGAACCCACACAGTACTCAAAACATTAATCAAAACTCAAATCATCCAAGGGTGAAGAATATTAAAATGAATCAGATTATGGGTTGAGGAAAGAAATGTGTGTGTTTTCATCATTTGAGATCACTTCCATCAAATAGACAGGAAGAGTTGAGTGCTCTTCAACAAGGTGTTTCATAGCCTCGAGGATGTTAAAACATACATTTTCTCCTCATAACTCCATGGGCAATGTACCATTGTGAACATTAATCATAATTTTTGTTTTCAGGAATGGCCTCCCAAATATGAGAGGAGCTTGAACTTGGGTTCGGGCATCTTCTATATCAAGAATGTAGAAATCAGCAGGGAAGATGAGATTCTTCACTCATACAAGGACATCCTCAATCACTCCTATTAGATGCGTAGTAATCCAGTTTTCAAGTTTCACGACAATGATTATAGGTTAATGCTCTCCAACCAACAGAGAAGTATTAACGGAGTGAGGCATTACATTAATATAAGCACCTAAATCTAGAATAGCATCTGAAAATTTGGTCTCCCCTATGGTACACGATATTGTGAATGTGCTGGGATCATAGAATTGGTTGGAATTTCTAATTGAATCAAGGCTAGGACACTCCTTCCCAATTTTACTCTCTCATTCCCCTTCATCCTTCTTCTATGGGTGCAAATCTCTTTAAGAAATTTGGAATTTCGGGGTATTTGTTTAATTGCATTCGATAGAGGAATTTCAACATGAACTTTTTTAAATATATCCATTATTTTCATTATCAATCTTGTTATCAACATTCTTAATATATTTAGAGATTATTTGGGGTAAAGGAAGAGGAATAGATAGTTCATTTGAATAATCAATGATAATTCGATTAACATTTTTGTCTTTTTTTACATGAAATTATTGAGGGTTGTGAAAGAGATTTTTCAAGAGGGGGACATATCTTTTTTTCAGAATTATTAGAATGACACACCTCTTTAACACTACGATGTGTAGCTTCCCATACATTACCTTTTTCCTTCGGATTGTAAATGGGTTGGGATGGTAGTTGTCTAGAACCTTGCATCTTAAGCTCACTAATGGTGTTCACCAATTGTCCCACTTGAGTTCGTAGGTCTTGAATTGTCGATGGTGTGGTCTATTGGAATTAACGGTTTTAGGTTTCTGTTTTTTCACCATATCCTCGTGGCTTAGTTTAGATTTCAGAGGAGGAGGATGATTTCTTTGAGAAGTTGAAGGATAAGAAGGATGCATGCCATGGCCTTGTAGAAACCAATTTCTCTTGGGGTAGCTTGAGTTTCCTACTTGTCGGTACTGGGGTTGTGCATGACACCCAGGGTTTGGATTTATCCTAAATGGTTCTTTCTTGGAAGGAGGTGCTTTTTGGAATGGATGCCTTGGGAACAAGGCTGCACAAGACTCAGTTAAATCATGAAGTTTTGGGAACTGGTCAGAAAATGAGTATTTTCAAAATAAATACCACAATGTAATGGAACTAGAAGAGATTGTGAGTTACCATGTACTTGAAAAAATTTCCTTTCATGTGTAAGCATATCATCAAGCTTGTTATCATCGTTTTTATAGACATGAATGAATTACCTCATGAACTCTTCGGGTTGGTGTAGTACCACTTATACCAAATTGTTGTGCATTTTGAGCCACATTGGATATTAATTCACGAGCGGAGGAAGGAGTTTTATCAAAAAGGGAACCACCTGCTTCTTCATCAAGCATTCCATAATCCATGGGGATAATTCTCACATAGAAGTATTGGATTAATTGTTGTTCACTAATCTAGTGGTGGGGGAAACTTGAGAAAAGTCTTTTGAATCTCTCCCAGTATTCATGAAGGGTCTCTCCTTGTGATTGCCTAATTCCACAGATATCTTTCCTAATTGATGTAGTTCGAGAGGTAGGGAAGAAATTCTCTAAAAAGATTATTTTCTGGTCATTCAATCCACCAATTGTTGTATTCAAATTTTATACCCAATATTTGGCTACACCATCAAGGGAGAAAGGGAACACCCTAAACTTAATTAAGTCCTTAGACACATTTTGGGGTTTCTTGGCAGAGAACACTATGTGAAAATATTTAAGGTGTTTATGAGGGTCCTCATTGGAAAGACCATGGAATTTATTAAGAAGGTGGATGAGGAATGTTCTCAACTCAATTTTGGATGCTTCTTTAGGATATTGTATGTACTCCAGTTGGTACTCTACATCTAGGGTGGTCAATTCTTTTAAAGTTCAGTTATTTACAGCCATGATTACTAGGGTTTTAATGGGTTCAATTTTTGAGTCGTTTAGTACCAATTGAGGTTCTGAAAGAGTTTCCTAAATGTAACTTGATTGACCTACTCTAGATCCCATAATTTTTCACTGGAGTGACTTTTCAATTTCACGGTCAAATTCAAGCATATCTTATTTTTCTGATCGGGTCATGCAAATAAGTTGTGAAGTTTTTTTATGATTGAATATGGATAAAAATAATTAGGAAGGATAAAAGTAGAATATAATTTTATAATAAATAATTATATAGAGAGTGATATATAATAATAAGAAGAGATAGAGAGAGAGAGAGAGAACATACCAAAAAACAAAAATAGAAATAGAGAACCAAAACAAAAATAGTCAAATGGGGGTGGGGTATTTAAAGGAGTAGCAACCCTAGGTCGTCTCTCGATAGATCCTTAGATAATTAATTTAAAAATATGGTTTCAATTATGAAGATATAAGGGTAATGGGATTTAATAAAACTTTTGGTTTTATGATTAAATATTACAACTTAAAAACAAAACCAATAAAATAAGGTATAAATGAACAAGATTAATTAAATGTGATCAACTAAGGGGAGTATCGTGATGTTCATCCTTCATCTCTTCAAGAGAAAGGGTATAGATATTTTAATACCTAGTTTTTAGCACATATTACCATAATGTTACTGATTTTATAATAAGATACCTCCTACAGTACAGTCAAAAACACATAATGATTCACCAAACACCGTTGATGATTAGGTGATTTGTGTTCGACTTCATAATCGAAACTCACCAAAGAAACACACGAAAAACTCGATGTGATGCCCAGGTTTGTGTGTTATGTATTTGTGATACCAAGAAATAAATGTACATGTCCTTGATAGTGATTAGGTGAGTTCAATTCACAAATGTGAAGCAGACAAACACCACAATTGAATGAGGGAGGAAAAGTGGATGAACGTTGTGTGAAACATCGCATGAATGGGAACCCCCAAACAAGATCCTATGAGTGAAGAACCAAATAACTGTATATAAATCAATAAAAAAAGAATATATTATGATTAAAAACAACATAAAAATATAGAACTAAAAAGATCGTCCAAATATTTCAAACCTAAATCTTGGGACTTACATCACGTTCCTCCCAAGGTGATCGCAAAGGGTTTAGAAACCCATGGGAGGGGAGGAAGAAGAAGATATGGAATTAGCACTTCTCATATACTCTAGAAATTATAGGTAGGTTTATAAGACTCATTGGGGGATCCAAAATGGCAGCTCCTTTCCTTCTGGTTGAACTCCATAATGGAGATCCCAAGGGAACATTTTATAGAAAACATGGAAGGTGGTTTTGGGCGCACAGATTTCTTCGAACAACTTGTACCACATGTTTCAGCCATTAGATAATCAATTCTCCCTTTTGAAAAAACTGTAATGTTTTAGCCCCACTTTCTAGATATCTCCAGTGAACTTTTGGAATCAATTGGACAAGTGTATCCAGAGATAAAGACAGATTACAGAATGCCACATCTGAGTTCTCACAAATTCAGTGTTCTTGATAGATCTGGTCGGTTGGGCCCATTTTTATCAGAATTGGGTTTGGTATTATTCATAAGGGCTATATCCCATTATAGTTTGGACCATAATACAAAATATGATCCCATTTGGATGAACATAATTTTCTAAACAGGAAAAACGGTGGGTAGGTCTTCTTGGATGCATGCAATTTTGGACCATTTTTCATCCACTTCATCATAGGCCCTCCAAATCATCTCCTACTACATTGAAATCATTAAAACATATAAGATTTCCCATTTTAACAGTGATAAAAACAAAATAATGGAATCAAATATGAATTTCAATATGTTATTATTTTTATAATTTTCAATACAAAACAAGTTTAGCACAATGGTGTAAGGGATAAAATGAAACAGTGAATCCTGGTATGATCACCCAACAACCATATGAATCTAAGGAAGATGAAATTGGATCTAACCTAATAGTTGATACCTAAAAATACCTTCAAAAGAAAATAAGACTACATACCCACCAATGTGAGTATGTAGGGTGTGATCCATATCTGGTAGGATACCACTGTGAGTCCATTTCACTTCTTTTACTCAATAAACTAATTGTGCAAATTTGAAATCAAAGTAGGGAAAATAGGTTTTCATTTTCACTTTACTAAATTGGGTAAAATTGAGTATAGAACATGAACTACCATTAAAGTTTCATTTGTGGAAACATTTCAGTAAATTAGTTCTTTTTAAAAACAATGCTAACTCCAATGAAAACAAAACATCGGTCTTTAAGCATCACACTTACAAAATTAAACCCACAAATGGTTTAAAATGTTTTAAAATCATTATTACATGAATGAATAATTTAAAAAAAATTCCCATTTTCATTTAAAGATTACAAACACACACAACTTAGGGTAAAAAATATAATAATGGTAGACATTTAAGTACCAACATGCTAAATTAACTGATGGAATAGCACAAGACAAAAATAAGACTAAATCAAAAAAGTATAAACACATCAAGAAATTCCATCCAAAAGAATCTATACATAAGATAATATATATATATATATATATATTCATAAACATAGATACATACCATGAGGTAAATTCATGATGAAAAATGGGAATACAAAAGACACACAAAAATAGACCTAAATTTTTAAAGGGTAATAACAACACATCCATCCAAATAATTTCTCTATAAGTCTCCTCGGTGATGAACCCCAAATCAAGGTGTTATGTAAAACTAATGGGGTTATAGTTATTGAAAAACCTCAACTATCTAATAAATGTCCAATTACATCCCACTTGTCTACCTTGGATTCCTCATGGAATAAAAAAAGAGTTGGTTCATGAACAATAACATAGTTATATAAAAATAATAGGCCTCTAGGTTTAACACCACAATTAAATAATTACCACCTCCCACACTATCCTCAAAGTGATCCCCCACACAAAGAAAACATGAGTCACATAACCAAGAATATATAACATGGATAAATACACCATAAAAAATCATGGTTTATCAATAGGGGCACAATCAATAATCAACATATAAAACATAATCATAAACAAGCACAACCATACAATTCAAGGGAAACCATATTTCTCATTTTATACACCACAACACCCATTATATCATGAAATCACTCTATTAACATATAAAAGGATACCCAAAATTATAGGGATAAACCATAATCACATTTATACCTAAAAATATACATTTTTGAATGGTTTTTTTAAATAACTTGGTGTGATAACACATTTCAAAAATAAAACATAATCATAAAAAATACAACCACCCAATTCAAGGGAAATCTCGTTTTTCATCTTAACACCACAACTCCCCCCTTAATATATTAAATTATTGTTCTAAAATAAAAACAATAAAAACTTTGGAAACATTATTTTGATTTAAAATATAAAGAAATGTTTATTTGATTAATAAATCCAGCATTTGGATATTATAAAACCAATAGGGTGCTTAAAATACCATTTTGTATCATGATACCATTTCAAGCATGAAATTCAACCCATTATCCAAATTAAAATGAAAAAAATTAATTGAAATGTTTATTAAAGCAACCCAAGTAGTCAATAAAAAAATTATTTGGTCCAAACATGAATTTACAAAACCCAAGAAATAATGGAACTCTTGAATAAAATCAAATGAAATAGAGACACATACCTCTAATGGAGAGACCATGTCACCTTAGATGAAATCCAACCAATATGGATTCCTACTATGGACCATATAACTTAAAAAAAATAACAAAATTATAGAAAAAATATCTAATAAAATTAGTCGATAATGAAAATTAGTTTTAGTGGGATTGGAGAAAAGGAGACAAAACAATTGGAAAATATAATATTGACTCATACCTCTTGATCTGAATAAAGAACCACCATAGAAACACTTAAAATAACATTAAGGAAGATTAAATAATATTTGAGAATAATTTGGGAGGATTTTGGGTTGTCTTATTTTAGTGGGGTGGTCTTTTGTTGGAACCCATAAATAAATAGAGGAAAAAATGAAAATACCCCAAACTGGGTAGGCTACATGGTCACCCGTCCCAGTTTTCCAAAACATGCAGCAACCATGTAGTTCACCTCTATTAAGTGGTTCATGGGATTCACTCTTGGGCCACATGGTTATGTAACCAAGACCCCCCCCCCCCAAATTATATACCAATTGACCAACTGAATATGTGCACAATTTCCCCTAGGAAACCAGTATTGTATATAAATAGTGCACCTTAACCGTGCACCCCTGTAAAACCCTCCAAAACACAAAATTTCAACCTCTAAAACCACATAACTCATAAGAAATAGACACCACGAGATTACTACCCAGAAATTGACAACCTAGGATATCACAAGCTCTCCACCATGACACGTTTTTGACCCCATAAAGTAATAAAAAACATTTAAAAAATAGAAAATTCATGACAACATTAACCCGAGCGAGGTCTAAATTACCATAAATCCCTCAAGACTTAAAACCAATGACACAAGGAAATAACTCAATGATTATGATTCCCAAAATGGAAAAAAACACATAGATATATGGAAAAAGTCTCCCAATAATTTATAATTTTTTTGTAACTGGTGAAATAAAAAATAGATGCACCCAATAGGAGGATCACCACAAAGAGACACAATTATATTCACTAAGACTAGAAGCTTATACTATCACAGGAGAGAGAATCTCAACAAAATAGGTAATAATAATTGGTCTCCCCACAATTTATGACATAATAAAATAGTGGATCAACTAATACCATTTTCCTTAAAAACAAGAGAAAAACACTGACCAACCACTATCCCAAAATTTAATAAAGATATTTTTTATGCTTCACCCACCAATACAAACCAAACCATGACTAAAAGAATAACACGATCATCAAACATCTTGAGTGATTAAATTTATGGTCACAAAATATTGTGCCATCTTCAAAACCAATAACTATAGGAAGAAAAGGTAAACTTTATATGAAATGATAGGGTTCTAACCTAAGGGCCACAACCGAAATATATGGGTTTAAAATCCAAATTCCTAAAATACCATTGCATGGTAATTTTTATGTATACATATAGATTAGTCAAATCCATATACTAATTATAAATGTAACCACAGCTACAAAAATTCATTCATGCACACTACGACACTCCCAATTCTAAACTAGTGAACAAAAAATGACCCATGGTCTAAACCATATAATATCTACAACTAAAAAATAATGGGAGATGGGAATATAAAAAGATATAAAGTTAGGATCAGAATAAATTTTTTTACATTTTAAAATAAATAAATCTAAATACTAAAAATATTGTAAAATACACAAAACAAAAATAAGAAATTACAAATGTCGAAAAATCCAAACAAATCCATTCTCTAAACTCTCTATTGTAAGTGGAAAAACATAACACAACTAACTATATTTGATATAGGTCCACATAATGTTCTTATATTTTCCACCCATCTCATAGAAATTTTAAATTTGAATAGGGTGGAAAAATATATGAAAGGACTTCAGAGCTGAAAAAATAAAAAGTTTCAACATGCCTTCACTTCCCACACTAGAAGAAGACAATTAGCTTCCACATTTCGCAAATATAAATAGAATGTTGAGAAAATGGATCCCCATACTTTTCACCTTTATATTTTCTCTTCTCTCTAGTCAATAATTATTTACTAGCTCTAGCAAAAAAATAATCACTTTCCATAGGTTTCACTACCTAGATTTCATCAATAATAAAGGCCTTCAAAACTGCTTCCAAAATGGTATTTAGTCCCAACTAAATCACTATAAAACAAATCTCTAGGTAGCTTCCTGACAAATAATCATGCCTTCTTTGCATCATCAGCAGACAAATCTATAGAAAAAGTTCCCAATATATGGAACACCTCACCCTTGAGGCATCAAGAGACCAAAAAATTTCAAAAATCTCTTTAAACTTTCAAACCACTTTGTAACCTCTTTCGGTCCTCAAACACCCCTGAAAACTAGAGGATCAAAAATGTTCGACAAGCTTAGAATAACATGGATCTAACACTATAGAAGTTATCAATGCAAGGAGAACAAACAAAACCATTCCAAATCAAAAGAGGATCAAAAATAACACAAAATACCAACAGTAGAGATCTAGAATCTCTAACAAAACTAAAATAGGGTTATAATATCCACATCCAAATCATTGAAAACATTTTACACTATACAAACAAATTATTTAGGAACTAACAAAACCTATAAATTTATTTTAACATTACCACAATACTACTCATATAAAAATTTCAACTAACCCAAAAAATTTCAAAGATTACATATTCTAAGAACCTATGAAATTATTTCTTTGAAACTAATCACAACACAAAACATTTTAGGTGGTTCAAAAACATTTTACCCAAACAACAAAGGTATCAAAAACAAGTTTTTAAGAAGAAAATATAGAATAAATCAAAATAAATTTATTATTAATAACATTAAATTTCAAAAAATATATCTTATATAATTAAAAACAATTAAAAACAAATCCACAAAGTGAAAAGGACCAAAAAAAGATGGAAAACAAAAAATATACCAACATTATTCACTATGTATGGTTTGGACACTCAATGTTTCAGAGTATGGACCAACATTGTGAGTTCCATTGGTTGTTTATCCCAAATGGTCTATATAGAATGTTCATAGTTTGATAGATTAAGAAGCTTTACCATGAACCCCCTGAATTCCTTCCAAATTTCACTCCAAATGATTCATCTATCTATATGTCTTTATAAAACTCCCTACAACTTAGAGTAACTACACTCTGCACCCAAAAATTTCTCAACAAAAGTTAACCATAACATTAAAATGATGATGAAATTATAAACCATCCCTATAAAATAAAGACCCAATATAAAAAGAGTAGTCCAGTCACTTTTCTAGATCTACCAACCATGTCTCAGTGTCATGTATCCTTTCTACCAGAAACCCCCAAATAAAAAGAAGGTGAATCTCAAGAACCTAGGCCATCTTCCGGACCCTTGAACCTCTAATTCAATGTTATAATTAACCAATCCTAGTCTCTATACGATATTATTCCTCAACTAGTCTGAAATATACTTGAGGATTGTTCCCAATCAACTTTGGTTGATGAATGTTGTCATTGGTATTTAACATAAACATCTAGAGTGAATTCACTGTTAATAAGTTAAAAAACCCCATATCCCAAAAAGTCATAACATAAATAAGAAAGAACAAACCAAAGAGGGAATCTCAAATAAATAAACAATAGATATAGAGTTAAAAAACTAATATTGAAGCTAAAATAAAAAAACGAAAGACCAAATAGGCCAAAAAAGTCGATCTAACTGGTTATATAAACCAATAGTTTAATCACCATCTCCTTAGGACACTCAATTCACTACCATGAACTTAAAATCCATAAACATCAATGTATGGTGGAACTGTATTAGAAAATACCAGCACAAAACATGAATACTACATACCCACCAACATGAGTATCTAGTGTTTTAGAAAAATCTAGTTGGATAAAATCATGAGTCCATTTCACTTAAATTATTTATGAAACCAATTATTCTAGTTTGAAAAAAATTCATGTAAACATTGGTTTTAAATTTAATTTTAAATAACTAAAGAAAATATTGTTTAGAACCATAAAATTTTTCAAAAATCCTTTATATAAACCATTCCAAGAAATTTGTATCATTTCAAAATAAATCCAATTCCAAGGAAAACAAAAAAAAATCTTTCTACATTTTTCTTTTGAAATTAACCCCACATACAGTATAAAACATTAAAAAGGAATGATAATATGAATTTATCATCTTAAAATCACATTCCACATTTATTTTAAAGGATTACACACATACCTAACCCAAGGTAAACAAGGAAATTGTGGTAGATAATCAAGAAGAAACATGATAAACTAACGGATGGAATAACACTTGCCAAAAACAAGGCTTAACGAAAAATGATAAACATGTCAAACAATTCTCGTAAAAGTAGTAATATATACACAACTCAATATATATATATTGATAAATAGAGATACATTTCAAGAGGTGAAACCTTGATGGAAAACAATAATGCACAAAACATGGAAATATAGACCAAACTGTTAGAAGAGTAACATTCACACATCCAACCAAAAAAATATATATAAGAAGTATACTCAATTAGGTACCCAATATCAAAGTGTTACATACAACTAAATGGGGTCTAGGTAGTGAAAATCATTAACTATCCAAGTAATGCCCTGCTACTTCCCACTTTTCAACCTTGGTTTCCTCATGGAATAATAACAGAGGTGGTCATGAATAATAACATAATCACATAAAAATAATATTATACTTGGGATAATTACAAAATAACATCTTTCCCACCTCCCAAAATACCAAAAAATTGATCCCTATCACACAAGAAAAACTTGAGTAACATAAACATGCATACATCCCATGGATAATAACAACATCAAAAAATGCAAGGGGCTCAATAGGGGAATAAACAACAATAATCACAGTATAAGGTTCCATTTGGTCCTTCATTTTTATACATATAAAATATAAATTTTTATTAAAACAACTAGGAATTGGGAAATATTTTCAAAATAAAACATAATCATCAACAAGCACAACCAATTTATTCAAGGGAAACCCCATTTCTCGGTTTAACACCAAATCACCCCAAAACACATGAAATACCTCTTTTTTAAAAAATGATAACAGACATTGAAAGCATCATTTTTCTTAAAACACAAAAAGCAAGTTTGTTTTTTTAATGAATTCAAACTTTTTATTTTATCAAACATGGTGAGTTCTTAAAATAACTTTTCGCATAAGTATGCCATTTACAACATCAACATCCAGCCGTTTACCACATTATACAACACATGATAGTCCACATCACAATTATCTTTTCCAGACATAAATTTATATTACCCAAGAAACAATGGAACTCTTGAATAAAATCAAATAAAATGGAAATACTCATGCCAAGTGGTGAAACTATGTCACTTTTGACAAAATCAAACCAATAGGGTCTCTTACTATGAATCACAACCCATACAAACTAAAATACCTAAATTAAAAAAACCTAGACTTGAAATCTATATTATCATTACTATTAGGGTTATAAGAATTAGATAAAAAGATACACAATAATTGAAAGAGATAAAAGGGATACATCTTCATCCGAATGAAGAACCTCTATGGAAACACTCCAAATAAGATTTAAGAATATTAGATTAGCTTGCAGAATCCCTTTGGAGAAATTTGGGTTGGATGATTTGATTAGAAGTGTTGGAATTAAATCCTCAAAAAAAGTGAAATAAAAGAAATAACCCAACCTATGAAGGTTACATGGTTACCAAGAATGGTTTTCCAAACAGTGTGGAAACCATGTGGATCAAGTCTATTAGAAGGGGAACAAGATGCACACAAAGGATTCATAGTTATGTAACCATTCACCCTAACCATACTATCTCAGTAGTCCCATTGAATAGGTCACACTATTTCTCCTTGGAAAACTTCATAGTATACAAACAGTGCTCCTTAACCATGATCCCTTATAATGATTTGGAAAACTAAAAATTTAAACCCAAGACACCCCCAACTCCAAATAACAAGCAACCACAAGATTATTTCCAGGAAAGTGATAAAGTTGGGTGTCCTAATCTCCCCTCCATGACAATTTATTCTCCATAAAGTACATAGAAACTTTCGACAAGGGGGGATCTATGAAAACCTTCACCGTAGTGATGACCTTATTACCAATAATATCCAAATACTTAAAACCAATAACACATGGAATTTTCTAAATGATTCATATTAATCAAAATAAAGAAACACACTAAGACCTAGAAAAATTATCCCCACCATTTGCAATTTCTCTAGAACTAGTGAAATACATGATTGGAGCACCAAGGAAAATGATCATCTCAAAGGAGAAAATACTTATATTCACAAATACTAGAATATGAAACTACCCCATGGGAGATAATCCCTAAAAAACATGGACCAAACATTTTTCTCCCCACTATTTATAACTAATTTTAAATTTTGGATTAACCTATAACCTTTTACCATATAAAAATATAATGGCACTGATCAACCACCTTCGCGAAATCTCCCTAAGGTAATCTGTGGTCTACACACCCAAAGGATAACCTAACTGAGACAAAAATAATAAAATGAGCATTGAATATCTAGAAAGATTACAATTTTGATCACTAAATCCGAAGCTGTCTGAAATCCCAATAACAATAAGAACCAAAGGGTTTTCTTACTATCAAACTACCCGGTTCGCACCTAAGGGTCCCAACCAGTATACAAGGGTTTTCACAACCAACCCCCTAAAACACTATTCCATGGTAATTTTTATAGATACATACTGCAAGTGGAATCCATAAACCAATCCAAAATCAAACCACGCCCCCAAAAATCCATTCATTCACACTAGGTCCTTCCCACAACCAAACAAATTATAATAAAATGACCCACTATTTACATCATAAATGTGCAACAATCCAAAAACAATGAGGCCAGAACATATCAAAAGACACAATAGTTTGATCAAAATACATTTTCATCTATATCAAAGAAAAGGAATATATGTATATAATATATGGGAAAATGACCCAAAACAAAAAAGAATAATTACAAAAGTGGATGTCCCCAAACAATGTCCTTCACCCAACTCTCTAATGGAAGTGACAAAATACAACACCACTGACCAGATTGGAGCTAGTTCTATGTCTTCTTCAGATGTTTGACCATCTCATAGAACTAATGATTTTGAATAGGGTATTAATATATATTATAGGTCTTTAGAGCTAACAAATATGAATTTTTAATGTGATCAGACTTCAAAACTAGAAACACACAACTAGTTTCCACTTTGAAAAAACAAAAAATGGAAGGTTTTGAAGATGGTTTCCCATCATTTTCAAATTTTTTAAATTTCTTTCCATCCAAATTTTATTTAATTAATCTTGCAGAGAAAATTGGAATCTCTTTTTCCATGTTTCCCTACCAAGATTCCTTCAAAATGACATCCGATAAAACTTTTTCCACAAAGGTAGTTATACCCAACTGGCACACTAGAAAATCAATCTCTAGATGTAGGCTCCAAAGAAAGAACTATGCCTTCTGTAAATCATCAGTAGAAAAATATGGAGGGAAAGGTATAAATATAGAAAAATATTCAACATATCATTTCACTAATTAATCACCATTGATGATACCTAGAAACTCCATTTCATTATTTACTCTCACTTATTCATGATAAAACCACTAAAGAATTACATCATTAAAATATCCCGAAGACAGTACTTTGAATAGTTTAATATGAACAGTGAGATTCTACTATCCCTGAAAAAGACATCGAACAAGGGAACTTTATACCTCACCCTATAGGATTTAGGAATCTCTAACGTGTTAAAAATCTCTTCAACCATTGATAACCACTCATTTTTTTCATGGGGTCCTTGATCACCATATAAAACTAGAGAGTACAGGTTTATAAACTCTCGTTTATGATCAATTAGATTAGAAGAACATGGATCTACCAGTCCATTAAGATTTTTGGTAGGGACAAAAACAGGATGAAAAACTCTTAGATCACTATGAAAACTACCTAAATCCTTCCCTTGAATACTTATTTATTCCTTCTAAGATGAATCCATTTAAAAAATTATAAAACAAGGAAATGTGGTCATTGTAATGACCCATATCTTTACAAGGGTAGGGATCATTTGCTTTTTAATAAATATTCCTTAAACAGAACTAATATTGATACCAAATTATGTTAAGGAGGTATCATGTGAATCTAAGTCTCATTCTGAGCTCAGAGCCTCAAAATAGGGATAAAATATAGGGTCACATGATTAAGGAAACTCATGCATCCTTGCCCGCATAATTTCCCCAAACCTTGTTATTGTCGATAGTGCGACAGTAGGGGTCGCACGGTTTTCTTACAACCATGTGACCCTAGGAACATGGTTGTGTATCCAATTTATGGTTTGGAACAGAGACTTTTCACATGTTTTATGCATGATTAGACAATGGTCTGCCTAACTGTATGATGTTCCCCTTAAAGGTAGTGAATGACTCATGGTAGGCACATGGTTTGGCCAACAGTACAGACAAACTTTAATCCATTGTATTATGAGGTGAAATGAAACTTTTTCACCTCTTTAATCATTAAACCCAATTACTTCCTTCTTCATTCTCATTCCAGTGACTGGCTTGAGTTCTTCCTCTCGTAGCATTCTATCTTCCTCAACCATGGATCCTTGGTAAATTCTTCTTATGGTATTTAATTCAAGTCCTATCAAAGGTATTGGATTCCTTAATGTGAGTTATGGAATACTCTCCCTTTTTATCTAAGTATAGATTTTCATCCATTATTCTATTTAAGGTAAAGCTCATTTTCCATATTTTTTAGGACTTGGACCATGTCTTAGATCTCTTCTAACCTACTCCAAATATGAGGTAGATATAAGAGAGTGGTCATATATGGGTTTTATGTAGGTGGTCTCATATTTTCCACTCTAATTTTTTATGTCTCATAGCTACTTTGTTTCTCCTCACACTGAATTTTTTCAACCATCACCTTTTTATTGAGATCATTATATCAAATTGATCAACTTGCCTATATACACTCCCTTTTATCCTTGATTTGTTATTCACAGTGTGTTAATGCTACATATGGACACACCTTGGGTGTTTCGGGTTGAATTTATCCTTTTGTTTAACTATTACAATACCCAAAACATCTAATTAGATATTTTATTAGGATTTGAATGGAAACTCCCTTGATATATGAATGATTATAGGACCTGAGTCACCTATTAGGTGTTTGGATCAACCTATGATTTGAATTGTACTTGTAGACAATTTTTTTGTTGACCTAGTAACATTATAAATGACTCTGTGATACTTATAAATTGAATATACATTTTATGATTAATTTAATGGATAATTTTAATGGATGGGATTATGCACGTTTGTTTGTTTTTTATTAAAACTAATGTGTGTTTTAAATTAGATGACTAATATGGGCGGTATATTCATGCCTATTACTTATTTATTAATCAATTTTCTTAATCAAATTATAAATCCTTATTTATATTGTTATTGATAAATGAGAATCATGGGAGGTAATGACTCGTGGTTATATATCAACAAATATGACTCTACATTATTTATGTATGTGGGTATTGTGAACAAGAAATTTGAGAGGTATTTCTAAATACTAATGGTTATAAATAATATTATTCCTTTATAGAGGTTGTGGTATAAATGTAAGGGTTTAGTTAATCATTAATGTATTATGCTCCCATATGTTGGGGGTTGATCATGATGTCTCACACTATTGACACTAGTAGGACATTGGAATTTACATGCCACATCCATTACTAGACTGTTGATATAATGGCACACTCACCATCTTAAGTAGTGATCATGACATCTAACAATAAATATGAGATGTAGGAACATACCATATTTCTTGATCTTATTGGCTCGTTAGATTTGTTATGGATGTATGAATTACGCCCTGATCTAGCAGGCAACTAGTATTCTGGGTATATGGCCACTTACATCTGCATGTAATTTGTTCATATATGATTATTAAATATATAAATATATTATATATATTACTATTGAATGAATATATAATCACTAATAATATGTTCTTCTCGTCCATGATTAGAAGTAGGTAGAGTCGCCATGTGTCCTTTAGGAACCCGGGTTGGTGGATATTTATTTATATTGTATTATTAATTAATTAATTATGGTTTCACATTGTTTAGTTATGAGCACTAATTGGATTATGTGTACACATTGTGGGTCATGGTTTATAGAGATTTTTATCTCACACCCTACTCGGGCTGCTCTTGGTACCTAAGAATATTATCTTTTTGTTGGTATTGATAAGGGAATTCAACCGTCTAAGTGTTGTTGATATGCGTTACTCTTTATGGAGCATAGAAGCAGAGGATCGCGCTTATACCCGAGATGCCGGTAGAGTACGTTTTGTAATTTTTGAAATTTTTTAGCATATTTGTATATTCATGTCCCAAGTTTCCCTTTTTTTATTATCTTCTCGTGCACCCATGTTAATAAAATTTCCTAGTGGATTTTGATTCTTTTTATATTCTTCAATGTTTTATTCTTCCATTGTTATTCATTTGGATTTTTATATTTATATTGTCACATATTATTGTAGGTATTTGAATTTTTCTATCATGCCCTTATGATAAGAGGGTATATCATCCACATCCCGCAACTTTTATACTCTCTCTTCTAGTCAGAAGTATCTGGCATATGGGGAAGTGCACTTGATCCCATGTGACAAAACAGATTGTGGCATGGGTTTCGTGGACCCCAGGTCAAGACATTACAAAGTTGTATCAAAGGTGCTTTTTCCCTTTTTCTTACTATTTGGGTATTATACATGATACAATGAGTTAAAAGGATTTGGAAATGAACCTATGATCAGGTGTATCAAACACATATATAGGGGAAACCTATACTACCAGGGATGGGAAAATTGTTATCATTGATTATTCCATTTATAGTTATTATGACTTCACTATTGGTTGATGCACATGTATCATGATATTATTGGTATTGGTATTATTGAATTAAAGATTTATTTACCAAGGACCAATTAAATGAGAATTGGCATTAGTGCATGCATCATCAAAACTACAATGGGATTAATATGGAATATATTTCTCAATGTCATGTCTATTTTCAGTGGGCATTTACCTATTTACTATTTATAGTGATTTGATATGTATTGAGATATGATGACACTTCTTTTAGGGATTGGTAAACATAATTGATTCTTAAAGTGAATTCCTTAACCAAATAATGTTTTCTTGAATTGGTTAAAGAATAAAGCTTAAGCAGTCAATTATGGCATGTTCAGCCACGGACCAATGGTCGCACATGCTAGAACGTGTTATTGTGTGGGATAAGTGGGTTTTATATATTAGTTCATAAAAAGCATGGTATGTTAAGGATAAAAATGTAAATAAACCTAATTCATCCATTTAATGTGATTTATATAATTAAATAATATCATATTCAAAATTATTATGACGTCTAAAGTAAAATAAATTATCCTATATATTTGAAATAGGGCATTATACGTGAATTTAACCTTAGTAGTGGGTAGAGGGGTATTTCTTACATCTTTATAGCCTTTTGGTCTCTTCTGTCATCTAGACCTATCATCTATAGTTGGCACAGAGGTATGAAATTTCTTATATGAAGGTTTTCACCTATCCTAGTTTTCTATCCACACACTTTTTAGTTAGTTAAATCACATCTACGGAATTTGTTTGGCATTGTAGCATTATACTTCTACAATGGATTTCGATCGAATAACCTGAAGGTGGTAATGATCATATACATGAGGTGTTGGTCCATGACCTGGTGGTGATTCCCCTTGGAATTCCAACAATGGATCCTCTTTGTATTCCTGATATGGGTGCTGAAACCCAATTTTGAGAGTGCTTTATTTTTATGTTGTATTATATAAAAGGATTTCCTAAACATATTCTGAGTATGGATGAGTTGACTCATAATTTCCAACAGTAGTTTCCTCTCACATTTTTGGGGGATGGTAGAACACATGTTTCTGAGTTGTGGATCTCGTCCATTAATTCTATATTTATGCATCTAGAGATACCTCTAGATCACAGGGTTAAAAATTTTGTGCATATGCTATGAGATTTAGTCAAGTGGTGGTGGTTTGTAATTACCTAGGAAAATGTGCATAGAGATATGGACTATGTGGATTTCTAGACAATATACTAGAATTATCTCTTTCCACATACTCTAAGGGATGATAGAGCTAAATAATTCATGAAGCTTCTGTAGGAGAGAATTTAAGTTATGAAATAGTTTTCTCATTTTACTGAGTTAAAATTATTCTCTCCTACTCTATCAAGTGATGACATTATGATGGATTGGAGATTCTAGGATGGGAAAGTATAAATTATGTGATAACAGGTAAACCTGTTTAGGTTGACTACAATTTCCAATATCGTCAACCATGTCCATAATATAGAACGAAACTTGGGGGAAGTTAATGGTGCATGTCAGGGTGGTTTGGAACTTAGAGTTACCAGTGGTTATTCTTATAGGTGAAAGAGACATTTTGGAGCTACTCATGAAGGTAGTAGTAGTTAGGATCATCATGTTGAGAGTTTTCTAATATATCTCCATTGATGGATGCCCAGACACAGGAAGGCTCAATCCTTGCATGATCCAGTAGAATGCAGACATTGTGGAAGGATGGGATTATTCAGTACTTCTGGAGGACATTCCCATAAGTTCTTAATAATCTGAGTTCTACACCTACTCCATGTTCAACAGAGAGACCTTCAGGATCACTTCAGGAAGGCATTTGGACTACTGTTGGATGATTAGACTGAGATGGAAGTTGAGGAAAGGTAGTAATGCAGTGACTCGGGGATGTGGTATAGGCCAGTTACATGAATTCCAACATACGTTAGAGGAGTCAAGTGACATACCTTCTACTATATAAGGTACTATTTTATTATCCTCCACTTTAGAGTTGGGTTTATTTGATATAGGCTCATTTCACTATTTTATATATGACACCACTGTGGGATGTCTAGGTCTTGAGATTGAACACTACCATGGAGTTATGTTTCTAGATACCCTATTAGGTATCCAATTAGAGGGTGTTTTATATTGTAATGATTATCCACTTTAGTTAGTCAGATACCTCCTTGTATGGAATCTTTTCATCCTCAAAATGTTGAATTTTGACATAATCATTGAGATGGGATGGTTAGTCCCCTATCGAGCTCATATTTACCGCTATCATGATAGGTTGATGTTTACATCACCAAAGGGTGGTAATCATATGGAAAATAGAGAATAGGATGTGAAGGATTCATGATTTGGACTGAAGAAGAAGAGTTTGGGTATATTCACAACACAACTATATAGTATTTACTTAGATGACTTGAGGTTATGACCCACTGGAATTCCCCTGTACTAGATCATTTAGGTGAATTCTTTACTAAAAATTTCCCTGGTCTAAGGAGGTTATGGATATCAATAGATAGTTGGTGGACCTATAGGCTAAAGGATTTATACAACCCCCAATACATCACGTTGGGGTTCACTGAAACATTTCTTTTTTTTTTCAAGAAGGAAGACAACACCCTCATTATCTATGTATATTACCTTCAATTGAACAAGATCAGAGTAAATAACATGCATCCAATACCAATAATATATGACCACATAGATCACCTATAAGAAGAGAGAGTATTTTCAATGTAATACTTCAGGTTAGGATACTAATAATTTCATATCAGGTCTTTGAAAATACCTCACTCAACATTCAAAAGTATTTATGTTCTATATGAGTGCCTGGTTATTCCATTTGAACACATGAATTCACCTTGAGTCATCATATATCATAAGAATTGTGTTTTCCACCCATATCTGAATTCATTCTTGGAAGTCTTTGTTGATGAAATCTTATTGTATTCACGGTCTAGAAATGACCATTACACCCATCTTGAGATCATGCTAAATACACTGGGAGAGATCTAAGTCTATGATAAGGTTATTAAATGAAAATTTTGGATTGAAAAAGTCCATTTTTTGGTTATATAATCTCAGTGTTAGGAGTTTCAGTAGACCCGTAGACAGTGAGAGATGTAGTTTCCTGAGACAATCCCAAGAATGAATTTGAAATTTGGAGTTTCTTAGGGATTTATAGATATTATAGATGCTTCATCCAATATTTATCACGCATTTCAACACTACTTATGGGCATGAAAAATAAGGGTGTGAAATTCATATGGTCAGAATCTTATGAAATAACCATTCATGAGTTGAAGGGTCTATTGACTTCTGTGCCGATAATGATTCTTTTAGAGAAAATCATGAGATAAAATACTTAATATGACACGTTAGGTATCAAGCATGAATCTATTCTAATTTAAGATGAGTGAGTTATCTTGTAGGGGTATTATTAGTTGAGGCATCTTGAGTATAATTGCATAATGAACAACCCTCATCTAGATGATGTAATTTATGCTCTACCCTGTTGGATACAATATATACTTGGAGATAGTTTTTTATTATACAACAATCACAAAGGCCTCATGTACATCTTTACACAATGAGATCTAAATCTTCTCTAGCACATGTGGGTTGAGTACTTACAGTCTTTTGATTTTGAGCTTCCCTACACACCTGGTAAAGTAAACTCTGTGGCTGATACTCTGATCCATAAGAATCATACTCAAGAGTTTCAAAAATCTAGTGGTGAATAGAATCTTATGACCTTATTCTCATTTATGAAAATTCTGTTTTAGGAGGACCATGGTTGTACTATCCTCTCTTCCTTAACTATGACTTCTACTATTTTGTAATTGGAATGAAGGAGACAACTAACTAGTCTTGAAAGCATTTTCCAAAGGGAAAGAGTTTAAAATGATGATACATATTTAGTTTGGACCATAGATGGGGATGATAACATACAATTTCATGGGCATGTATGGTTATTAGTAAAAATCCAAGAGGAGATGAAGTAGGAATTACACTCCTCAGCTTGGGTAGTTCACCTCAATTTCACCAAAATGTATTGGGGTCTATGAAGCCAATATTGGTGGCCTCTTACGGAACATGAGATTACTAGATTCATTACAGAGTGTTCCAACAATCATTATGTGAAGATAAAAAATAAGTGTCTTAAAGGTATTTTACTCCCTTTTTTCATTCTTGAGTGGAAATGGGACATTTTTAAAGGATTTTTTGACTAGTCTACACAAATTACCTCATAGAAATCATACATTGTGGGTTATAATTGATCACCTGACAAATGCTACACACTTCTCACCTATGTGAGTGAACTTCTCGATAGAAATTGTATTTCAAGAAAGTTGTGTGTCTTAATGGATCTCCTCGTTCTATCTTTTATGATAAAGAAGCTCATTCTACATCACTGTTCTGGAAGGGGTTTCATATGTACTTGGGTAAATAAGTTCTTCTAAACATAGACAAACAAGAACAAAAGGATTGAAAGACATATAATTCTATTCAGGTTCTATAGGAAATGCTCTATGCATATGTCCTTGACATTGGAGGTTCCCTGAAAAAACACAATCCCTGCATCGATTTCTCTTATAATAAAAACATTTAGGCTACCATCATGATGGATACTTTTAAAGATTTATATTATAGGACATGTCGGTCACCACTATGTAAGTTAGAGGTATGGGATGTAGCTTTTCCTGGAAAATCACTCATGTAGGATCCTACAGATTAGCACAACATAATTAGAAAGAGAATGATGACATCTCATTCCAAATAGTAGTTATATTCCAATAGAAGCTATCAGCCTCTAGAGTTCATGGTTAGAGGTAGTGTTTTCATAAGAGTCTCACCCAAGTTGGGCCATAAACATATACCAAGGTAGGGTAAGCTCCCATTGAGTTTTGATGGACTTTTTTCGGTTGTTAAAAGAATCATACCAGTGGCTTACAAATTTTATATTCCTTAGAGATATCAGTCAATGCATGATGTTTTTCATGTATCTCAGCTTCACTGATACTATCTAGAATCAACTCATGTATTTCAACATGATGATTTTTAATTGATTATTGATTCTTCATGTGTGGAATACCCATTTCATATTTTTGATCAGAGAATAGAGTCATTCTAAGCAGGAATTTTCATTTTTTACTAGTGTTATGGCTGCAAAGATGAGTACAAGATGAGACCTAGGAACGAGAAGCTAATATATGATCTCAGTAGATAAAACTCTTTTTCATTTAAACCTCTTTACATCAAAGGTCCAAATTAGGGATGATTATATTTAAATAGGGGAGTTTTTAAGAACCTATCTCTTTATAAAGGTACCGATGGTTCGTTTTTCAATTTACATTCCTCTAAAAATCCAAATACTTATACCTAATCAAGTCAATATGGTCTATGGAATGTGAAGGATTCATTTGAAACCAAGAGCCCCAAAATGGAGCGAAATGATTGGGTCTCACAATTAGTGTAAACCATGCATCTCAGCCAACATGGTTTCCCCAAATTGTACAATTTCAAACAATAGGGAAGCAGAGGCCGCACGGTTTTTCTATAACCATGAAACCACATTAAAATGGTCGTGTGGTTGATTACAAGTTTGGTACAAAGCCTTTTTTCTTATTCTATACATTTATAGATAACCCCCACACATAATGATGCTATATTTTCTTTAGTAGAAGTGAATGGAACATGTTTGGTGTAGGGTTTGGCCAACCATGTAGCCTTGTATTTTGAGGTGAAATAACATTTTTCCCCTATTTAATTTTTAATACTAATTTCATTATTCATATTTCTCATTCCAATGGTTGCCTATAGTTCTTACCCTTTATGATTTTCATCTTCATGAACCTTGGATCCTTGATATCTTATTAGGTTTGTGTTTGATTTAAGATCCATTGAAGGCATTATAATCCTTAAGGTGATCTCCTAAATCTTATCCCTTCTAATAGATGTTTATCTTGGAATCTATTATGTTATTTAGGTGTAAGCTTGTTTGTCCTATTTTCAGTGTTCTATAATATTTCTCAAATCTCTTCCATTATACTTATAATTTTATGTCGATATCAAGTGAGTAGTAATCTATGGCCTTCAGTTTAGTGGTCTCATTGTTTTCCACAATGTTTTCATGAATCCTTTCTATGTAATTGCTCTGAATGCTATTTTTTTACCATCCAATATTTATTATTTTATTCAATAAAAATTGACTAATACAATAAGATAAACTAACTTTGATCCTTGATTGGTTGTTTAGATGTTTTTTACCTTAAAAATAGACACCATTTGGGTGTGGTGAGTTCAATTTCCCCATATGTCTAATTATTCCAATACCCAAAACTTTTAATTTTCAATCGAATTAAAATTTAAATGGAATTACCCTTGATATTGGAATTTTTATAGAACTTGAGGCACCTCCTTGGTGTTTTGATAAACCTATAATTCAAATTTTTCACATAGGATATTTCATGTTCACCCTGTGATCTTATAAATGGATATTCGAGAATTATAAATTTAATTTTATTATTATTTGTAATTGAATGGATAATTTGAATTGAATTTCTTATTCACATTGTCTTTATTTTCCTTAAATTAAATACATGTTTTTAATGAGATGAATTATAAAGATTGTATGGACATGCCTATTAATTCATGCCTAATCAAAATTATTAATCGAATTATAAATACTTGTTTATATGGTTCTTGATAAATGATAAGCATTGGATGTAAGGCCTCATGATTATATTTTTACCAATATGAATATTCCTTATTTATGTATATGTACTTGGTCAACATGAGAACTAAGATTTATTTCCTCATGATAATCATTATAAATATTATTATTCCTTTATAGATGGTATGTTACGATTCTAATGATTCAGTTGAGAATGCCAATATCATGATCCCTCATATTGGGTGTTAGGCATGATGTATCACACCATTGACACTAGTAATATGTGGGGATTTATTTGCCATGTCCCTTGATAGAGTGTTCACGTGATCGAACACTCACTATATCGATTGATAAGCATTATGTCTCACAATCACTATGAGATATAGGTCATGAACCATATTTCTTGATCTCATAGGCTAGTTATACTGGTTAATGATGTCTGAGTTATTCCTCTGTCCAGTCAGCAACTAGTATTCTAGGTATATGTCAACTTATGCCTCCACGTACTTTGTTTATCTATAAGATGAAATATATAAATATTCAGTATATATATATAATTATTATTATTATATTGACTTATTATTCATTCCTCTCGGCCATGAGTGAAAATAGGTACAGTTTTCGGGTGTCATTTTGGAACCTAGTAGGGATGATATTTATATATTTACCATTGTTAATTATTTTTTTCTTCCTACACACTGTTTAGTTATGAGAACTTATTGGATTATGTGAAACACCATTAGTGGTGTCCCACTAATATTTTTATCCCAAAGACTACTCAGGATTTTTAAAAAAAATTGAGATGTAGAGGCCACTTTATCGAATTAAAAAAGAGTCTAGGAGAGGAACAAAGCAACATGAAAATACCAGGAAAATAGCAGGAAAATTAACCTGTTTTAGAGCGGGTACTCGTGTTCTGGTAAGGAAGTCTCCCACCTTTGTTGTGGGAGTGACATCCCCTCCTTACGGACTCTGCATACATCCATTCACCACCTTTATCATCTGAAGGTGCGTCCGCAACATTGGAAGTAGTCGCAGTGGGGGTTGACTCAACATCACTAAAATTGGAAGATAGCAACTCAAATGGATTTGATACATTGACATTACTTATTACCTTCTCAGGAGTCATTGTGATATCCTACATGGGCTTCATACCATCCTTCTGCAAATAGTTTCCAGAGAAGACAATCTTTTTATAGGTATTAATAAGGGAATGATCCCTTCTACAGGTCGTTGATATGAATTAGTCTTGATGGACCATAGGATCATAGGATTGATCATATTCTCCAAATGTTGGTGGATGATTTTTAGTCCTTTTTCTACTTTTGTAGTGTGTTGGAATATGTCTGCCCCTCTGATCCATTTTTGGTTATCAGTATCCCAGGCATCCAGGTTTATGACACCACCTAATGGATTTTTATTATTTTTCAGTTCTTTAGTTTTTTATTCTTCTTCTACTAATATATTTAATTTTCTTATTTATATATGATTTTATTTTTTTTAGTTTTTTCGATGTATCTGATGTAACACTTTGATAAGAGGGTATAGTCACCCAATCATACCACCTGTACACCCTCACTGCCAGTTAATGGGCTCTGGTGTATGGGTAGGCACGCTTGAGGCCACACATCCCACTGTCTCAGGACACAGGTTATTTTGACCATGGGTTGGGACGTTACACTCAATCAAACAACTCTAAAAGTTCTCAATGAAAATAGAAACAATACAAGAAAATCAAACAAAAGTAACATTAAAAAAAATTCACACTATGGAACAAAAAACCCAAAGAAACCAAACCAACTTCACAAGACCCACCTCAAATTCTTTTGAAACATTTTACACAACAGTCCCAAAGAATTTTGAAACTAAAAAATCCGACAAGTTTCTTTTAAAATTTTTTGAAAACTATACATATAAAAACCTCATCTCATCCAAAACATTTCAAATATTCCAAAATTCAATAACCTATGAATTAAATTATTTGAATCCACACACAACCTAGCACATTTTTGGGTTTCAAATATTTTTACCCGAGAATCCAAGGGGACCAAAATAAGGTCTTAAAAATAACTTAGATAAAAAAACATAAAACATTACATTTCAAAAACTATTAAAACTCAAAAAAAAATCACATATAAATTTAATAATAATCCAAAATAAACACAAGATGTTAAAACCCAATAAAAGAGGGGGAAAATAACAATATTATTCATTACGGATGGTTTAGATGCACAGTTTTTCAAACCCTGCGCAACATTTTGAGTTCCCCTAAAATTATATCTATAATGGTCTGTATATCCTACAAATGATTTGACATATCAGGTTAATTAACAATTAACCCCTAAAATTCTTCCAAATTATTCTTTTAAATAAGGAATTTAATATGTTGTCTCACAAAAATAGCCTAGAAATTAAAGAAATCACACTCCAAACCTAAAAAATCTAAACAAAAGGCCACCATAACCTAAAAAACATGAGGAAAGTCTGACTAAACCTAATAAACTTGATATCTAAAATAAGAAGTAATAAAAAATCCTTTTCCAATATCTACGACCGAAGTCCCGATGGTCCGATCTCCTTTCTACCATAAATCCCCAAATAACTAAAAGATAAATCTAGAAAACCTAGAACCATTTTAGGAACCTAGAATATCTAATACCAATGTGTAAGGAACCAATTCATATCTCCATATGATCAAATATCTGAACCAATATTCCACATTCTAAAAGAGAATCCCTAATCCCCTTATTCTTATTATTAGACTTTTGGATATTTAACATAACCATTGGGGAAGGTTTCACCCTCAAGAAGTCAAATATATCCAACATCCAAACAAGGAATGACATAAATAAGTAAAGAAAAACTAAATATGTAATCTTAATAAAAATAACCCATATATAAAGAGTTAAAAAATTACAACTAAACTAAAAGAGTTAAAATTGAATAATAGAGATGACCAAAAAACTCAATCCAACTTATTGGATAAACTGAAGTTCTGATCCCCATCTCTTTCGACACAAAAGTCACCACCACATTCCCAATAAGAATCCACTTACAGGAAACATAGCACCAGAGCTAACTTGAAATAAAAGACCTAAAATTTCCTAAACTAAACATGAAGACTAAATACCTACCAACATGAGTATGTTGGGGGTGATCTAAATCTAGTAATATACCACCATGAGTCCATTTCACTTATTTTATTTGAAAAATCAATTATGATAGTTTGAAAAAATGATGATGAAAAATTGTTTTTCATTTTCACATTAAATAAAAGTAGAAAATCTAATTTATACACAAAACTTCTTCAAAAATTCCCTCAGAAAAAACCATTCATGAAATTTTCATCATTTTAAAATGAAGACAATTCCAAGGAAAACTAAAAATTTTAATTTTAACATAAGCCTATTAAAATTAAACCATAACATGTTTTAAAAAAATTTAAAATTATGCTAATACAAAGGTCCAATTTTAAAATTTATTTCCCATTTTCCTTTAAAATCAGACACACACACACAATTCATGGTAAAATATGAAATAATGATAGACAATCAAGAAAACCCCTACTAAATTAATAGATAGAACAACACTCCAATAAAACAAATCTAAAATCTGATTGGATCAACACATCAATCTAGTCCATCCAAGTAATAATCTATACACAGTACAATATATATATATATATATATATATATATATATATATATATCCTAAACATAAATACATAGCATGAAGTCGAACCATAAGGACTAATATGACTAAACCAGACCTATAAAGGTGGGCCTAACTACTAGTAGGGTAACAGTCCCACATTCACCCACCAAATCACTCCATGAAGTCTTCTTAGTGATGAACCACAAATATCAATGTCACATATAGCTAAGGGGGTCCAACAAAATCAAAACCTTATCTCACTAAAAAAATTACCACTACATCCGACAAACCAAGCTAGGTTTCCCCACATAATAATAATAGATGTGGGTATTGAATAATAATATTATCACATAAGAATAACATTCCAAAAGGGATAACCCAAAATAATTTCCTTCCCACCACCCAATATACCATCAAATTAATCCCCAAAACAAAATAACCACTTGAGTAACATAACCAATAATAAATCACATAGATACTAACAACATTAATTACAGAAAGGGGGCTCAATAATGGCATAATCAAAAATAAACACATCACATGATGGCAACCAGGCCTTTACTTATATATATATAATATACATTTGGTAATTTCTTATTTCAAAATAATAATTGACTGACCGAAAGATAAATTTTTAATTTTAAAACACTTTTATGGAAAAATTGTGAAACCATAATGTTCTACCAAGAGCATCAAACATTATAGCATATGACAAAATTGTTAAAATCCAACTTAAATCTATTAGAATTTTCCTCCCTACATAGTTTCTAGGAAATATCTCTTTACTTTTTATCTAGATCGTCTGTGATCATATCTTCAAATTGATAGGCCAATTTGTCCCACGCTTGTATGAACTCTTTCATTGTTATCTTCTTAGTGTTGAAGCCTCTGGTAAGGATTAAATGTTTCTTGTCAAAATAACAATTAATTCCAACCCAGTTCCAAAATAAAACATAATCATCAACATGTTCAAGAACACAATTCAAGAGAAGCCCCATTTGATATTTTGACCCCAAAACCCCTAAAAACATGGAGTCCCTTTTTTAGTACAAAATTGAAACCCACATTAGAAACCTTATTCTTTTTGAAACACAAAAAAATAATTATATTTAGTTAATTAAATCAATATTTTCATTTTATAAAACATGGGGTGTTCTTAAAATAACATTTTTCATCAATGTAACATTTCAAGCATAAATTTCCACCCATTTTCCATATAAAAATTAATCAAAGTCAGTGAAAAGTATAGAAATATAATCTTATATATTCCACACCATGATTAAATAACAAAAAAATGAATTTACAAAACCTAAGAAAAAATTGAACTCTTCATTAAAAGAAAATGAAATGGAAACACAAACATCCTGTTATGAGGCCTTTTCACAATCGGTGAAATACACCTGGAAGGGACTCGGAATATTTTTAATAAATCATAAAAATAAAAAAACCAAATTCTAGAAACCCAATCCAAAAAAAAATCTAAACAATACAATTTGGTTTAGATCAATTGAAGAAAAATAGGGAAAATAAGAAGAAGGGTAAAGAGATACACATACATCTTCATCTAGATGAAGAACTATCAAGGAAGCACTAAAAATAAAATTTTAGAAGATTTTAGAATCTCAAAGAAGCCTTAGGGAGATGATTTGGTAAGCGGTTTCAAGTGGGGGAGGCTTTGGGTAAAATCCTCAGACAAATATAAAGTATAGAAGATAAAAAATACCCTACCATGGGTAGGTTACATCGCTATCATGCCTGTTTTTTCAAACTATACAAAAACCATTTCGATCAACTATGTTAATATTTGAATGATCTATATAATTGGGATGTATGGTTACATATCTATATTCCCATAATTTTCTCCCTCAATAGACCCACTAAACAGGGCACATTATTTACCATAGGGAACACACATGGTATATAAACTATGTACCTTAATCCTTAACTGCTAGAAAAGCATCCAAAACTCCAAATTTTGACCTAGAACAATCCTAAAATAAAATGAAAAAGAAATAAAAATATTAACACCAAGAAATTGACACCCATAGGTGTCACAAGACCATAATTTCTCTCAAATGTTAAAACATTCATTTTCCTTCTTTTGAATAGTTCAGCACGCCACATTTTATTCCTCTACTAAAATTAGTTTTGGCCACATCCTCATGGTTTTATGCAATTTATAACATCCTTAGAGATGTGTTCCAATCCATGGACATGATCCTATTGATAATGAACTATTATCCTCTCATTTAGCACATGAATCATTAATATGATTTATGTATTTGTATCTTCAAAATCACTAAACCCTACGATGCATCTATAGATACTACAAAGCATCCAACATTTCATGTCTTTTCACTTATGGAGCATATATATGTTTTAAAAGGGTTGTGTTTCATAAGGTTTTTTATATGGGCTTTCATTTAAGGTTAAGGGTCATTTTCCTTATACAACATATATTATTTATGAATGGATATGGTTTATCCATTCACCCCATGGTGTGTCATTCTTCCTCTTTAAACGTCACTATTGTCATCATCGACCTCATTGTGATTTAGTGGAAACCCTAGAGTACCGCATCCTCTACATTATCTTTATTTTTTAACTCAACCCATGGAATAGAATTCAAAAATCTATGGTGTGGATCCATTTCTTCTAAATCTGGATAATAATAGTTGTGGTCTAGTGCTCATCCCACGGAGCAACATCCATTTTAGTTTGAGATCCTCTATCAACTATGCCACATAACCATGGTTGTGGAATACATATTCACAGATATTTAGTGGAATGTCTATTACTCATCAATATCCAAGGCTATTGACGGTGCAATTAGAATTTATTTTCAGCCCAACATCGGGATCAATGGTATAAAAAAAATTTCATGTGTCATAACACATGTTCGAGGAAGGAGGCGTGTGAGTTTCACATAATATGAAACCATTTATATAAATATGAAAAATATATTCATGATTTGTATCCCTCATTAGTTCTAACCTTGAATAATTGTCTATATTTATGTAATTACCAACCTCAATGGGATAGCAAGTATAATTAGTGTAGATTAAATCCCTTTTCTATAGGTCTCACCTCGTGTTGGTGAATCTCTCCTCTCACTAACACATGGTCTTCCCTCCTGCGTACTGGTGTGATTATGTGAGAATACCTAAATGTCAAGACCAAAATGTACACTCCATTATTGTGCATATAGAAGGACCTGATAATTTCTTGGTCATCCACCTATATAGGTAGCTATCTGGATTGAAACTATAAGATGGACAACATTGGTGATTGCTATTTTTTGGCTCATTACTCCATTTAATAACCCTTTTTGAGTTTATCGTATCTAAAATATAAATACAATACCTATAAAAACCATAAAAATCTAAAATAATTTCAACCATTTATGTTTTATTTTCATAAAATCGTTCCAAAAAAGATTTTTGCCTTAATATTACATATTTAATGTATATTTGGTTAAATTAATCATTTAAATTCTCAATTAAATGAAATTAATGTTAGAAAAAATGGGATAATATAGTGCACTAGATAAATCTTCCAAAGAAAAATAATTATTTTCTTCAGGTATATATCTCCACTATAAATTAAAAATAAAACCCCCATGATACAAATATTTAAAATACATAAATCAATGAACTTAAAAATTATCAATGGTGGATAGAGAATTATCAAGTGACACAAAATAAAAATTATTCTTACGCATCACAAGGCATAATGTAATTCATTTTCCCCCTAAAATATGATGGAAATTCTATTATATTATAACCAATCATCTTAATTTATTATTATTGATAATTCCAATAATTACCAATTTCAACATTATTTTTCATCTCTTATCACTCAAGGTAAAAGAAACATGAATATTTCATTATACATTGAGTACATATACCTTAACCATGAATGTGAATAATACATGCATTATCCACTTAATAGACACAAAGATAACTAAAAACATGAGGGTTTTGAAATAGGGATATAATGATTCTGATGATTTTGGAGTGTAATTAATTGATGAATAAAATAAATATGGACCAAAAAATTTTGAATCTATGTATAGTGCAGCATAATCAAAATATAGCCTAATGATATTCTCTTATTTAAAATTTGACAACTCCCACACCCCAATATCAAAGTAAAACCACGTAAAATGAAATCATAATGAATTTTCCTTCTAATTTTTTCCCATCGTATTTTAATTTTTTTTGTTTTATTGAAAATTCATATATGAGATGTCTCACATCCACCTCCCAAGCCTTAATGATAACCCCATTGGTTTAGTGATCAGGAATCTTAACCCTCCATAACTCATCAGAATTATTTTCACATTCATATATAAATTGGTAATATTAAATATAATAAATAATAAAATTTACATTTATATAATATAAAAATAAAATTTACAAAAAAAAGTTCCCATCCAAAAAAATCATATCCTTTTCGCCGTAAAATACCACTCCCCCATGCTAGAATATTAAAAATCAAGAAAATATTACAGAAATGGTAGGAAAAAGATTTGGATTATAATTTGGTCTACCCATGGTTTCAAAGGGGTAAAGTAGGATCATTGTATGGTATCTCCCAATAATAATGGTTGAATCTATTAAAATATCTCAATCATTTTTGAGTTATTTTGTACAATAATTTCTTTAACAATTTCTTCATATCCATGTAAGTGGAATCTCTCATTTTATCCCAAGAAATTTAATTGGAAATATTGGGGAAACGTTTTCTTTAAATGATATAAGGAATGTGATCATAGAAAATTGAAGTAAAACAAAAATGTAATGTGTAATAAAAAAAATTAATAGACATTAACTTCTAAAATTCAATGAATGAAAGATGGAAGATAATTTCATATATATGTGACTTAGAAGAAAAATCATGATTCATTAAATTCAAATTACTATCATTCTCTCAATTGAGGAAATCACCCCTTATTACTAATTCAATTCCATAAATTTTATAATTAAAACATCGAAGCATGGGGTTCTAAAAAATTATTTTTTCATTGATTTAATGTAAAGAAAATGCCAAAGTTTGGAAATGAATATTTATATTTTAAACTAAAACAGAGTATGAAAATAGGGTAGTATAAGTATGTATTAAAATTTATATCAAACCTCCTAATCATAAATATGTTCATTTTTTATCCATTTTAACAAACATAAGACTTTTTACCATAAATCATCATAGTTCTAAAAATTATGTGAAATAGTGAAATTACATACCCATTATAATAAAAGTTAAAAAAATATAGGGAATGAACTCCTAAATAAGCTTCGAATGAGAGTTGAAAATAAAATAAATTCTAAAAAATTAATGCATAAAAAAATTATTTTCTTCCAAAATTTTCTTTAGATAATGTCATTATGTTTGACCTTTCCTCGTAAATTTTTGTTCCTAGAGGTTGGAAAGAGGTTACCTTCTCTGAGTCTATAAATAGTCAAATTTTTCATTCCACTATGTATATAGTTTCTCATACTTTTTTTGAAACTATATTCACTCTCCTTATGTGTTGTATTTTATCTAACTCTTGGTCCCAATCCAAGGATGATTTTCTGATCTTTAAAAATCAAAGGATTTTTTATAGTCTACCCAAATTTATTTAAATTCCTTGAACTGTTGAGGCATACCATTCCCTCTTTTGTCTCTTTCGTTTTTAAAAAATTATAGGTCTTTATTCACCTCTTTTTGACCTTCTTTTTTCTTCTCTATTGAAACTAAATTACTTCTCTTTCCATTAAAAACAATATTCTCACTTCATTTAAGAAGTATTCTCTCAAATCATTTCCTTTTTAATACAGATTCTTCATCACCTAGTGTATGTTGAATATGACTTGTAATCCACCATTTCTAGGGAATACTACCAATATTTGTACATCAATCATTGACCAACAGATAAATAAGGGTAATCTTACCAAGTTTATAAGGGTCTTCTCTTAACCCATACCCAAAATAAGAAATTAAACCAAAAATTAGAATTCCTCTACCTCAACTATAAAATATTCATGTAGTCATCAAGGATGTCACATAACTATATCTATAAGTTGAATCATGACACAGGTTAGTCTAATATATTTTAATCTAAATATTTTGAATGTTAACAATAATATTATATTGGTACATTCACCTAAATGATATCAAAATTTGAAAAAAAAATTATAACTAAAATCTAAAGGGAATTAAAAACTAATTGGATCGCTTTTCTTCATTGGTTATCTTCTTGAAACAATAGTTGAACATTCCCCTATCAGTGGTATGGTTCCCAATTCCTTTTTTTTCTCCTTCTAACTGCAAATTAGTCATAAAAGTTTCCTAGGTGGGTATGTTTGTGATCGTCTCTCTGAATGGTAAAATGATGTGAAATATTTTAAAAACTTATAGAAACTTTTCTATTATTTCATCAAACCATACTAGTATTTCTCACATTAAAAATGTAAGTGGTGGTGGGAATAGTGGTGGTTCTTCCTCTCTAATGAAAATCTCATCTTATTTCTTTTTCTTCTTTTCTTCACTCCACTAATTTTATTTCATCAATATCATTTCCTTCAATCTATCTTCAAAATTCTTCACCACCATCCTAGGGTTATCATTACACTTATTTGGGTAATTAATTAGAGCACAATGTGTCATGAAACATTAGTGTCTCTAGGTAAGAATCTCATTATCCCCTCCTCTAGATTGGTATGAAATTTGGCCTACTTTTATTTTCAGGTTCCTCATTTATACTCTTCGGTTTTGTGAGCCATTATTCAATTATTTAACGGTTACAACTTGATATTTTGAGTATTCTATCATAATTTTATGTTCAACTACTATAGTTTTTGTAAAAGATGATATAGCCTCCAACAATGAGTGGACATGACCCATCAAATATAGTCCTTGATTTTGACGTTAAAACCCTTCTTCACTTGGCTAAAATTCATAGCATTAATGAATTCTTTATACTTGATTCTATTGAGTTTTTCATTGTGGCCTCCATCCATGTTAATACTTTTTATTATTATAATATAAATTTTTAATGGATCGAAATTATATACCTTGGGGATGTTGAGTGACATTCACTTAATATAATTTCCTTAGCATCATGTTCATTTGGGTGGTAGGCTAACTATTGTCTACTAAGTGTACTCCATATTCTTCATGTCAATTTATCTAAAGTTAAAAAAAATCAAATTTCCTCCAAAAATTACTATATTTATTCAGATTTTTAATCATTATCGAACCTCTAAAGGAAGTATCTCCGATCAAATGGATACCATGTGACAATAATTTGTAAATTGTTTATATTAGTAAATATGTTCAGATGTCGTGGTGGATAAATTCCAAATAAAATATTTAAATAATTCACAAAAACTATATAATTATTATTCATTAATTTTTTCAGAATTTAGAATAATGTCCATATTTTTCAAAGGATCTAATAAAAACTAATAAGGGGGTTGAATTAGTTGTTTACTTTCTATAAGTTTCAATTATTTACAATAATTAACCCCTGCAACTAGTTAAGATTTATTTTCTTACTGAATTTTAGTAAATACTCATGCATGAAAATGTATGAAAGAAAGTAAATAACAAAATTTCTAAAAGGTCCACCTCACTGAGAGAACCTATATCCTTGGCATAACCACTCTCATGGGTCTATGGAAATCCACTATTATAAAGAAGTTAATACAAATTATGTCTACTCTTGTTAGACACCTTCTATCTCCCAATTGTAAATATTATACTGACTCCCATCAAATTAAAATGTTTTCTAATAAAATAATTGAGATAAACAAAGGAATAAAGAAATAGTTAAAACTAATTCACAATTACTCTGCCTGAATCCTCAGACTGATTTTAATGGATCTAATTTTCACAATCTAATGTGTCTATATTTTATTATCTCAGAACAATTTGTTTGTATATGATTCTCTAAATATTATTAATCTTGATCTAATTTTTTCAATACAATAATTCTGGATTTAATTCTCTCAATACGATAGACTCAATACAATGAACCCATTCTAAATCTGAAAACATAAGCTCTTTTAAAATACTCAATAAGATGTACCTTAGTCCGATTGACTCAATCTGATTGACTAAATATGATCTCTGACTTGATTTCATCAGTGCTCCACCTATTCCATATGCTTGAAAAGTCACAATGAATGAATGATCTGAGGAAGTATTTATCAGTGAATTTGAAAAAAAAATCAGGATACATGAAAACTTTTCACTGCTTCCTCAAATCTCAAAATATCTTATAATCTCTCATATTTAACCATAAACATTAAATTATTCAAACCTCCTTAAATTTATTTGAGACTTATAAAAATTATATTTTTAATTTTTACCTCCTTAACTATTCATAAAAATTATAAAATTTTCTTTTTGAGTCTTCTTCGAAATATGCTTATTAGGAATCTGTTTCATTATCAGAGTCAGTATAATTTCTATTTTTTATCAAGGTCAGCCTAATTTCTATTTCCTTCTTAGAGTGAGACTGATTTATTTTTCCTTCTCATATTCCTTCTAATTTTTTTTCCTTGTGATAGTCAGTTTGATTTCTATTTCCTTCACAGAGTTAGCCTGATTTCTATTTCCTTATCACTGAATCTGAATTATTTATCCTTCTCAGTAAATCCAAATTTTATATTTAGTGAATATGAATTCTATATTCAGGGAATCCAAATTATTTATTTAGTGAATATGAATTCTATATTTAGTGAATCTCAATTCTGTATCCTTTTTAGTGAATTTGAATTTAGTATCATTCTCAACACAATATGATTGAATTCTCATTATAATAGGACCTCCATACTGCAACATTGAAAATATTCAAACCTACCTACCATTTCTTTAAAATAATCTTTCATTAATGATTTAATGGTTTTTGATATTTTTATGATCATAAAATTATCATCTAACATAGTTTATAAAATATGAAAAAATTATAACTCCTCACTTCGTAATCTTTAGTCAAAACTCTTCAGTAAAAAAACAAATTATTCACCCAAAAAAAATTTTATTTCTATCTCAAAAACTTATTTCTTTATCATATTACAAAAAATTTAAACTTCTAGAAAAAAAATATTTTCTACCTCAGATTCATTTTGATCCAATGAAATAAACCTTATGGAGATAAATTCGATGATCTAAAATCGATGCTAGTCATTCGGATTATCACATTACAATGGACATTATATGATCCCTAAAAAACAAAAATATTATTATAAAAAAGGTTTAGTTGTCAAAAAATAACAAAAAATTTCTAAAAATCATTGTAAAGGTTCTTTAATATACCCCTTTGGATTTGTTAACAACCCTTGTCCACAAATTTTCGAACTCTAATAATTTTTCACAACTCAAATTATTGTAATTTATAAAAACATATCCTTTTTAAAAATAGAGTGTTCTGAAACCACCCTATTGTATAAAGTAATATTTTTGAAGGAATTCCATCCCTCTATGGAAATAAAATTTTGTGGCCATATAAAGATAAACTCCCCTTAACTTTTATCTTTTCTTTTTTCACTTTTTTTCTTTAACTTTTCTTTTTCACTCTTTTTTCTTTTTCTCTCCACCATTCTATGGTAACCACAGTATCATATTCTTAAAATAATGATAATTAAAAAATTATTAAAATGTAAACAATTTTTTAATGTATCTCCCCCATTTTCAAAGAAATCTAAAGCATAGTGGGGTCTTACTTGTGAGGTTTTGGATAAAATTGGAGGATGTTAAACATGAAGTTGTATCCTCAATTCAACAAACCTTTCTTTCGGCATCACTCTCGTAAAGATATCATCAATTTGATAATTTTTGGAAATGTATTCTCGAAAAACATCTCCAGCATCAACTTTAGCTTTTATATAGTGAAACTTTATATTGATGTGTTTTGATCTTTAGTGTTGAATAGGATTTTTAGAAAGATCAATTGCACTCTGATTATCACAAAACATCTTCAATGGTTTAGAAACATTTTCATTCAAGGCTTCCTACTAAACATTCATCCACAAAATTAGAGTACATGCCTGAGTATCAAAAAAAATTGGATTCATCTCTACTCAAAGTATCTAATCTTTGTTTCTTACAATGCCAACTCGCACAATATTCACCCAAGAAAATGTTTCTTCGTGAGGTTGATTTTATATCATTACAATCTCCGACCCAATCAGAATCAGTATAACCATTTAAATTCATCTCAAAATTTCTTTTTTATAAAATCCTATGTGAATTTATTCAATTGAAATATCTCATAATTCTATTTCATGCCAATATATATATGATTCTTTCAGATTACTTTGATAAATAACACTGAAAGTCACAGCCCAAAAAAATATCAGTCCTTGAGACTATAGGGAAAAAGAAGACATCCTATGATCTTCTGAAAGTCATTTTGATTCACACATGTTCTGGATTCATCTTTTCTAAACATTTTTATAACTAAAATAGGAGTTGAAACATATATGGAATTTTTCATCCCAGACTTCTTTACCAATTCCCTAGAAAATAGTTTTTGGGATAAGAAGATGGTTTTTTTATTTTTGGTGAACTTGTAAGCTATGGAAGAATGTTAATTATAAAAAAATGAAATTTCAAAATCATTATTCATTTACTAAGAAATTTTTTTAAAAAAAACTTCAATATCCTGAGAAAAAATTATATCATTCATATAAACAATTATAATTAGAGTTCTGAAGTCATCATCTTTCACATGCAAGTAGTTATCAGCTATTCATTAAGAAAAAATCACTGTTATAAAACAATTATCAAGATTATAATACCATGAACATAGTTATTGATTCAACCCATAAATATATTTATTCAATTTAAAAACATTGTTCTCATCCTCCTTAAGTAAAAACCCAAAAGGTTGTTCAATGTAAACTTCTTCCTCAATCTCACCATTTATGAAAGCTGACTAGACATCCATCTGGTAAACATTGTAATTCTAATGAGCAGCCACTGCAAAAAACATTGTAATAGTTTCTAGACTTTCAATAGGGTAAAAGGATTCATCAAAATACACACCTTCCACATGTGCATATCCTTTGAAAAAAAGTCTTTGTTATTTGAAACGTCTCCATGCTCATTCAATTCGTTTCTACAAAATTACTTTGTCATATAACATTTTTATTTTCTGGATATTGAACAAGTTCCCATATTTCATTCTTCTAAATATGATCCAACTCTTTTTTCATAGCATCCACACATTTTTAATGTTGAATAGCCTATCAAATAGAGTATAGTTCAACTTTTGAGATAAGTGATGTCGGATTGTATAATATCAACTTCCTCCTAGTATAAACTAGAGCATTATGATTTGCAATAATGTTTTCAAATTCAACAAGCTGTTGTAAGGTAGTAAATTTCAAAGTTTCAATCCCTACTATAGTTTCCTCATCACATGATTCTTCCAAATCTCAATAAGGAAGTTTTTAATTACTTTCACTATTCTTGATATTCTCTAGTTTATCCTTTAAAGTATTCAAAAATACTTTTGATAAGGAACATTGATTTTAAATTACCTTAAAATCATATCAGTCATTCATCTTTTGTAAATATCTGTTCCAACATTTGTAACTTCTTATGTTTTGTAAATAAACCATAAATGTTCCTTCCTCATCTTTCTCATCAAATTTTCACATATCTGTTTTTTTTATTTTGAGAAAACAAGGACCTCCAAAAACATTGAATGTTTGTATTCTTATAACATACTTCTTCTCATTTCCACAAAGATTATATTCTTCCTTTCTACCACTCCATTTTGTTGTGGAGTATAAGGAGCACTATACAAATGTTGGATATTATAATTTCTATGAAAAGGTTCAAAATTATTGTTCATGAATTTAGTACCATTATCTATTATCAACTTATTTATGGAAACCTCTAATTATTTCTCAATATATTTTCTAAATAATTTTACTATTCCAATGGCCTATGAATTGTCCTTCAAAAACATGATTTTTTCCATTTAAGCAAAATCACAAATAAAAGTGAAAAAGTATAATTCTCCTTTTATTGATTGAATTATCATCGTTCCACATAAATCAGGATGAATAAGCTCATGTGTTCTACTAGATTTAATCTAAAATCTTTTATGACTTTTTTCAGTCATCTTTCCCTTTTTAAAAGTTACAGATACATCTTCTTTTCTTCGTTTTAATTCAAGAAAATTTTTAATGTAATCTAATTTTGAATGTTTTTTTATACTTTTCTACCCAAGGTTCCCAAGTATTTAGTGCCAAAACTTTTTTTCATCTTCTAAAATCATGTAATAGGAGTTATTGAATTATCATATTGAAAAGGGATTCACATTGGTTCTTTCTCCGTTTTTAATGAATTTTACATCTTTCACACTTTTGATGATAAAAAAATATTTTCTAAAAAATCTTATTTTCCATCAACACAAAATTGACTTACACTAATTATTTAATGTTTTATCCCATAAAAAATAAAAATTCCTTAGATTCCATCTTTTTGATTTCAATATCAATCATTTTAATTCCACTAATTTTTTAAGGACTATAACTACTAAAGGTAAATGATCCTCCATCATGACTTTCAACATGTTTTAATATTTTTATATCACCTATCATATGTAAACAGAAAAAACAATCAAGTATCCATGGTTTTTTTCCTTTTACATTCTTTTAAAGATGTCTCAACAACAAAATCGCATTCCTCAACCTTATTCTTTAGTGCTGTCTTTTATTTTCAATCATAAGAAACTTGTTTTGGACGAAGTGTCATACATATTTCTGAATTATGAGTATCCAGATCACATCTTCCATAAACTTCTACCAAACATTCAAATTTATTTTTTTGGAAATTTTCTAACATCGTAAGAATTAATTTTTCACCTTTCTATAAGCTAGGAAAGTTACTAATTCAACATTCACAATTTCTTACACTTTTCTCAAATCTTCTTACTAATAGAGATATGTGGCTCCAACAATTATATTCCATGTTCCTATATATTCCACAACACTAGTAATAGCCATAAAATCATAGTTTTCTATTTAAGAAATGTCTTTCTTTGTAGAAATCCTATTTAGGTTAAAGAACTATTTCCTTCCATTAGCATCTTCTTATAAATCTATCTTAATTACCATAATTTCTTTCTTAAGATTTTTTTTCTCAATAAATGAAACATATTTTGTTCTAAGATGATACTATCTATAATATTTTTCACCACATTATTCACCCTATAAGTAATCTTTTGTTTTCTCAATTTTTTCAATGAAGGTTCTGAATTTTTCTGAACATTCATCTTTAGAATAATTCTTTTCAGTTGAGTCTGATTCAACTTTCTCACTCAACATACTTATTTTTTTCATTTAAACTTATTCTTATGTCTATTGGAAGACCATTCTTATTTATTATTTTTTTCCACTTCTTCCATTGAGGTTTTCCATTAGAATCGTCTTGATTTTCTCCCACTTTCTTCTTTTATAAATTCATAGCAAAGTGTCCAATTCCACCACACTCAAAACATTTGAGAGAAAGTTTACCTCTATTCATTCCTCTTCCTCTTTTATAGTTCTTGGATATAATAGACATGATTTTTTCATTCAACCCAACTTCATGTTTATCTTTGAAGCCACAAAGATCAACATCTTCTAAATTTTGAATTTTCAATGTTCTCAAAGATTCAAAAGCCATTTCATATTTCATATTATTTTAAAACATTAGAGATTTTATCATTTCATAAGAAATAATAAATTTATGAACTTAATTAAGAGATAAATAATCCTAATATTCTAAATAATAAATTTTAGAATTAGGCCTTTCCAGAAGGTTTCTCATAAATTTCTTCACAATTGTAAAGTCATCCAATATATCATTGAATCCTTTGATGTTACAAACAATTTCATTTAATCAAGTTAAGTATTCATCAATTATTTATTCATATCCCATTATGATCACTTTATAATTATTATTCATGATTTATAGCTTAGATTCCTTAACATTTTAATTCTTTTTGAAAAAGCCTTCCTGCTTTTCCCACATACTTTTTGAGATTTGAGACACATCACCTTCTGATAAATATTTTATGATTAGGAAATTAGAATATCACTTCTAGACTTTACATCAACATCTATATTTCTCTTATTAGAAATGGTAAATGGGAAATCATTCTCAATTGGTGAAAATCCAATAGTAATTGCATCAAAATATTCCAAGCTAAAAGATAAGAGATAAGGACTCATCTTATTTTTTCATCTATAATAAGCTATGCCATAAAATACATGAATTCCTCTACTAATGATAGGATTGAAGTTATCTGTGATAAGAATAAAATGAGAGAACCTTCCCTTAGATACTAATTAAAGTTTCAAAGGGATAAATAACAACTAATATGATGGGGTTGAGTAAATTGTACATTTCTTATAAGTTTCAAGGGTTTTCAAACCATAATCCGCTCAACCTGTTAAGGTTTATTTCCTTATCAACTTTTTGTAAACACTCGGGCATGAAAAATTATGAAATCATGTAAATAACACAATATTTATAGGGACTAGCCTCAATGTGGGAACCTACATACTTTCCATATCCACTCTTGTGGATATATAGAAATCCACTATTAGGAAAAAGTGTAGAAAAAAACTTGTTCCAACTCCCATTAAACAGCTTCTATCTGTTGATATGAAATATTATATTAACCTTCATCAGTTTAAAATGGTTTCTTTTAAAAAAATTGGGATAAAAAGGAATAAAGAATTTATTAAAACTACTCATCAATTACACAGACCAAACCCTCATTCAGATTTGGAGGGATCTAATTTTCTCAATCTGATGAGATTGGATCTGATTATCTTAATACAAACTGATTGGATCTGATTCTCTCAATACGATGAGTATGGATTTGATTTTATCAATACAATCATTCAAGATCTGATTCTCTCAATACTGTGGACTAAATAAAATGAACTTATTCTCAATATATAAAAATAAAACACTGCTCAAATACTCAATATGCAGTACCTCCGTCTTATTAACTCAATCAGATAGACTGAATATGATCTCCTCAATACTATTTTTCTCAATCCAGTAAATAAACATTGAACTATATCATCCTCCTCATGATATCTCTATATGGAAATAACTCTCATTTTATTTCTTCTGTGCTCCACCTTTGTTCTTTCATGAATAGTCACAATAAGCTAATGATATGAGGAAGTATTTATAGGTGACTCAGAAAACAAAATAAAGAAACTTGAAAAGTTTTTCTTGATTTCTCATATCTCAAAATCATTTAGAATATCTCGTATTTAACTTCAACTTTGACTTATTAAAACCTCCTTTAATCTCTCCAAGATTGATGCAAAATTATATATCATGTTAGAATAATTTTATTCCTAATAAAATATCTAGAATTTTATTTTCAAAAATTCTTTTTAATCAGGTTATAAAAATATATTTCCTTCTCAGAGTCACTCTGATTTCTGTTTCCTTGTCAGATTTAGTCAAGCTTCTGTTTCCTTCTAATATTTATTCTGATTTCTATTTCCTTCTCAGGGTCAGTCCAATTTCTATTTCCTTGTTAGAGTTAGTCCAGTTTTGGTTTCCTTCTTAGAGTTATTCTAACTTCTATTTCTTTCTCCCTGAATCTAAATTATGTGTCCTTCCTAATTAATCTTAATTATATATTAAGAAAATTCTGATTCTTTTTTTAGTGAATCTGAATTTTTTATTCAGTAAATCCAAATTATGTATCATTTTCAGTGAATCCAAATTCTTTATCCTTCTCAAATCATTATAATTAAATACTCATTTCGATAGAATTCCCATTATGATTGGATATCTATAATATATCATTAAAAATAGTCAAACCTCTCCATAATTTCATCAAAATCCTTTATTTTGATTTTTTTATGATTTGTGTGAAATTTATGATTAGAAACCAATTGTATTACTTAGTTTAGAAAGTATAAAAACTTTTTTAACTCCTAAATTAATAATATTATTTCATAACTCTTCAGCAACAAAAGAACTTCTTCACTCAAGAACCTTTTGTCTTTATAACTTAGAAACATATTTCTTCATTAGAATATGGAAAACGAAAACTTTCGATAAAAAATAATTTTTTCATTCAATTCTTTTGGATCTGATGATATAATCCTGATAAAGATGAATTAGATGATCTAAAACTGATGGCGGTCAGTTTGATTATCACATCACTATGACCTGGATATGATTTATGAAAAAACACATTCTTATAAAAAAATTAATTGTCAAAAAATATTAAAACATTTTTTAAAAGATTATTACAAAGGTTTATTAATTACTTGTAAACTGATAGATTTGTTTGGAGGGAAAATATAGTTAAAAAATTCCTAACTAAAACCTCTTGTGTAATGATTGAATGTAGTGGTAGAGTATAGATCCAATACATATAATAATCTTTAAGTTATAATATAAAAATATGCAACCTTAAAACATACAATTTTTACTTTATTGAATTGATTGGAGTCATATAGATCTATGAAATATCCAAGGAGATAGTTGGGGTCTTCGTGAAATGGATTACGGAATTTGATAGAATGTGTAATCATCTGTATGATCTTCTTCTTGAACTTGAACTATTTAGTAGAAATTGTAGGGAAAAGGATTCTTGGATTGATCTCTATGTTTGAGGGCCTTCCAAAATTGAAAAAATATTATATCTTAGGGTTCCATCCTTGGATATCCTAGTGAAATCCTTGTCTTTATTCCCTCCTATCCATGATTGTTTTGTTATTATTTTTTCATCTTAGGGACTATTCAATATCAAAATCAAAAGAGTGTTATAATTAATTTTTTCCCTTGGATGATTATTTGTGCCTGAAACTATGGCAGGATAATACTAAGTGTGAAATGTTGAAAATGAGAAAACAAAAAATTTGAAATTTTAAAAAAATTAAAAGAATAACTAATCATCATTCCCCGGTAAAAAACATAATTTTTTGAAATATTAAATGGTTTTGTTAAGTCTCTTGAGGAAATAATTGTACAAAATTTATTGAATCTAAATATCATAAATTTCCTTTGTAAGGGGATATGAGGGATTTCTGGTTGATCTACAATGAATGGTGTACATATAACTAATAATATTTTTTGAAATGATTTACAAGAGAAAAATTGAAATATGTTCTATTATTTAGATTCAAAAACTATCATTGGAAGAAAAATGTAAGACTTATATCCAATATTCAAATGGATAATGGTGGAGGAGGTTCATCTTTAACTATTTTGATTCATAGCTATGAATTATTTTTTTATTTTATTTTTTTCACCAAGTAAATCTGAATTCATAGGTTTTTTCAAAAGTAATTCATATATGTCATCATTTTTTCAATAAACATTTTTATAACTCTAACTTTTATATTCTATTCACTTAATTTGTAGATTTTTTTTGTTACTTCAGAAACTAGTATATAATTATTAGGTGTTATTGGGTGTCAGATAAAGGAATATGATGTGTAACTAATGTTTGATTCTTTCTAGACGTGATATGTTTCACTATGTGTAATCCTTATAATTTTTATCCAATTACTCATAGATTTATTTTCATGTTTTTTTTCATTAGTTAACCTCTCATGATAGTATCTATAATAAAATGATTTCCTTATGAAATCCTTTGTGAAATATTTGGATTAGTTACCATTTTTTCATTGTTTTAAGGAGTAAATATTATAATTATATATTCAAACCCTTCTTATTCACTATATATTAACTTTTCTTTTAATTTTTGAAAATATAAAATACATACCACAAGATCCAAAGACCTTGAAAGAGGTAAAATCGTATCTGAAAGGTCCATTTGAGATCTTCCCATATGGTGATTGAGTGTGGGGTTAGGCCCTGAATCCCCTAAAAATGCTTTTATTTGAGTGAGAATATGAAGAGTCACAATATTACTACATCTCTTGTCGCATTATTTAATTAGAATTTTTCGCATAGTTTTAATAAACGTCCAATGTGAAAATTGGTGTCATTTTGAGGTATCCTAGTGAATTCAATAGAATATGTAGTCATCTATATGATTTTCATATTGATATCAAACTTTTGAGAAGTGAATGGAGGGATGGGTATTATCAAATTGATCCCCACATTCAAGGGTATTCCATTGTTTATGAGTGTCTGCTTCGCTAGGCTCCTTTATTTGGTCTCCTAGAGTTCACTTTTCTCTTCTCCTTTTCTAGCTTCTCTTCAAACCTTGATGTCTAATTTATGTGTGTTATTAAATTATATTCATAGATACTATTCAATCATATGATCTAAAGTGAGTTATCATTCATTTTCCTTAACACTGTTTGAGTATTCTTACATTCATTCTGTGCCTGAAACTATGTCAAAATAAGACTAAGTGTCAAATTTTGAAAAAATAGAAAAAAATAGAAAATATAGAAAAAAATGAAATCTTAAATAATCACTATTCTCTCATAATAATAACAATTATTATGAGCCTAAAATAAATCTTTAAATATCTAATGGAAATCATATTCAAAAAATTATAAACATAAACTCACAGTAACTAATTTTAAATTGTACTCGGGTGGAAGTCAAGGTTTATCCACATGGGATCATGTCACTGTGACTTATACTTTTTTTAAATAAATTATTTGAAAAAAATGATATTTTTTTGGTTTATGGTGAATGAGATGAATATACCAAGTAATATAAATCTAAATTAATGTATCAAGTTATGAAAAAGTAAAGTAATAATTGAACTTCAATGAGCCTCCTCTCACAATACTCACTCTCGACAATAAAATCTCCCATTTCCACTTTCAATCACTCATTTTTATTTATTGTAAGGGTTAAAAACCATAATTAAACATACATACCAATAAATAATTTATTCTTTGTTCCTTGATAGGTATATTGGTTTAGTTCATTAGAAATAACATACCCTCCTATCACGACATCTTTCTTGCATGACAGAGGGGTGAGATAGAAATGAAATTGAAAATCCATAACCAATCCTATATTTAAACCACATATAACCCATGATACTAATTATATTTTTCTAATATAATTTTCATATTATAGAATATGTACACTATCATATTATTCATGAGTGGATATAGAAATGAATAATGACCTAAGCATGATCCATCCTCCAGTTGTAGCATGCCCAAGTACCAAACTCAAGTCTCCAGTCATCCTAAAAGGATCAGGTCCCCTTGAACAGTAGAATGATTCCCTTTTTATAGAAATAAAACCTTAAATTCTCTTCAAATTTAATTTTAATTTACCTCATTTATAATTTTGAACTAGTTATTGCGGGATCCTAAAATGAAATCTTCTTTTCAGGTGTGTGTTTCTCCATGTCATCCTTATTTCACATAGCACTATAACTCCCTTAGATATATGTTCCAATCTATGCACATTTCTCTTTAAAAAATCCCAAAAGGTTTCGAATTTGTCATGTGAATATCCCAAGAATTTCATGTTTTTGAAATATTAGAGAAAACCGTACAGCATGGGCAGTGTCCCAATGTAATAGCTACCATCACAAGGTAGCATAATGGTGAGCTTATAGGTTTCACATAAGGGTAGGTATATTTACCATATTGTTGATCTTGGATGTCTAGTATGGGTAATGATATTTATCCTAACACAACTAATGAATTTCATTTGATGGTAAAGAGTATTACCCATACGAATCTTCTGGATTTTACACAAGGATAAAGAATTTTACTCTTGAACGTCTCCTGGATTATTCATTTTAGGATATAGTGCAATCATGTGCCCCATGGTGAAGTGGATTCTTCCACTTTTTTTATATTACTAATTCCATTTTTTCAGAAAAATTTAATTTTTGATTGTTTTTCTTATAAATACATCAATATGAGTAATATGTAGAATGATGTGATTAATGTGAGTAAAAAACTTAATTGATGATATTTTTCTAGAGTTCCATATGAATGAATGGTTTTTGAAATGTTTTCAATTAGACCACACCCACCCCTCAACCCTCCGATCGGATCTAGACTATCAGAATGAGATAATAAATCCAGTCTATCCAAATGAATAATCAGATCTAGATAATCAAAATGCAAATTAGATTGAAAGTGATAATTTTATTAAAACAAGACACATAAATAATCAGTCTCAAAAGTTATTGATACTGAATTAATTCTCAGAATTGTTGTTCATGGGAAAGTATAAGAAAGGACCTTCAACAATAAATTTGATGATGATTTTCTGATCTTCTAAAGATTCACAAATAGTGAATAGGTCATGATAAAAGAAGTATTTCTTTTATGAAATTAAAATAAAAATTCATAGTCTTCCAATCACAGATCATTAGAATCTGAAAGAAACAAGAAGTCACTTGTCCATCAGAAATGGTAAGCCACTGATCCCTCAAATGGAATTCTAAAATTGTTCCATTTTACAAATTATTAGTTTTATTAAGGCATTGGATGAATATTTATATCATAGGAATATGAGAGTTATTGAGTTGTATAGAATGGTGAATCAAATGATCTCCAAAAACTAAAAATTGTGATGGGAAACAAGAATCAATCAATCGGCATGAAATAGATCTTGATCCATCGAATACGAAGCAAGCACTAGTTCATCGGATGGTATTTTACACTGAAAGACATTGGGTTTAGAAAATTATATATTAAATATTTGATAATACAAATTCATTTATCCAAACAAATATAAAGGGAAAGTTCATTTTTTGAATAATAATCATTCAATCAATTTAAGAAAAATTATAAATGTTTCCGTCATAATGAGTAATGAATTGAAAAATGTGAGAAATGTTTCATTTTCTAAAGAGTGGTTGAAGACGATAGTAGTATAAATAGATTTAAAAAAGGTATTAAACCATTTTAAATTGACTCGGATCATCATCACATGAAATTGTTTTATTATTCTTATTCTTTATTTAATCGATAGAAAAAACGTTGAAGTTATTTTTCATTTGGGTCAAGAGAAAAAGGGATGCAGATTTCAAATTTTTGAATTATAGATCCATCAGATGAGGTTTTACTAATAAATTTAATCATATTCATATCCTATATGAAATTATATCATTTTGAGTCTGAGATATAAATATCAATTGGATTCAAAAAGATAATTGTTAGACTCAATTAATCGGAGTGGAATATTTTTTATAATCTCATAAAAGTATGAATTTTCTAAAAGATTCAAGAATACACAACAACCACCCAAACGTGTTGAGAGTAGTTGAAATATTCATAGTTGAAGACTCAAATGAACATGAATTTATGAAATATTTATTTGGATAAGTGATAATAGGAATGGATATTCCAACCATTTCTATTCAAGGATTCCCATAAATAGAGAATATAGAACATGTGTACTTTTAACTATTAAAATATGTGGAAAGATAAGGATTTGACATTTTTTATAGGTATTAATATCCCAACCAGACCATAGTTACTTGTTGAAGATGTAGAAGATCCATTGTAGTATGTTTTCTCATAGAGAGATCCATCAAAATGACTCCATCTAAGCGAGTTCCACTAGAGCCAATACACTAGAGTGAGATCCATTAGAATAAATTATTTTGAGAAATGAAGTTAGATAGAGTTCCATAATGTCAAATCCATTAGATTGAGATCTATAAGATGAATAAGTATTGATTTTCCAATTGATTTATTTACTCAGCTGATGATGTAAAGAAAGAATGAAAATCAAATAGAGGCTAATTAGATGAAGGCCATCGAACATAGGTAATCATAATGAGCAGATCAGACTTATTTTTTGTTTGTATGTTTTCCTGGAAACATTTATGGAAATATTGAGTTTAAGAATATTCAGATTTTTGAATATCTGAAGGAAGTTTCAGTACCAAAAAATTCATAAGAGAACTATTGATGTCATTGAAGATTTTACACTAGAAACGTTGATCCATCTTACTTTTGTAAAAAATGATGAACATTTGAAGTGGATTAGAAAAGAAGTGACAGGAAAACATTATAATAGTGAATCCTTACCATTTTATAAAAAGGTTTGTTTTTTGGGGTTTATAACCAGCTGTGGGATGAAAGTGGATATGAAAATGATAGTTGGGTGGAAGAACCAACTATATCAGAAATGTTTAATACTGGGTTGTAGAAATTTTTGATCCTTGTTCCGTCGTATTATAAAAAGATATTAGTGGCAGAATACGTGATGGCGGAACTAGTCAACATGGCTAGCAGTAGGTCTTTATAACAAATATTGTAAATATCATGTGTCTCAAATTCATTTTATTTTTTTCATAGGGAAGGTGGGGTTGAGATTTATATTTGAGTGCATCGTAACCCTTAAATATTGAAAATGTTAATATAGTTTTCTAAATAAGTTATGAAATGTTATTTTAAAAAGAAAAAAGAACTAATAATTCACCCATAGCTTTTTGGTGTCGATCATACTTTGGAACATCAATTGGTATCCAATCTAAGTTCCCCTAAAATATCCATCTATGAGAATAGAAAATATCAATTAAGTGAAAAATTTGGGTGTTCCTATTTTTTGATAGAAATAACTGCCACAGTAAGAAAAATATTATGTTTCTATCTCTTCTATTTCTCAACATTGAAGTTAGAGATGTAGAAACAGTGATATTTCTTCTAAACATTGAAGCTGTTGTGATAGTTTTTGATAAGATTAGTTTAGAAGCTGATGGGGAATATCTCAATCATTTGATTATGGCTCTTACCAATAACGATTATAAAAATATCATAGAGTTTTTAGAAGCCAAGATGGTTTGTTTAATCTAATAATTAGTTTTAAAGGAAATGATAAATTTAAATAAGATAAATTAAAAATTTGGAGAAGTATATTTGTGGATATTAAAATGCATGATCATGAATGTATTAATGGTTACTTTAAAAGTGTAAATGCGATTGTGAGTGAAATCATATGTTTTTGTGAGAATATGGATGATTCAAGGATTAATAAGAAACTAATGATATACATTTCAAATATACATAATACCAAAGTTTCATATTTAGAAGATCATGAAAACTTGTCTTTGAATGAAATAATAAATGTTCTTGTGTATATGAAATTAGAAAATCTTCTTCTTTCAAGAAAATTGATGAAAATAAAATTGAAATCAAAGATTTGTTAAAAGTGATAAAAAATATAAAGAAGTTAATGAATTATTATTTGATTTAGAGGAAGAGGAAGAATCTGAATAATTCAACACAAGTGTTTCCATACATTCTATGAAATTTAATAAGGTAAATAATAAAAGTAAAAAATACAAAATGCTGGAATTTTGAAGGAAAATTAAATTCAACAAAAAATTGTCCAAGGAATAAAATTGACCAATATGATTTCGTACAAGATTCTATGAAATCTCATAAAAAAGTGGAATAAGCATAAAGAAATATTTCTTTATAATATGAAGAATAAAAGTTATCAAATTAGAAGAAAGAATGATGATTCATCATCTAGATATGAAACTAATCATCAAGAATCCTATGAAATTTTTGGTGTGGTGGAATTTTTGGACATATAGATTTTTCATGTTGGTATTACATGCATTTATTAGGAAACCGGTATAGATAAAGGGGTAGCTATGGGGAGAAAATATAACCAATTTGTGCTAACAAATTTTTAAAGTTGAAAAATGAATCATAGAAGGTGAAGAATGTTGAATCTCTAAAAAATAAACATTAGAAGTTGTAGAAATTTGATTATGTTAAGAACGTTTAGAAAAGAATATATGATGAGTCAAAAAATAAAAATTTATTCATTATTTTCTTAGAATATGATTCCATGGACAAAAAGTTAGAAGATGCACAAAAATATTCTGAAGTAGATGGTAAGAAAAAGGTTTCTAAAGAAAAGTGATTATTTGATAAAAATGCATCAACCAATATTGATTTTACGATTTTGAAAAGATGAAATACATGTTAGAAATATGGTATTATTACTAAAAGGGTTAAAACTATATTTTCAAAACTATATTAAGGCATAAAGAATTTTCTACAAGCTCATTACAACAAAAAGGTTACTAAAGCTAAAACAAATTGACAAATTTGTCTAAATTTTTTTCATATGATAAGAAATGTGTTACAAAATATAATAAGGATGAACATAAGGAAGTAAAAACATATAATGAAAAATCACTGAAGAATAAGAAAAATTAAAGAATGTGAGAGGACTCTTAGAATAAACATTTCTTCTAAGAAACTATTTTGGTTCCTCCTTATTCTAAAAATATTTTCCATTTTTACTTACTTTTATGGAGTTGAAGTATTTTAAATAAGGAAGCTAATATATGAGTCGCTTACTCTTCTTAAGAAATAAAATAATGAGGTTATAAAAATTGGGTTTTGAGAAAATTGTGTTTTTACACATGAACTTTATAATATGTTTTTTGAGATGGGTGAAGGCTCTTTTTATCATAAAAATTTTCCCATATTTCCATATATATAATAATGTTGAAAAATAATGGGGAAGGTGTTGCATGAAAAAAAATTTATGGAAAACATTGATAATATTGAGTATACAATCTTGTGTTTTACAATGGGTTCACCCATATAGACTTAGTGTAGTTTTGTGAAAGGATATTCTTTATGAAATTCATGTGACATTAATGTTCTCCTAAAAAATGTTTTTAGGAATTTGAAATAATGTAAAATATTGATGATTATACCCTTTTAATTTTATTTTTAATAAGGTGTAGAAGACATGAAAGGGGAAAATTGATATAGGCGAGAAATATATTGTACTCATTGATGACGTAATTTTTTTGAAGTTGGTTTTGAAAAGAAAAATAAAGTGAGATATTGTTAGGACCATGTCGCATTTTAGTTAGACTTTTTTTAATAGATAAATATGCGTAATATTTTTAATTAATTGAGTAATGTTAGTAAATAACATACTTGATGAGATGTTCCAAAAAATGGAGTAGAAAGAAAGGTTTTTTGCAACTTTTTAAATTTTAACACCCGCCAATGGATCTAGACCATCATAATGAGATATAAAATCTTTCATATTAGTATGTGTTACTAGACCTAGACCATCATAATGAGAATTTAATGGAAATTTATAAGCCTCTAGAAATAGTTAGCTTGAAGAATTAATATCATAAGTTGTTGAGTCGAAAGTCATTCTGAGAAATTTTATTAGTCGTGAAGTCTAAGAAATAACTTTCCACAATAAATCAAATAATTATTTACTGATTGTTCAAATTTTCATAAATCTTTAATATGTAATGATACGACAAGGAGTTGTTGTATGAAAGTAAAATACGAATTCATAGACTTCTAATCAAATATAATTAGAATATGGAATAAAAGAGGCCTACATTGGTCTATCTAACATTGTATTCCACCAATCCATTGAATGCAATTATAACATTGATATATTTCACAAATTTTTGGTTTCATTAAAAGATCATATGAAGAGATCAATCATAGGAATACCAAAATTATAGATTCATTGATAATGACGAATAAAATGAGTTCTTAACACTAATATTTCAGATGGGAAATAGGGTTTTATGCATTTGTAAGACATAGATACAGATCCATCAGATGGTAAGGAAGGCACCGACTCATTTGACGGTGTTTGACGTTAATAAAACATTGGGTGAAGAAAATTGTATGGACTAGAGTTCATGAAACCAATTCATTTACATAAAAATAGATGAAGGGGGGTTTATTTTTGTAATCAAAATCATTTAATCATTCTGAGAAAGTGTTTTATGAGTTATATCATAATGAAGAAGAAATTTCACATGTGAGAAAGGTTTGAGTTGCTCTTGAGTGGTTGAATTTAAATAAAATCTAAATATGTTGCAACAATTTTTCCAACCATTTTCAATTGACTCAGAGCATCGTAACATGAAATTAATTTATTTTTATTACTATTCAGTGAGTCATGAACAAATGTTTTTAATTTTTTTAGTTTGTTTAAGGGGAAAAGGGACTCTGATTTGTATGTTTTTATGTACAGATCAATCGAATAAGGTTCTCATAATCAAGTTCATCATACACATCTCTATTACCAAAGTCTATCAAACTTAGAATAAGAAACAAAAATCAACCAGAGTCACAAAAAATTAATTATTATACTTATTTTATTGGAGTGGAATCTTTATTGTGAACTTGATGAAGTCTAAATTTTTGAGAAGTCTCAAGAAGATTCATGAACCACACAGATGTGTCAAGAAGAGTTTAAATAGTCAGGGGTAAAAAATCAAGTAAACTTGAAATTAATAAATATGATAATTTGGATGAGTTGGAAGAGGAATGGTTTTTCAAACCTATTTTATTATTGGATTCCTATAAATAGAGATAATTGTACATTCGTACTTGAAACTATTCATATGTGTGGAAAGTTGAAGATCTAATTTTTGGTGAGAAGTATTGAGATCCCAACCCAACTTTTATTTTAGGTTAATGCTGAGGGAGATCCAATGGAGTAAGTTCTATCAGAGTGTGATCCATCAGAATGAGTCCATCAGATCCAATCCACCATAGTAAGTCCCATTAAAATGAGTTCATCGCACCAAGACCATAAAAGTAAATTTCATCAGACTCAGGTCCATCAGACCGAACATTATCGTGTAAAAATGTCTTGAGTTTCCAATTGAGTTATTCAATGAGTTGAAGTATGAAAGTCAGAACTATAATTAGACAGAGGCCAATAAAGTGCATACCATTGGACAGATGTTAGTAGACCGAGTCAGATCATAATGAAGTTTTCTAAGTAATCTTTTAAGATATAATTTTTTGAAATATTGAGATTCAAAAAATTCATATTTTTTTAATATATGAAGGGAGATTAAAAACCAACAAGTTATTAAGAGAATTATTTACGTCATTTAATATTGTATGTAGGTGATGTTGATCTAGATTACTTTTGGAAGAAGTAAAGATATTTTTAAAGTGTAATATAAAAGAATTGAAAGGTAAATCTTATATCTATGATTCCTTTCCAATTACTAAAAAGGCCTATTTTATGGGTTGTGTAACTAGAGGTCGGAAGAAAGTGGTTCAAAAAATGACAGTTGGGAGTTAAAACCAACAATATTGGAAAATTTGACTACTTGGTTATAGAACTATATTCTACTTGAGTCTTTTTATTCTCGAATGAATTTTTTTGAAGAATCTGTGTTGATGGGACTATCCAACATGGAAAAGATTATGTCTTTGTACTAAAACTTTTAAATATAATGTGCACTTATTTCATTATAGTTTTTTCTTATAAAATTTGAGGTTGACATTAATATTTGATTCAAACATAACTCTAACAAGAATCATAGTTTAAAAATATTTCTAAAGAAGTTAATAATATTTATTATAAGAGTAAAAATAACAACTAATTCACCCCCCCCCCCTCTCATCAATGGTATCAATAATAATTTGTAACATAACCTTTTCATGCACCTAAATGGAATTACTAAACCCATAGGTATATCCCTTGTTTTCTTAAAATATTTCTACTTCCATTTTGGTCAGCTCCACAGCATAATTCCAACCCTAAGATGTATCCCTTATATTTAAATCATAGCTCATTATTCTCTATGGTGTTGACTCATCCTTTTCACCACAGAAACATAATAAAAAGATATGGTTGTGTAATAACCATGTTTATGATGGTGGGACTCCATTTTATTCATCCTTACGAAATAGTGGTTATGGTGTAACACAACTTGATGGAATAGATCCATTTTAATATCAAATAATCTCCACTGTTGACATAAAATTATCTTTAATGTATTGGATACATTAACATCATAGGATTCCTCCATAGGTTCTTCGAGTTATAGCACTTTTTATTAATAAATGGATTATGGTGAAGAACCCTTCTTCATTGGTTTGATCATCAAATGTCTCTACCCTATATAGTCATGGTTGTGGAATAAGTAGTGGTGAATTTTTAATGGAACCTCAGCACCCATTTTTTTACCTGGTAGAATTATGTGGTAGTGGTGGTTGACTATGATGTGAAAGGTATGTCTGAGGGGGATGACAGGAAAACATACATGGGATGACACTATTATATAAATCTCTTATTGTACAAGGAAAATTTCATGTCCCTAATCAGTATTCATAGTAGTTGTTTGATCATTTATAATAAAATACATGGAAACTTTGTCTCGGTGAATTCTTACTAAGGCCAGAGGACCACTACCTCAACTTTTCACTACCCCACGCTGATGAAGCTCTCCTCTTTCTGTTGAAAGAACCTAACTATTATACATTTTTCTGTTTTTCCCATTCATGTGTGTTCCATGTGAAATATATACTCTCCTCTACCATATATGGTCAACCTTCCCTATAGAGTGGATTATCCAGTGAACTAATCAAGGTGTTTCCATGTGGATTTTTCCCCAATGGTTGATAGATGGCCTTTTCTAACACATTTTTTGAAAAGTATTTGAATTTCCTTAGACATATTAAACCTACACACCACACACAGATATAAATTAAAGAAATTAAATTAAATTAAATTAAATACATTTATTTCATTTTTCTAAAATTAGATATAAAATAATATTTACCCAAAATAAAAATTAATTCAATGAAAATTTAGAGATAAAAAATAATAGAAATCAAAAAAAATGAAAATAATCTATGAAAAAATTGTATAAAATATGAAATAATTGACGAGTGTTGTAGTTTATAAAGGTAAGATGACCCTGAATTTAAATAATGTATGATAATTTGGATGGCTCAATTATAAATATAATGAAATATAGTTATATTCAAGAAAGTGATATTATTAAATATGGATAATAAATTCATTAGGAATAATTTTAATTTCATGATAGGATATCAAAAAAAGGATACACAAAAACATATGTGGAGATATATGGATGTTGTAAGTATGATAAACACATTTCAAATAATTTTTCAATCTTGTATCTATTCCAAAAATAGATGATAAAGAAATTAAATCAAGACCAATGAAATAGATATTCCATGGTGGTTGACTTAAAGAATAATATTCCACACAATTACATTTAATTATCACATTATTAGGATTTAATTTTTTTCAATAGGGGCAGCCTTGGTATTAAAGCATATGTCAATATGTGTTGTTGAGTAGATATAATGTTTTTGGGGCTAAGGTTTTAAAGTGTTTTTTGAGTCTATAAAATAAAATAATTATGTGTATAGATTTATGAATTTTAATGACATTTCTATATATTTATTTGTTAATTGTTTACATGATCATATCTCTAGAAGTTATATGTTAATAGTGTAACAAGAATACAAATTTGATTACAATAATGTATAGATTTGATGATTTTGATGATTTTGATTATGAAGATCAATCTATTAAATCAATATATTTGAAAAGAATATGAGAAATATATATTATATTTTATGAATAAATTCATTAAGAATATTTGAGATGGAATTTTCATTATAATAAAATTTAGTAGTTATTTTTAAAAGTGTTTAGTAAAAACTAGTTATACCCAAAAAATAAAAGGGGTTATCATGACCACACATGTGGTATTTATTCTCAACCATCTGGATGATATTTTACTTGGATATCTCATGGAAATATGGAAGAGAATAGTGTAGGAAATCAAATGAATAATAATATAAGAAATTTCGTGCATAGTGGGTGCATAGGGAGTGTTAAAGGTGCCACCGTGAAGGGAATATATGTGGTGGTGTGTGAGGGGATCCCATAGAAAACCCAATTACTCTCATTAAGTGGAAAACGGAATAAAAATAGTTATTAAGAAATGGAAATATTTTTTTATTTTCAATGTGGGATGCATAGTTGTGATTACTATTTCCAAGATTTAAGAACATGGAAAGAATGTGCACTATTCATTTACTTTAATCTACACATTCAAAAATATCTATGTCATTTTATTTCTCATTGAAATCCTCTTTATTGTTTTTAATATTAACATGATGATATCTTGATCCAACCTAATATCCAGTGGTATTATATTTTTTGATGTTGATATTTAGTAATATTCCATGCAACAAAACTATCAAGGATCCACGATTCTATGTGAATGCTTAGAAGCAATGTATATATAAGATCTGAGGATTAGGTTCTTGATTATTTATGAAAAACTCATTGACCTTTGACATAAAGAGAACAGACCATTCGTGGGTGAGTATCTTCCATTTGTATAATCTTCCATGAGAATAACACCATAGATATTTTGAATGAATGAGATTATATGTAACAGATCTTCTATAGATAATGAGTTTCCCTTAGTATGGACAAAAATATTCCATGAATAATATCCATATATCTTCCACGAAACCTCTATGATATGAGATAATATTTTATGATGCGATTCAAGATTCTTGCACAAATACGTCAATAAATGATTTTGAAAATCATGAATCTATGGATTTCTCTGATGATGTGGCTTGGATTGAGATTTAGTGGAATCGGAATGGTGTATAAATATAGCTTCACATTGAAAGAATGTAAACTGAATGATGATGGAATATATAATTATTTTTTTATTTTTTTTAAGAATAGAGACACCATGTTTTAATAAAATTGTGAAGAAGATGAAACAGATAATTCAAGTGATATAGTGTGCTTGTATCTCTCCAACAAGAAGAGATCATTTTCAGATCTATGAATATAGTCATAGAAATGGTAAAAATATGTTTTCATATGTTTTCTACCATATAAATTAGTGATTTTAGGTCTAGTTTTTTCTAAGAATGATACTATCAAATTTTTATGAACTGTTTTCACATTCGGTAGAGAATAGGATACATGCATAAATGTGTAGGTCTTTGAGAAGAGAATTTTAGTCATGTATCATTTAGTTGAAAAGTCCTATGGATTCATACATATTATATTTCATGTGTATAAGATGAGGAGTAAATGAAAACAAGAGGTATCCAGGTTCATATCAGGCTCACAGTCTATTATGAAATCTTCTTACATTTTACTATGATACATACAAGTATGAAAATTAAATATCACAATACCTTTATATTGTTCTTAATGAAAAATATATCATAGTAGTGTGATAAAGGATAACATCATGATATAGAGTAATTACTTAGATCTCAAATGATAAATAATTGTTCTCTATATTTATGAATGAATAATATATGAAAAACTAATTTAATGCACATACAAGTATTTTTCACTTCTAAAATTAGGGATTTTTCTATAAATTAATATTCAATTAATATTGATAACATATTCCATGAATATTTATACTAAATTAAATGACAATAAAAATAATAAATAGATTTTGATATCTTGATTTTGAAAACTCAAGAGGTTATTTGTTTCATACTAAAGGAGGAGGAAATTTCATTCAATAGATATGGTGTATCGATGTATTTGAATAAGAAGAGGTTTGTGTTGCTATTTTTTTTATCTTACTGCATTAAGATTCATAAAGAGGACAAATTCCACTATAATCCCCAATAATGATTAGATAAGGTGAATAAAAATTGTAATGTATAACTCGTTTTACTGATCAAATCCTAGTTGTTAAAGTCATGATAAAAGTTTTTTTAGAATATTTGAAGAACATGTGGTACATGTCTAAAAAATCATTAAAGGACAACAGGTTCTAGTATAAAAATCTTCATATAATCAATAGAAAATTTAGTTCTTGCACTTAGGGATTTGGATTAAACCAGTCCAGAAATTGTATGCACCTTCTAACTACACTTGTCATCACAAAAATTTAATATTGATAAGAGAATTTTTTTAACTTGATGAGAATAGAACACAATAATGATTAGGCCCTCACATTGAGGCTAAACCATGTAAATATGTGTGTTGTTATTTTTTATTCGTATATTCATTTCATTTTATGGTGATTTTTAAGATCACATTTATTGGTCCATCCTTTCTAAATTAGGAAGAGTTTCGAGTGTAATATTATAAGATAATCATTAAAGTTACACTCTCATTTTAATTTTTAGGAGTTTGTACATTGGGTTCTAGGATTTTTTATAGGTTTTGGAGAAAATATAGGTGTTTTATTGGTGACTTCTATTTGGAAGATATGAGCTATGAAATAAAGTTGTCCCATTTGGAATGGTGATTTGGGATACATTCTAGAGGGGCCTTAGTTTGGAGTTTAGTACTACTAGAATTCTTGGAATAGTTTTTCCTTAGATCTGAGGGATAATATATAGTGGACTAGTCTACGACATGGAGTGATAAAATGCATCGTATCTCTTTAAGGTTGATTTTCTCTGCCTTAGACCATTTCAATGTAGCTTCACTGTAGAGGTTTTTATGAGGCATAGTCTCCCACTTGGATATCAGGTTCAATGGAATAGGTATAATGGATACTATATAGGAGTCCATATGATTGGGGGTAGCTATGGTGTGGTTGTGTGTGCTATGTTATATCCTTACCCTAAGAAAATAATATCTGGTTGAGATCAGCACCATGGTTTCTATATTCTAAATTGATAGAGGATTATTGTGATGTAGCACTTTAGGGTGTTCCAAATTCCTAGTTAAAATCATAATGATTATGGAACGGATTAGGGTTCGACATCATTTTATAAAAGTACTATGTAATTGCAAATATTTTTGGGTCGTAGTCATATGTTTTACATACTAGGTATAAAAACCAAATGCAATTCAATCTCAACCATTCTTCTGGAATTTCTCTCATTTATTGGGAAACCTAGGTGGATCGTTAGGAGTTCTTTTATCCCTTTTCCTTTGGATTTCAACCTCAACCTTAGAAGATTAATACCTATTTTTTTAGCTAAGTTTTCATCCTTATCATTGTTTTTTAAAAGTTATTTATCTGGGAAAGGCTATTGGTAAGGGAATTTTCATTTTTGGTAATGTTTTGGAAATGTATTTATTTGGGAAAGTATGTTCTATACCGATTGGAGAGTTATCCATACATTTATAACTCATGTGTTCCCTTTTCTCTCTTAGTGGGTATGGATCCCATTGTGGTTGGAGTGTGTCCTTAGTTTGAGTTAGTTGGTTCTATTTTTAGACTAGGTTGGATGAACCATAATTGATTTTTGTTTAGAAAACTTTATAAAAACAAATTTTCTAAATTTATTTTTATATGTGTAAATGGGTTATAGTTATCTGTGTTTTGAAAAGAACAAAAATAAAAAGTAAATTTGAACTTATTCATTTACTAGGTGGGCTGAAATTAAAACCAATCCTCTAAATGAAGTTCAAAGAGCTGGAATGCTTCAATTTCATGATTTTGGGTTTGAATTAACTCTTGAGGAGTTTCTTGGGTGTCTTGAAGAGTTTCAGGAGCACCAAACAAAGAAAACACTTATTAAGGTCCATAGAGGGCACACTATTTGTCTGAAACTATGCTGCCCAAAGTAGGAATCTGTGTAGCCTGTTTAAGTGAAAAATAGTAAGTACATAGGCTGCACAAATTTTTCTAAACCACCTGCCTCACCCAACAAGTTATTTTCACTTAGGCAGTACCTCAACACTATTCATCACATGGACTTTTCTTGGTATGGGAAACCATGTACGATAAACTGTGCGAGGTGTTTTCAAAAGTAGGGGTGTGACACCGTTCGATCCTTGATTGCCAAACTGTGCGGTCCAAACCTTGAGAAAATTTTTTGAATAAAATTATTATAAAATTAAAATAGAATAAGATAAAAACATTAACTAAAACCTTACTTCCCCTTAGCTGAGTCTCACAGCCCATTCAACAGAACACCCCAATGGCGCAACCACCCTCTCTTCATGGCCTCCTCGGGTGTATGATTTCAACCATATTTCTTTCTCGTTTCTCCTTTGAATCATCAATGTATGGTCTCATCTTCCTACTTCTCCTTCTTTACAGCCAATTTTTTTTCTCCCCATCACTTGGTGAGGTGAAACTAAAAATGATTTAGAGGATAAACCAATTTTAAATGTTTCCTTTGATGTTACGGTATGAAAAGGGCCTCTTGGGACCCCTTTGGATGAAGTGATTATTTTTAATTCCCAAGAATTTATTCTCATATAAGGATTTGAAGGTGACTTTTGAACATGTGTAAGATTGATTTTTGAAGTATCTTAATGTTTTTATTATCATGCTAATCGAGGATTATTAATATGGTTGAATTTTATGTGAGGAATTACCAATTATCATTCGCTTAATAAGTTATTGATTTTTTTTATGTTTATAAAATATTACTTAATTTTGAGATACTACCATTCTAGATACACTTAGAGATCCATTGATGTGGATATTCTATTGTGTTTCTCCCATTATTTCAAGGAGAATTTTTTTCTTCTATTGATTGAATAATTTGACTGAGAGGATGTGGATACTTCTTGAATGTTAATATCAAGTATCAGTTTAAATTGATTTGATTAAATTTATGTGATAAGAATAGTTCCATTTCTTATGGTTATTTATAGGTATTATATATCTATTATGAATTTTGAAAATAATTTTTTAAGGTTTTACTCTTGATCTTATCAATCTTAAAGTGTTAAATAAAAATATACTTAGATAGTGTTTGAGAAAAAACCATAGATTTGAAGGTAGTGGAATAACATTAAAATACACTAATCATTATTTATATTCCACATAATGTATTATAAATATTATTGTTATGACTAAATATGATATAAATTTATTCTAAAGTAATTTGATGTGTTTTAAAATTGTGGAATATGTTTTAGAAATTATTCCAGCTTCTAGATTTTAGGAAAATTAGAAATTCCAAAAACAACACATCAATATTTAAGGGTTCTTATGCATGATATTTATGAAATGTCACAACAATACATAATATATTTCTTAGAATAATAAAATTAGAAATGGTTTTAGATAATTCTCTATGTGGTAAGTAATATCTTTTAGAACTCTAATTTTTAGAAAAGGAATATATAATAATTTTTCTGATACATTATATCCTTTAAAAAAAATATGATATATTCTAAAGCTTTTGGATAAATGATACAGGAAAATTTCACATAATGATACATAGTATCCTTCTAGAAAAATTTATTATAATTATTTTTGAAATATAAAATTTCTCTATTGCCTGGAATTCAAAACTATAGAAATGTATTGTTATATGTAAGGCTTCTTCAACTCATACATAATGGTATTTATAAGTAAATATTGATTTTTTTCAATGTATGGGGTTTCCATTGATATATATGAGTTCTTCAGTCCATGAATAATGTTTCTTGAGGTGATCCGGATGTTGTTAATATTTTCATGTCTTATTATATACTTCTTTTACTTATTTTATATGAAATGTGCATAATTTGTGTGAAATATTAATGTTTGAATACTAAGTATATTTTTTGGGCATTTTTAGAAGTATTCCAATTGGGTCAGTATACTATTTTCTTTATAACTCTCACCCTAAGGATCCAAATTGTGTGGTTCTCATTTTTTAGGATTCTACAGTAAATATACAACATTTCATTATAAGGTACCCGGAGCCAATTCTGCCATTTGAAGGGTCATATGGTCCCCACAAACAAGACCAAATAATCTATGAAGAAACAGGACCAGTCATAAAGATTGAATTACTGGGATCAATATAGAAGTTAAAATTAAATCGTTCTCCTAAAATGTCTGGGGGACGATGTAAGGAGTCTTGGGTAAAAATATTAGGGCCCCACTCTAAGAACAATGGTCCCAAAGGAATCTTTGAAGTCCATACCACTATTTTGGACGAGAAATAAAATCAGTATAGTATTCATGACATATCTCATGATGTAAGAATAAAATAGAGCTTAGATTTTGCAGTGTGAAATAGGATATTTAGAGGGCCGACTTTGTTGAATAAATCATTCGTCTTTGAAGGCATATTCCTATTCAAAAACCATTTCACATTTTGGACATAAAAAAGAATGGACTGAAATGGACAGATTTAAATGTTTTAATCATTCGACCATAACTTTGGCTAAAAAAGTCCAAATTCCTCCATCTTTTTAGAGTAGTCGTCCAAATTTATTATCTACAACTTTGAAGAAGGAGAGTTCTCGAGATTCAGCTGTCTGAATAGCCAACATGGAGATTCAAGTGGAGGTACAGATTGGGAATGCAAACAGTCCACTCCTTGGGCTATATATACTCTCCGCTTCTCTCCTTGAGAGGGGTTGTCATTTCCGAAGAGAGGGGATCATATTGGGACGACCAAAGCCTTTCCAAAGGCTTGGGTGGATCTTCCATACTCATGTTTTTACTTTAGAGACCTTTCCTCCTCTCTTTGTTCTCACTTACTTTTGTGTTCTTCCATTTTGTAATCTTGTAAGTCTCTTTATTTGTAATTCTATTTTAATGCAAGTTACTTCTTCAATATCTCTTATTCTCATTACACCTTCTGTAGTTTCGTATTAATGTTCTTAAAATAGTTTAAATTCAGTTGAATCTCATTCCCTTCTTTTTCTTCCTCATTCAATCAAAAATCTGTTTTTAATTATCATCATTGTTTGTGTGTGTGTGTTCAGCGCACTACTCTTATCTTGTAACATTATTTTTCTTCTCTTTATAATTAATCACCATAAAAATATATTACCAGATTAATAACCATATTAATGTATGAGTTAATATCTCATTGGGGTGAGTTTAAATTTAGGTATGTTAAGTGATTGAGAGCTTTTGCTCGATGAGTATTCGTTGAATTAACATTTTGTATGTTGGACTTAGCATGTCATGGATTAATGACTTGTTTTGTTTAATGTGTGGTTTACATGGATTATTGGAACCATAAATACACTACCATAAACAAGACATGATCAATATTAGAACAATAAATTTAGTTAAGGCTTGGATTAAAGCCTAAACACTTGGGAATTATAATCGACGTCAACTTGTGAAGTGGGTGTTAATTTAAATACAATATAAACCAAAGCTCAAGGATATCACAAGCTTAAATCCCTAATAATAAACTCACCCCAATCATTATAAATTTTTTAAATCAATCATAATAAATTATTCATTTCAATTAAGCTCTACAAACAACCCCCCCCCCCCCCAATCAGAATACAATCAACTAAAAACAAATGACTGTTACAAAGTATCATCGCTGGGGATTCGACCCGAGTGCTGCTATACACATTAGCATAGCACCGGAACATTGACTGGTCGATAGGCGACTATAGTCTGTGTATTTAAAATGGCATCGTTTTCGAGGATGGTGCTTTAAGTTGTCATAGTTTTTGGTTATTGTCAAAAAAACAAAAAAAATGAAATTTTAAAAAAAAATTGAAAAAAACACATGGAAAAACACGTCTTCTGCTTTCTTAAAAAATCTCTATGAATGGCCCATAGCCTTACAAACAATCCCTTTGATTTGTTTGGCCCAGTAATTGAGCGAACACTTTGCCAACTTAGGAGGAACATAAGAGATAATCTAATAATTCAAGAATCGGTCTATATCTAACAAATTGAATTAGATATGGAAAATTCTAGGGAACAAATACTTAAAGAACTCTCTGCCCCTGATATGAATTACCAACCTCATGGTATTCAATATCCAAACATAGAGGCTGACTTCAAACTCAAATCGTGGTTGATTCATCTTTTTTTCTCATTTCCATGGGCTAGCTGGTGAGGATCCACATCTCCACCATAAAGAGTTCCAAGTAGTGTGATCTACCATGAAGCCACAAGGGGTTTCTGAAGAACAAATCAAACTAAAAGAATTCCATTTCTCTCTAGCTGACACTACCAATTCATGGATTTATTACCTACCTCTTGGTTCTATAACAACATGGAATGATATGAAGCGACTCTTCTTAGAGAAATTCATTCCTGCTTATCGTACGGCTTCTATCCGAAAGGAAATTACTAGTATCTGTTAGTTCCCAAGTTAATCACTCCATGAGTACTGGGAGGGGTTCAAAAAGCTTGTGGAAACCTATCCACACCATCAAATCTCTAACCAAATCTTGATCCAAAACTTCTATGAGGGGTTATTGACTATGGAGAGAACTCTCATAGATGTCGCAAGTGGTGGTGCTATTTTTGATAAAACTCCTGCAACTGCAAGAGATCTCAAAAGTAACATGGCTAAAAACACACAACAATTTCATACTAGAGAACTTGCTCAAGTCAAACAAGCCCAAGATAATCAATCAGTTGATCCGAACAAGATGACCGAGTGGATGAGTGAACTTACAGGTCTTGTGCGACAACTACTTGTGGTTACCAAATCCCCAACCTCATCTTCTCCACAATAAATGTTTCCTGGACCAGTCAAAAACTGTGGAATCTGCAACTCTTCATCGCATCCAACAGACACATGTCCACAACTTACAGAGGATCAATCTGATTCATCTGGACCAATGGATCTCAATACATCATATGCTCAGTGGAACACCAATCCTCAACTCTCAGGTCATTTTGTTAGAAACTTCAATCAACATCACTCTGAGCCCTTCAGTTCTTCCTATAACAAAGTCCATAGGTATGGTAATCCCATATCTCATCCTCCTCAATTCCCTCCTCAAAACCCAAACCAATTTCAATATAGTAAAGGTGTTGGTAACTTCCAACAACCTTATCCTTTTATTCCTCAAAATCAAAGGAAAAATCCTCCTCCTAGATTTCATTATCCTAGTGAGCCTTCCCAATACCAAAACAAATACAATCGCTTTCCCAAGAACAAAATCAAGGTAATCCTAATTCGGGACAGGCCTCTTCTTCTAAGCAACCATGGGAAAGTGCAGTGGAAGATCTTGCCTCTTTCACATGTTCTAGTCTCAATAATATTGAAAACCAAATTGGTCAACTTGCATCTCACCTAAGTCAGCAGCAACCATCAAATGTTTCCCAACTTCCAGGTCAACCTCTACCCAACCCCAAGGGTAATGTAAGTGAAATTTCACTTAGACTAAGAAATCAATTTGATATGCCTCAAGACAAGTCCTCCAACCCTCCTTTGAATGTTGACCTATAAAATGAAAAGAAAACAAAACTTGGAAAGGAACCTAAAACTATTCCCTCATCTCCCTCAATTCCACTTAGGAATCCAATTCCTTTTCCTCAAGCTATTTCTAAACCAAGGAAGTCCTTTGAACCTGATCCAGAAATGCTCGACATGATTAGACATTTTGAAGTCAACATTCCCCTCTTAGATTCCATAAAACAAATTCCTAAGTATGCTAGGTTTCTCAAGGAATTTTTCTCCCACAAGAGGAAACTTAGGACCTTTGAAATTTTTTCCATCCAATAGTCTATTCCAATAAAGTGAAAAGACATAGGGACCTTTACAGTCCCATGCCAAATTGGAAGTTCCAACTTCGTTGATGCACTCATATACTTAGGATCCTTAATTAATGTCATGCTCAAATCCATCTTATCCATCCTTGTTCTAGGTCCCTTACATCCAATGGGTGTTTGTTATTAAATTAGACAATCAAATCTTAGCCAGTCCTGAGGGAGTAATTGAGGATGTCCTTGTCCGAGTCAATGATCTTTTCTTCCCTGCTAATTTCTATGTCCTTGACATGGATGGTGAGACGAACTCTTCTCGATCTCTCCTAATTCTAGGAAGACCATTCCTCATGACTATGAGAACCAATATTGATGTCCATTCAGGCATCTTATCCATGGAATTTGGTGACCAAATGGTCAAATTCAATATTATTCAATCCATCTGATACTCATCAGAGAATGAAACAACATTCTCTATCCATTCTTCTGAAACTTTCTCTGAGAGTGTCTTGAACCCTAATTCACCATGTTCTTATTGTTCTACTGATAAAGGATCTTGTGAAATATGAACCATGATTAACCAAGTCATAAATGGAGATGTTTATGTTTACATTACAAATGAAAACTCCATTGTCTAATTGATCTTGAAAACTCTTTGGAATCTCACCTCACTTCTAACATCCACTACTCCAATATGGATGGTAATGGGGAAAATGAACAAGAATGTTCATTTTTTGATTCAAATTTGATTACCCAGCATTCATCATTTCCTATCCATGACTCTAAAAATCCTAATATATGTGAGGTGAACCCCAAACCAATTTTTTTATATTATCCTGATGGGACTGAAGGTTGTGTGACTTGTTCCGTAATTAATAAATTGATCACTGGTGAGGTTGAAATTAACAATTCTTTGGAGAAAAATATTGAAATAAAGGATATTAAAATTTTTATTCAGTCTTATGACTCCACCGATCCTCATTACTCTACATCGGTAAGTGATGAAATAAATGAGTCAAAAACAATTGGGATCCCATACTCTACTTTCATGTTATCTGAACGTTACATAAAAGAACCATCAAAATTGAGACATCTTCCTGAATTTCCAAGAATAGAAAATTATCACTTTGTGGATTAAATCATTCCTCACATTGAAGACTAAAGGAAGGATAGTCATATTCTCTTTCCAACCCCATTGAATTTCAAGAGAAACAAGGAAGGGATGAAATTATCCAATGAATCATCGAGCCTCCAAAAGGCAATGTTTTTCTGGAAACACACTGGAGTTGAGATGATTAAATGGACACTGTCAGACTATGGTTAGTCCACTGCAACTGTCCAGCAATAGATAAATAAATGCAGCGCTTCTTGGGAGGCAACCCATGTTTCCTTTTACTTTTGTGAAATTTTAATTTCTTTTTAGTTTCCCATTAGATTAATAATATTTTTTATTTTTTAGGTAACATCCCACAATCCTGGAACCACATCACTTCCACTAGATCCCCTACTTCTTTAGTCGACCTACCACTAGATGGAGATGTCGACCCACCAAATCCAAACCTGGGGCACCTCTTTCCCTTTAACTCTCTCTCTCTCTCTCTTCATCCCTCTACCACTTTCTTATTTTTCCTCTCTCTTTCATTTTTTTACCTCTTTCTTCATCAAACCCTTTCTTTTTCTCTTTCCCTTTTTTGTGGGTGTGTATTTTAAAGTACACTAAAAAAACAAAAAAAATAAAAAAATGTAAAAAAAATCAAAAGAGTCATACATACTCACCTTCAATTTTCTTATTTTGTCCAACCATTTTGTGGAGTCAAACTACATGGTTTCATCTCAAAAATTTTGTATTTTTATCATGACTTTGGATAAAGAATTTTGTGTCAAAATTAACAAATTTTGAATGCTCAGTTTTTTATTTGGATAATGCTTTTTTTGAACCGTGAGGAATAACATTTCCTTTCATGCCAAGGCTACCTATGGCCATCTTTTCAAAATGTGTGTTTTCACCCCCATTTGTGATTCTTGAGTTTGTGGTCCTTCGAGCTTAATTTCTTACCTTAGTGTGCTTTAATATGATAGAGGCATTTTCTGAACCACATGAGAATCAGAATAGCCAAATAGCCTCCCATTTCCCTTACATTAATCCTCATTTAGAAATCCCATTAAAGCCTATGAAAACCTTTTCTTTGATAGCCACATTAAAATCCCAATACCTTTTCCCACCCAATATCAACATGGATTTTCATTGCATAATTTTTTGAAATTTAAGTGTGGGGGAATGGATTTCCTTGTTTGGGTACCCTATTATTGATTTTCAACAAGTTATCATTTTATTAAGGGAAAGAATCCATTTCATTGTGTTGGAGAGGTTTTCATTCAGTGTGTTTTGGGGAATGTAATGTAAATTCATTAATGAAGTTTTGTAAATGGTATTGACAAGTGTTCAAAAAAATCAAAAAAAATCAAAACAAATTGGGTTGTTTCTTGGGTAGGTCAAAAATAAATCTTCCTCAACCTTTGATCTTGTTATAACTATTAAAATTATTGTCTTGAGGAGATCAATCATGGGTTGGGATATGAGTGTGAGATCTTTTCCAATTTCAACTTTCGAAAAAAGAAAAAAAGAAAAAGAGAGAAAACTTGCATTATATTCTTATTAGGAGAAGTTTTTTGTTTTTTAAATATTACATCTTATCATTACATTCATATTTTCTTCCTCTATTGTGTCTTTATTCACATAATCATTCCCTTGTAAATATGTGTTTTCATTTCCTTCCATGTTTTATTTCAAAAAAATGTGCATTGCTTTTCTATGTTGGTGTTTTAACCCTCTTCTTATCTCTCTGGGACATTATATTCCTACCATCCCATAGCCACAGAAAAACCCCTTAAAAAGACCTCTTTATTCTTGTTCACTTTTGATAGGTATTATAAGCTGAGAGCTCTTTCAAACTCAAGGATTTTCACTTTTGGTTGGTGAAGGAGTGATCCTCCACAAATAAATTTTATCATCTTGACAGGTGTGAGTTTCGAGTGTCCACATTTTCCATTTCTAAAATTGAGCATGAAAGAATGAATTAGTTTTGGAACATTTTTCTGTAACAACTTGTGGTGGAATTAAAAATGGATGAGTGAAATATTCTAAACCTCCCCTAATTGAAGAAAACAAAATTTTAATATTTTTGGTGAGTGAAAATGATTTTGTCATGTTTTTATATTTGTTGCACATGAAGACATGCACAATAATATGTGTGGGGGTAGTTGATGTTGTTAATATTTTCATGTCTTATATATACTCCATTTACTGATTTATATGAAATATGCATAATTTGTGTGAAATATTAATGTTTTAATACTAAGTATAATTGTTGAGCATTTTTAGAAGTAGTCCAATTGGATTAGTTTACTATTTTATTTATAACTCTCACCCTAATGATCCAAATTGTGTAGTTATTCTTTTTTTGGATTCTAAATTAAATATAAAACATTTCATTAGAATGTACCAGGAGCCAATTCCGCCATTTGAAGGGTCATATGGTCCTCACAATCAAGACCAAATAATCTATGAAGAAACTGGACCAGTCATGAAGATTGAATTTATGGGATCAATCTAGAAGTTAAAATTCCTTAATTCCCCTCAAAGGTTAGGGGGAAAATGTAGTGAGTCTTGGGTAAAATTTTAGGTCCCAACTCTAAGAAAAATGGGTCCAAATGAAACTTTGAAATCTAGCCCCCCATTCTGGATGAGAAATAAAATCAGTATAGTATTTATGACATATCCCATGATGTAAGCATCCGATAGAGATGAGATTTTTCAGAGTGAAAGAGGAGATATATTTGGAGGACTTTTTTGAACAAATCATTCGCCTTTGAAGGAATATTACAATTTAAAAACCATTTCACATTTTGGACATCAAAAATACTAGATTGAAATGGACAGATTAAAATAGTTTAATCATCCGGCCATAACTTTGTCTCAAAAAGTACAAAGTCCTCCAAATTTTTATAGTAGTCGGAAAACATTATTATCTACAACTTTGAAGAAGGATATTTCTCGAGATTCAGCTGTCGGAATAGCCAACGTGGAGATGCAATTGGAGAGATAGATTGGGAATGCAAACAGTCCACTCCTTGGGCTATAAATACTCTCCCCTTCTCTCCTTGAGAGGGGTTGGAATTTCAGAAGATATGAGATCATATTGACACGACCAAAGCCTTTCCAAAGGCTTGGTATGATCTTCCATAATCATGTTTTTACTTTAGAGACCTTTCCTGCTCTCTTTGTTTTCACTTACTTTCGTGTTCTTCATTTTTGTAATATTGTAAGTCTCTTTTTTACAATTCTGTTTTAATGCAAGTTACTTCTTAAATATCTCTTATTCTCATACAACTTCTGTAGTTTCATATTAATGTTATTAATATAGTTTAAATTCAGTTGAATCCCCTTCCCTTGTTTTGCTTCCTCATTCAATCGAAAATCCGTTTTTAATTATCATCATTCTTCATGTGTGTGTGTTCGGCTCACTACTCTTATCTTGTCCCTTTATTTTTCTTCTATTTATAATTCATCGCCATAGAAATATATTAATATATTAATAACCATATTAATGTCTGAGTAAATCTCTAATTGGGATGAGTTTAAATTTATGTATGTTAAGCGATTTAGAGCTTTTTCTCGATGAGTATTTGTTGAATGAACATTGTGTATGTTGGACTTAGCATGTCATGGATTAATGACTTGTTTTGTTTAATGTGTGGTTTACATGGATTATTTAAACCATAAATACACTACCATAAACAAGAGATGATCAAGATTAGAACCCTAAGTTAAGTTAAGGCTTGGATTAAAGCCTTAACATTTGGGAATTCTAATCGACGTCAACTTGTGAAGTGGGTGTTAATTTAAATGCAATATAAACCAAAGCTCAAGGATATCACAATCTTAACTCCCTAATAATGAACTCACCCCAATCATTATAAATTTGTTAAATCAATAATAATAAATTAGTCATTTGAATTATGTTCTGCAAACAAACCCCCCAATTAGAATAAAATCAACTAAAAACAACGACTATTACAAAGTATCATCATCGAGGATTCGACCTCAGTGCTGCTATACAAATTAGCAGAGCACCGGAACTCTGACCGGTCGATAGGCGATAATCAGCCGTGCGTTTCAGATGTAGATATTTTTTCACATTGAAAAATATAATAATTATGAATTCCAAGATATTATTATGTTGAACTGTTCTTAAAAGGTAAAACATAATGATTCCCTTTTGAATGAAATAAGAATCAGTTAGCTTATTTTCGTTTTAAATAATAAGGTTAGTTAACAAGTTTCATTATAATAAGGATAACCAATGAATAATGAATTTTCAAAAATAATCTACTACTATATATGGATGATTTCTTATACCTTGAATAATAACATCATCCCATGATGAGAATCCTTACACGAGAGTATTTAATGCTTAGAATCATGCAAAAATGGAATAAGTGATATGCATTTATTGAGAAATGTGATGGGGAGTCACTGAGATACATATGGAGATCATGAGGTGTAAATAAATTATATTTGAGGAAGAGGGTAAATGTTTTAAAATTTTAAATATGCATTCTCCAATATTATTGAGTATTAGTTTTTAGTTGTGTCTAAATATTTAAAGTCTAATTAAAAAAGAGATATCATGGATTCATCTTGATTAATTATTCATGTATTTAATATTGAGATTAAAATTGTATAGAGATGACTAAGGTTTATAGAAAACTGAATGAGAGATGATGTGAACAAGAATGGTTAAAATTTTCTATATTCATGTATAGAGATAATGATAAAATGATTCTGAGAAGATGAAAATTATATGAAGGGAATGAAAAATTATAGGGAGTGAGAAGAATTAGATACTATGCATTTTTTAATGTCATAAAAATTGAAGGGAGGGAAATTTGATAGAACTGATGTTGTGATTATCTTGAAAATCATGTGATTCAAAGAAGTGTGTGGGATCCAATGATATTGGGAAAGTAATAATCTTTTTTATATTGAGGGGATGAAAAAGGTAATAACAAGTGTTCTATTATATAGCTATAGAATATCACTACCTTTGAAGAATATTGAGAAGACCACAATATGATTCTATATATCATAAGGTCCAACTAACAAAGTTGTGCAATAATATCTCAATATCGAAAGGGATAATGATGTGAGATATCTAAATGATTGCTGTGTTTGAGATAGTCTTGATAATTCTTTATGATATTGAATAGGATCAAAACTTATTTAGTCTAGTTTGGACTATTTTTTTCTTATTGTTTGTTTCTCAAGATTACCCGTCCTAATATCATACTTAAAGAGGGAGTTCGGGTTTGTTCCAAAGAGTAATTATTATACGTTAGTGATTTCATATAAATATATTTGGTTTCAAAAAATTTATAGGTACAATGATATACACTTTATTACACTTCAATTTGATAATAAACGTGAATCTATTTGAGAGTGGGATAACGACCACCATACTTGGAGAACTTAGGGATCCATTATAGATGAAAAAAACAATAACAAGCTCTTCTGCACTAGTTTATTCATTATGAGTTATGTTAATTTAATAAAATGTGAAGCTGGGAAATAGCGAGATACATTCCCTAAATAGGTTCAAAATTAATGAGGGAAAAAATTGAAAATAATCTAATCACCCTAATACACCCCAACCCTACCCTCTATTTTGGTAGAATTGGCCATGGAACATCATCAATTGGATTATATATACAATTCCATCTATGACCGGAATCTCAAAAATCTGAAAAAAAAATATTTAATATTTTTGAGTTCCCTTATGAAGTGTCCATGAAGTAAAAACCTGAGAGATAACGTATCAACAACTAATCCAAATTATGTCTCTTTCAATGGTTCAAAAAATATGAAGATGAAATAAATGAAAATTATAAAATCTAAATCCTTCTTATGAATGGAGGAATAAAATTTTATTCTCTCATGTTTGAATCATAAAGAAGATAGATCTAGAATTGATTGAGAATTTTTAGTGGTAAAATATACTACCAGGGATATTGGAAACACTTTCACCTCAAATGGTTTAAATCTGTTTCCTGAATAATTGGTACTTAAAATCTCTTACCAAAACTTTTATATTGAAGAAACAAGCATAAGTGGGTAATATTACATATCCAAATATTCAAAAAATGAATTTATTAATTATTTAAAAGGAATCCTACATAATTTTAACAAATAAATTGTATGTTTTATTTATTGATATTTTTGAAGAATGCAGGATGAGAACATCCATCTTGAATAAGTTTTAGAAAGTTTAGAAAATGATTCAGAAGAATGGGTCCTTATCTACAAAAACATATTTATAAAAGTAGGATCAAAATTTACCATTATTATTGAGATTAATGAATGCTGCTTTGAATTTGAGAATGATTCTCACGATGAAATTTATTAAAATAAATAATCCAAGAATGGTATTTATGATAAATATATGTGAATTAAAAGAAGTAATTTATTTCAGGTATGATGTATTAGGGATTAATGCTAATATGATTATGGATGTTTATTTTTTATTTAACAATGATTTATTGATAAATGATCTTAAAATTGAGAAATAAATAATAGGTATTGAGGAAAATTTGATATCATATCATGATGATAAAAATATCTTTGACAAGAAGTGTCAGTAAATGGAGGTTAAATAAAAAAATTGACAACACCACAAGATGGGACCTTAGAATATTATGAAAAAATGTTTATTGTAATCTGAAGTTAAAATCAGTGTATGTATGATAAAATACCTATATCCACTAGTATAAAGTGCCTCAAACTTCAAATAACTATCAAATAATCCCATTACAATCATAAAGAAAGAGGAACCATCTTCTCTTAAAAATAAGGACAATGCTAAAGAAATCATCATAATATATGCTTCTAAAAAAGTCCAAACCAATAAGGTTTAAGGAAATCAATGATGAAATCAATCATAATTATATAGTGGATGAGAGAAAGTATGGTAGAATCTATTTCATTAAATTAATTAGAATTGAATAATTAAACATGACAAAAATAATTTTTCAATTATTTCTAGATTTTAGTTCAACAGAAGAAAATAAGGTTTTTTTTAATGTATTGTAAATTTCTATTGAACTTGTTACCAAAATAGTAATATTAGTATTAATATATAGTTCAAATAAAACAAAAATATACCAAATTATCCTGAAATAAAGGGACCATAAAATATTACAAGAAGTTAAATTATGTTATCCTTATAAAATAAAGAAAAAAATCAAAGTAGTCCTATTAATTCCAATAAATATTCACCAAAAAATAGATAGAGTTTCTATTATTTTAGAAGTTGGTGAAAACTCTATATTTTTTCAAGAAATTCATGAGTAATGAACCCAAAAAGAGTCATTAAATGAATTAGTGAAGTCGAATTAAAAATTTATAAACACAGACTATCGCTAAATGAGAGAGGGCTTAATATTGAAAGGAAATCGAGTATACATAACCCTTTATAGATTTAAATCATTCACAACCAATTATACTAAGTGTATAACCACTTCTCAACACTTATTAGTATAAAATTTCATCCTATAATTCTATTCATAATGAGATATAGAAATAAATAAGGACATAAGTTGAAGCCACCCTCTAACAGCATCATATCTAGTAACCAAACTCTAGTATCCATTATTCCTCTGCGTTTTAGGACCCACTGGAAAATAGTATCATTCTATATTTATACACAAAAGTTTGTTTCTTCAAATTTATTTTCATTTTCAATTCCCTCATTTACTATTTTGATCCCAATAATGCGGTATCCTCCTTAAAAATATCTATATTAAGGGAGATTTTGGTTGAGTCCTTTTTTTTGGTTCACTCGAACTCCCTTAGAGGTAGGCACCAATCCAGGTACATAGTTTTTTTTAAATTCCCATAATTCTTGGCTTGTATCACATGATGCTACCAAAGATGTTAATTTTTTTAAATAACTCAACAAAAACCTATAGCATGGAAAGTGTCTCTACGTCATATCTACCTTCACATGGTTTTATAAGGTTAAGCTTATATGATTATATTTACCCTTACACAACACTTGGATGTCACAAAAGGGTAATGGTATTTACCCTTATGTATCTAGTGGATGTTTCATAAGGGTAAGGAACTTTAACCGTACACAACTCTTGGATTACTTATGTATGGTTAATACATATCTGTCTTCCTTATAGTGTAGTGGATTCTTCCTTAGTTTTTATTTCTATAACTATTTTGTACACATCCATGTAATCACCTGGCCTTGTGATGTAGCCCTTATTATTCTTAAAATCATACTACTATACTTTTAGGCCACTCCATGATGTTTTTCCAGCCCAATAACATAGTCATTATCCTTTATTCATGATATTTTCTTCTCTCTGGTTCAATATCATCCTTTTCACCATAGTCACTTATCATGATTATATGACCATAATGTATCCCTATTTTTGATGGTGTAGCTATATTTATTTTAGTATCAAGAAATATTGGCTAGAATTAAACACACAGGTTGTGGTGTGGCTCTATTATTCTTTAAAATCCTCACCATTATCAATATTGGTTTATCCATGGTGCAATGGATATCATGACATCACATCATTCCTCTATGGATTCTCTAAGATTTAGTGATATGACATAAGAAATATACCATGGTGTAGGGCTCTCTTTCTTTGGTATGAGCTTCAAAATTCCATGCATTGCGCAGACATGGTTAAGGATTTTAGAGTGTTCAATCTCTAGTGACAGCTAAGCTCCCTCCATTTAACCAAAGTAGAATTTTTTTGCATCAATGGTGGCATGTGGTGTGGAAGTTGTGTCTCATGGGGGATGATGCACGAGAACACCCATGGTTGTCCCATTTTGGTAAGATCAATGTTTCCAAAGTAAATACATTTTCCCTCATTGGTGTTCCCAAATGTTTTTTATTCTTATAATACAATATATTGTGAAATTGGATTGATGAAGTCACATTATGGTCAAAGGACCTCTACCTCTATCATGCACCACCCCAAACGAGTGATATTTTACCTCCTAATTGTAAAGAGACTGGAGGCCCTTCCATTATTTTGATCCTTCACTTGTGATAGCATGGGATTTGCATGATCTATAATCTCCTATGTTGTATGAGTTTAAACATCTATATTAGGTGAATTTTTTATTATTCCCCTCATGGGGTTGTAAGGTGGTTTTCTCCCAATTGGTTGAGGGCTGGCCCTTGTCAGCCCAATTTTTTGGAAATGTTCTAAAATTTTATTAACCATATTCAACCTATGAAACACAAAAAAAAAATATCAATTGAACAAATGAAATTAAATTAATATTTTTCAAATAATTTATCAAAAATAAATTATAATATTTGATTTACCTAGATAAAAATTAAATCAGAAACATAATTGGTAGTCCACCTCAATTAGAATGAAAACATAATGATATTAATCAATATAAAATGTGTACAAAATATGAAATCATAAAATCCACCACACATAAACAATTGTTTTCCTCAAACATATGTTTCCACTAAGAATTGAAAAAGATATAACATTATGCCAATATTTTTAATTAAAATATATTGAACTAAATAATGATCCACAAGGTAAAAATATTTTTCATGTGTCACCTTTGAAAAAGGAAACCAACTCCTCACAAGAAACCATGTAAATTATTTTCCCATTAATAATGATTGATCCTCTAATTTCATCCATTCAAGCCTCAAAATGCATTGTTATAAAATATCCAAGTTGTTTCTATCTCACCATTATTTTATCTCTCATCACTCTATGTAACAATGTATATATATATATATATTTTCCATTACCTTAAGTACTAGTGAAAAACATTGAACTTTAAAATGAATTAAATTATCCACTTGATAGAGAAAACAATTAATAAAAAATGTGGAATGTGAAATTAGGATCATATAATTTCGTGGATTAAGTACAATTGTAATTGATGAATAAAAAAATTATGTATTGAATATGAGTTACGGCTAATTGTGTAGTTAAAGATATTAAAATTAAATTCAAATAACATTCTCCACATAAAAAAGTGATAGCCCCCATACCCCAATCTCATATTATAACTATGAAATATGAAATAATTTTTAATATTCACGGCAATAATATTCATTTTCCTTATTTTTCCAATTTGTTATTTTTTTAATTAAACTATGAAAACTCTTAGACCGAGAACTCTACTACAAATTATAAAACCCATTGATTAAGATATTTTGATTAGTCACCCTCCACAACTCAACCCAATTGTTTTTCATTTTAATTGTTTCATGGATGAGTAAACAATAAAAATTATTAATAATTACATGAACCTTTTCTAATAACCAAATAGGATTTATAATAAAATATCAATATACTATATCCATATTTCAATATGAATTCCCTATGCACCCACATGAACATTGGAGATCATGCACAATATTAGAGAAAAGGTAGGAGCGGATAATAATTTTCATGTAATATGGCTCATTTCTATCAAAGGCCATTCACAGACTCTAAGGGATCAAATTATGATTAATGTAATGTAGGACTCCTGGGGAGTTTACAAATATCTAAAATTACTCAATTTTATTTTAGATGAATGTTTCACAATAATCGCTTTGGTAATATCAAATTCAACTTCTAGTAAGTAACATGTTCCAAGATATCTCAAAAAATGAATAATAATGATTGGAAAATTTTGGTGTAAAAATCCTACAACAAAGGGAGAATAGGAAATTAAAGGAAATAACTCATGGAATGTGTAATAATAACAAATTTATTGATATTAACTTCTGAAATTCAATGAATGAAATATATAAGGAAAACTTTTCAGCTACATGTGACTAAACAAATAAATCGTTATTCGTTAAAATAAAATTAATATGATCCACTCTAATCAATAAATCTACTAAAATTACATATTCTATTACGTCTATTTGTGAATTAAAGCATTGAATTGGGGGGTTCTTAAAATATCATATGGTTTATTAATAAAAAATTGTTTCACCAAAATAATTGTGGGTATTTATTTGTATCAACTAATCATGAAATAGATTCTAAGATAAGATTAATATCAATAAGTACTGAAAAAAAATCTTACTCCCCATAATTATTAAGTTATTATATTACTCTTATTTATTTCTTTTTATGCCTTTCCACTGTGAAGCATTATGGTCTTAAAAAATAAGTTATATAGTTAAAGTGTATACCCATTCTCACAAAATATAAAAAATAAATGGAATCCCTCTAAAATATTTCCTAAAAAGAATTGAAATTAAATTAAATCTAAAATACTTAAAAAATACCAAAATGTTGGTTTCCTCCTAAAATCCCAATAGTTATTATAAAAACCCTTATCTACAATACACTTTTTCATTATTTATTACATAAAGATACACTTAATACAACCCCATAAGATCATGAGGTCTGGTTTATTTGGGAAATTAGGTATATAGAATAATAAATTGAAATAGAAATACAATATTATAAACTAAAAATCCATATCATTCCCATAATTTCACTTCATCTTCTAAAAGTATATGAGATAAAATTGGGATGTACATAAGAAATGGGTTAGTTATAAAGCCCAATATGGGAATTAAAAAATCAAAACATGATGAAATTAATACATTTGAGTTAATAGGAATATCAAGGTAACATAAAATGGATGAAAATTAGAAACTTAAATATCAAAGAATGAAATAAGAGGATAACAAAAAGGAAACATGGGAATGTGGAAATGCCAAAAAAACATGATATATATGTTATACAAGGATAATTTTCAAGAAAATGTCACATGGTTTATATATTCCCATCCTAGATGGTCTCTATTCCTTAATCCCTTACATAATAACTCCTAAGAAAAAACTACCCAATGAATTGAAGCATTATATAATTTTGGGCCCACCCGTCACATTCATTTCCTGTACATGCATAAATGTTCCATGTATATCATACATCATAAGGATTTATTTTATCACTTTTAATTCCACAATTACAGATTTTGTGTTCAATAAATGGAACTAACAAATTAATTAAATGTAGGTATATCTAGGTGACTACCCTTGAGTCAAAATGGGGATGGGTATTAACTATAAAAATGTTGGAAAGAAATCCTAGGATAATTTCTGCATAATAACAGTGGTAAATAAAGACTGGTAGTATGATTTAAGCAGAGTGGAAGGGTATTATCATCACTTTAATATCATAATTAAATACATAGGTGTTTTTATGAAAATATCTCATCATGAACTATTTGAGAGAAATCATATAATAAATAAGGTACTTGAATAAAGAGGATAAGGATAATATCCCTTAACTTGATAGGGTGTTTCTAAAAGTATTAATGGAGCTTCTTAAGAGCATAGGGCTCCATGGGAGGTCTTAAAATAATTATATTTATTGTAACTAAAAGCTGAAATTGTTTTTGATTTAAGAGGAATTATAGGTTTGGTGGCTTTATATATATAATGATGGGGTATTCATTATTAATTTCTAGAATTAGGTTTTGTAATCTATAAAGAAGTTTAATTCTAAAAAAATCATAGTATGGTTTTCCCTATTGTTTATAAAAAAGTATTATGTTTTATTATTTTATATGGATAATAATTAAACTCCTTAAAATAAAACCCATGGTGATGTGAAGGTGAGTCATTTTTATTAATAATTTATTTTAAACCCTAAAAATATAATATAGGCTTTGGAGGATTCATTAAGGGTTTATAAAATTAATCAAATAATTTTGGAAGCACATTATTTTAATAGGGAACATAATTTGTTCCGTGGAAACTATTTATAATATTTATTACATCACTTTTGGTCTTTTAAGATGTCATAATCTATAACATATATTCTATCATATTTAATTTTTACAAAAAACATCTACAGTCTCAGAAAATTATGAAAAAAACATTGCTGGATAATTTCAAAGTATTGATTATAAAAATAATATTTATTTTATAATAATAATTCTTTTTATATGATAATTTTCACTTTTAAATCAATAATCCTCATCTACTGAAAAATATTCTGGTTTTCTACAATATTTTTCTCAATATTATAAAAAATTACATTCTAGTCTATAAAATTATATTATAATTTGTATTTCATAAATATCATTTAATAATAAATTTTTGTTAAAATTCCATTTCATTCAAAATTATATAATTTATCAGAAGTTTGTAATGATCAAAAATATATATTTATAAAAATATTAAACTCATCATATCAAAATATTTTTTTATTAGACACATTATCTAATCATTTAAAAATTAATAATAAAAAAGAAAAAATATAATCATTATTTTATTAAAAAATATAAAATATTTCAAACTATTAGAGTCAATATACATAAATATTTATTACAACAGTGAATTCCCTAAGTGTAATAGGTTTGATGGTGATATTTTCAAGTGATAGTTCAAAAAACATGGTTTGGGTCATCATCTCATTAATCTTGAAATTAACTCATCAACAGTTTCACTCAAGCTTCAGTTGTTGAATCTCATCATGGTCATTTTAAAAAGGATATATAATCAATGGTTATTATTCATAATGGTATTTGAAATTGAATGAGTATATTACGCTCCAAAATAAAAAAATTCATAAATATGTTTTCTATAACATTGTATCTTAATAAGACATTTACTCATTTAAAAATAGAATTTCATTTATAAATTTTGGGTTCATTACATTATTACCCCATTTCTAAATTTTTCCCTCAAAATTTTATTTTCATATGTTAAAATGAATGAGGGTACTTCTATTTCATCACCTCCTCTGATTCTCATGTCTCTTTCTCAATCTTGTGTTTCTTCCACAACACATTGATTAGATGGGTGTTCTTGTTTTGGAGAACTTTGTCTCTACAATCAAATATCATCATTGATTGCTCCAGATATAAAATATTATTCTCTAAAAGTACCCACTCTAGATTTAGTACATGTTATGGGTCTGTTATGTCCTTCCTCAAGATGGATATATGGAACCCATCATGTACTATATATTGGTTAGGTGTGAGAGATAGTTGATAGGCCACCACTCTAATGGGATCAAGGAACTCAAATGGGTCGGTGTGTCTCGAACTAAGATTTCCCTTCTGATAAAACCACATGAATTTCAACAATAATGATATATGAATGAATAATTTTTCTCTAACATCAAAATCTAGGTCCCATTGAGGCTTATTTTAATTTATTTTCAATAAAATTTGTGTGGATTTTATATTTTTCTGAATGGATTAAACCTCCTCTATCAATTATTTAAAAAAATCATGTCTAATAAGCTTCTATTGTCTAACGTTTTCCTAACATATTGGAGTTTGAAACATATTCCCATATAAATACTCATAATGTCTCATCTTAATCCAATAATTGAAACTATTTATATATGAGAACTTTGTTAAGTGAAGTTTTTTATCCCAATATCCCTAGACATATATTGAACAATATATCATCATAACCTCAAGAATCTGAATGGTCCATTCATATTTTCTATCCTTCATAGAGTGATAAGTATTACCTAAAACTTATCTTTATATCCAAAACTAGGTGAAGGATTCCACAAAACCTTATGGTAAACCTAGGATCTTGACCATATAAAATAGAAAGTGTAACCCCATGGTGTCATACCACACCCCATATGTATATCTCATAAAGTTGGTTGAGAGATAAATATTAATTGAAATTAATAAACTATATTAACATTTTAATGTGATCGACAAAAACTAATATAGTGTTATTGACTTTAGACGATATAGGGATTCCTACAGCGAACCAATGTTAATTTATTCCCATTTACAAAATGTTATAGAAAATGGTTTCATTATTCAATTATACTTTTATCATTAATCCTTAACTTATTTTAATACCATGCATTGGGATATAAATTCCACATTCTCCTTCTTTATGTTATCCCATCAGATGTTTTTCTCCAAATACATGTACATATCAGTGATTCTTGGATGAATAAAGAAGTATGATCTATGCATATTATCTATAATTTTTTACATTAGTTCAAGTCTTGAGGAGATGCATATATGGGTTCTAAACCATATAAATCCATCTTTAAAAAATTTAAACTCTAGAATATTTTTTACCTTTTTCTGTAACTCATGGACACCCCTATGATCCTCCTTGATCCTTTCATTAATATATGGTTGATTAGTATTTTGATAAAGGTATAATAAGGATCCTTTTATTAATTATATTAATATCCTTTGTAAGTACAATAAGTTTAGATCCCTTGAAATTCTAATCATGGATAGGGTTGCATGATCGTTTCTTCTCAAGGACTCTATCACTTTGTCCACCTTCCCATGATGGTAATGGATTGGACAATCATAATACTTGATCATATCTTAGTCCCTTTATTGGTTAATATTTATATTATTTTATGTGAATATATATTTAAGGCTTTTTTGATTTCTAAATATTTCACACTTCTCCACATAGAGATTTTTTCATTCAATATTCCTCACCAAGATCCCTGAGGACAAATCTAGATCATAACTTGGGTATTTCATCTAATGGATCATTAATTTGAAGTAAGAATAGGCTATCATTTTTTTCATCATCCATGCATAAAACCCCTAATCCATTTTTGGATGCATCCCTATAGATCAAACATCCATCTCCATTGGTCAGAAATGTGGGCATAGATGTAGTGAATAGACACTTCTTCAACTATTTAAATCTTTCATCAAATTAATCATTCAAGACAAACCTGACACACATCCATGTTAGTATTTTTATTTGGAATTAAAATTATGATATTTTTATTATAAATCATTGATGGTACCTAAATAATCCTATGAAAATCCAAGTTTCCATCATAGAGGTTGGTCTGGTACATCCTTTAATTGCCTCTATTTTTTAAGGATCCATATATATTCCTTTTCTTGTGATAACATTCCCAATAATGTTACATTTTCTATCTAAAAATCTCATATAATATTATCTGCATACATATTTTCTTTCTTCGAAGTATTTAGTACAATATATAAATACTCCTCATTTCTACCTTATTTTCAGAGTAGAAAATAATATAATCTATAAAGACTATCATAATTTTTATCAAAATATTCCATAATGGAAATATTCATCAATTTCATAATGATTTTTGTAAAATTAGTGAGTCTAAATAGAATCATTATTAACTAATACAGATCATACAAATTAGGAAAAATTATTCTTGGGGATATCCTCCATATTCACCTTTATATTATAATAACCTGACAAAATATTCACCTTAGAGAAGTACTAAGCTCCATGTAGTAGATTAAAAAGGTCATCAATTCCTGGTAGAGGATACTTATTCATTATGGTAATTTTTTTATATCATAATAATTTATGCATAATTGAATTGACCAATCCTTCTTTTTAATGAGGAGGACTATTTTACCCCCACGGTTAAACAATTAGGTGTATAATCCCTTTATCCAAATTCTCCTATAGTTTCTTTTTAATCTCCTAGAGTTCAATGATTCACATTCGTTATAGAGTCTTAGATACTGTAAAACCTCTTAGTATAATTTCTATTGAAAACTATACCTCTCATCTATGAGGTAAAAGAGTTAATTCTTCGAGAAACACCTCAGTGTATTCCCTAAAACTTGTAACGTCTTAAAGGATTTTCTTTTCCTTAGTCTCAAACATTTTATAATGATATGTCTTTTCATAGGGAAATAATATTCATCTTGAGATGATGATAATAAAGTTGATTCGTCTTCCTCCTCACACTTGTATAGAATTAGAGGATGATTCATGATATGGAGGTTGAATTTCTTCACTTGGAAATTTATGATTAATCTATACTGGGAACCATTTCCATACCAGGATTAAATAAAATTACTATAAAGGATGTTTCAAAATGTTATTTGGTAATTTCATCTTAAAAATATGTACTATTTATGAGTTATATACATAGGATCCAAAAATTTTCCCATTTTCAATTTTCACTAATAGATATACTTCTATTTGTTGTAGTGGTGTTTAATAGTTCTACTTATCATACAAGAAATGAATAAGTATATAGAACTATATTCAAATAAGTAATTTGATGTTCATGAATAGATTATAATACCTCATTTCATAGTTTGATTCTAGTTTTAATAATTTATTTCAACCATAATATACTTAGGGATGATATTTTTTAAACTGTTAAACATATAAAAAGGAAACTATTAACATTTAAGGGATATTTCATAAATGACATATATTCCTTAACTAATTAATTTTCATGTTTCTATATAATTTAACCATGATATATTTCTTAACATAAAGTATTGTGGTCATTTATGTCCCCTTCATAATGGTTTGTAGGGATCTTGTGAATTTAGTTAAGAATATACCCCAGGAGTGTCAAACCAAATGGGTAGAAAGGAATATTATCACACAGTGAGTGATGATAGATTCATGCTTGATACACCATCATTGAGGTTTTTTATACTTAGTATAATTGTGCTAGAGCCACATCCAATGGTAGTATCTAGACCCGGATTTATTTTATTTGAAACCATTTACTCTCTAATTTAAAAACAAATAGGGATGTTTTCCTACGTTTAGATTTATCACTAATGCTTTAAATATATTTTTCTAATCCTAATCCCCAAAAATAACTATAATTTTCTTTTGTACTAACTATGAAAACCCATATATGTAATACATATTATTTAATTATTTATAGCTTAAAGATACACTTAATACAATCTCTAAAGATACACTTATTTGATAACTTTTAAAATTGGGTTCTCGACTCTATATAATAAATGGACTGATGTACAAAAAAATTTACCCATGTATTCTTCAAAATAGGGGTTTTATATTATAATGATAAGAACATAAATGCTTTAAAAAATTATCTTTGTGATGTGGAAGTTAGTCATTCTTATAAACCATTAATTTTAAGACCATACAAAATAATAAAGGTTTTGGAGGGTTCATCAACGTTTTTTAAAACTAATCAAATAACTTAAAACACGTTATTTTAAATAGAAAAAATAATTATGGTCATGGGTACTCATTAGAGTATTTTTTTTACAACAATTTTTGTCTTTTATGATATCAAAATACAAATATTATAATTATATAGTATTTAGTTTCTACACAAAAATTTTACCTTTTCAAAAAATTATAGAAAAATCATTGTTTTATTATTTAAAAAATATTATATATTTTATCAAAAATAATTCTCTAAATCTGATAATTTATACTTTTAAATAAAAAATCAACATTGATAAAAATACGTGTTTTTTTACAATAATAGTTTTGAGACCACTAAAAATAATGTTTGACTTTAAAAAATTAAATTATAATTTATATTTAACAAATATAATTTAGTAATAATATTTTATTTAAATATAATTTAGTTCAAAAATTCATTAATTCATCAAAAATATCATGATTGAAATAATTTATTTCACAAAAAAACTATTTTTGTTTCATCGTATCAAAATATAATTTTTACAAAACTCATTATCTAATCAATTAAAGGTTATTAATAAAAAGGAATAAATATAATAAGTTTTTTACTAAAACAATATTAAAATTTATGTTATTATGGTCTAGATTTATATCCTTTTTTACACCAGCGAATTCCCTAAGAGTAAGGTTTGTGATGGTGATATTTTCTCAAGAATTTTTAGTGATAATTGTTTGGGAAATGATCTTCATGAGCACAAAATTGTCTTATAAATAGTTTCTATAATACTTTACTTGGTCAATATTGCATTGGGCTTGGTCAATTTAAAATATCAATGATTTTTTCTCCCTTCGAAGTTCTGATAAACGAGCATTACTAGGTATGATTCAACTAGTCAAGGACATTGCTTCTTCTGTTTGTATCAATTAGACTTTATCATGAACCTAAACATACTAATATTATGGGTGACTTTGAAGCATCTATATAATCATTGATTATCATTCTTAAAAATATTTTAAATATTACAGACTACATAATGTCTCAAAATAACCAAATAAGTGTATGTGTTTAATCAAACATCAATTATTAATATGGAAGTTACACATTTAGAAAGGGAATATCATTTATTAAATTTTGGTTCATTTTAGTTATGGTCCTTTAGCTCAAAAATACCTCTTAATGTCAATTTATTTTTGGTGGGGAAGTGGTTACATGACCTAAATCTATAAATGGTTAAAGATGTTATTCTACCACTCATATGGGACCTTTCCTTTTATCATAAAATAATTTCACTCATCTTTTAAGTTTCACTTTATCAACCCATATAGGCTCAATAAATTAGTGATTATTCCATATTTAGAAATGAAAGGGTAGTTTCTTGACTGGTCAAACTGGTGGATAGTTTTTGAAATCTTTATATAAATTATCACTATAAGTTCTCCATCTTTTTCAAAAATATTATTTTCATTATTTACCTCTTATTAACCTTTTTCATTCTTCCTTATAACAGTTATATCACCTCTTTTTCTTAATAATACAGTTTCCACATCTCCTTACAAGATATCTTCTCCCATTTTGTTACATATTTATTCCATATACCTCATCATCAAGTGTGTGTTGAACATATTCTCTTCTCAATAAACTCTTAAAAAGATCTCCCAATATTGAACATTAACCAGTTCCCTTCCCAGATCTAGGTTTGGTCTTCCAAGTATTATTTAGGCTCCCATTTGTATATATCCATCATAATAAATTCAACAAGAAAGTAGAACTTTTCGACTTAAACTATTACATATTCAATTAATCCTCTAGGATATATCACTATTATAAAGGTGAGTTGAAGTATTACATGAATGGGGTTCATCCATCTCAATCCCAGACACATCAATTTTGATTATGAAATTATGTCAACACTTGTATTGAAATAAATTAAATATTTGTTAAATATGTTAGATCTAATATTAATTATAATATAAAAACTGCATGGATCATATTACATTTTAATTATTCTTGATTACACAATAGAACATTACCCCCTCAATGGTATCATGAAAAATTATTTATGAAACATTTTTTAGTCGAAAAAATAATTTAGAAGGATTTCATAGGTGGTCATGTTGGCCATCACCTCAAAAATTGGTAAGTTAATGTGAAATTTTGTATACATTTCCAGAAAGCAATCCCTTTTTCATGAAAAATTACACTCCTTTCTCTCTCTATAAAAGGTATTAATGTTCAGTATAGTGGTGGTTCTTTGAATAAAATGGAATTCTCATTTTATTTCCATTTCCATTTTATTCCTCAAACATCTTATCTTTCCTAAATAGATTGTTCATTAATATTCCTCATAACATATTAATCAACTTCCATGATTTTATTTATAATTATCATTATAATATATTTCATTTAAACCTGTCTTGGGACTTCGGTTTCACCTAGTAGTACACCCCTTAACCTCTCTATCAGTTAGTTAGAAAGCTAAACTACTTGGATTTCAATGTTCCTCATTACTGCTCTTTGGTTTTGGAAGTATTCCTTCAATTACTGGATGGCATAACCAAGATCCTTGTGGTTGTTTTTCAACTCCTATAGTGAATTTATTGTGTTTTTAATTAAACAATTTAGGGATTTATAAAATAATTATACTTGACATGTAAGTGATGGTCCTTGGAACTAAGTTTCAAAACACTATGCTCTTAGTTAAAACATGTGGCCTTGAGGAATTCCTTTTTTATGTTTCTGTTATGGTTGTTCTTTTTGTGTTCTTCATCCCTACATAGATTTTTTTATTATAATCAAAATTATTAATGAATTCAAAAAATTATGACACTTGATGTTTCTCTCTACCCAATGATAATTGTATTGTTTCATTAACTTTGAATATTAAATATTTGTTGAATGGTGGTGTCCTATTTAATTGTCACTGGAGATATATGATTAATGAAATACATAGTTTATGTGTGGGGGATTTTATTATTTTACATTATGTAAAAAAAATAAAATTAATTTTATTAAAAAAAATAATTGATCAATATTACACTTTTTTTAATAAATTTTTTCTTTTTTGATTAATTATAGTTCAAAATAAATTTTACAAAACAAAAAAATATTTAAATTGTATTATGTTATATGAATATTGTTTAGTGGATTTATTTATGTGATTTGTGGGAAGTAAATGGAAAATGAAAATAGAGAGGCGTAACTAAAGAAATTATCTTTTATTGACATATATAAACCCATTGGATATAAACACAAATAAAATCCCTAGTAGGGTCTTTGGAAACGGAACTAATAATAAAGGTAAGTGAATGCATATAAGGTATGTATGGAGTTGAAGGCATATGCACAAGAGTTTACCAATTCACATGAATAAAATCTTTGTAGCGGAAGTAGGAGAGACTCACTGACATGGGGTTACACCAAAAATGTAGGGGGTCTTATCACCCCCATCAGACCTGTGGAAAAATTGAGGAAGTGTATTGGTTATATGGTGTCCCTTGATAACAGAAAAAACTGATGCTTGACATTTTATAAAGTGGGTACTATTCACTTAAATATGATAACGCCATTTTATCCTTTTATCACATGTCACCTTTCCTATACACATTGTATGTGATACAAAACATCATTACTATGTAAAATAATCACTATATGAACTAATGGATACCTCCAAAAACATTGAATATTTGACCACCACCATGCCAAAGGTCATCCTTGCATCATGTAATCCCATGTAGAATAAACTGACGAAGGGTATTTTTGAACATTAGGGTATTTGTTATATTATAGGGATATAGATTATAGAATTTATGGAGGAAGGTTGTGATGTCATGTTAGGAACTACACAAGGCAATTTTGATATTATAAATAGAGATGTTTTGAGAGGTAAATGAGTTTTTACATCACCAATGTGTTTCCTCTTAGCCATTACTTTCCAAGGACAAGAGAAAATGAGCTCAGTTGATGTAAATTAAGTTGTGTCATGGCTAGAAATATATGAGAATTGGTTTTGGTGTGAAGGATGATTCTTCACTATAGATAATATTGAACTATTAACGAAGGATAATGGATTTGTCATAGGGTTGGTAGTACGTCATACTGAGGCCCATAATGGCATTAGGTGACATGGGTTTTTTCCTGGAAACCATCCCAAATTTGTGACGTCTAAAAATACATCATTAAATTTCTTTTGGAAACCATAGAACTAAATTTATCAAATCTAATTATCATTAAATGATTCATAAAGTATTATTGGAGACTCTAGGTCAATCTATAGGGAATTGTGTAAAGATGAAATTGATTTTTTTGGGAAATTATTTGAAAATAAGAAATAGAAATTCATTTTATTTGTACGGAATGATATGGACATAACAAGAAATATAAATCTATCTTCATTTAGTTAGTTAGGATAAATTTTTTATTATTTAAATAATATTTTGTTGGAATCGAGATTTAGTGAGCCTCCACTCAGAGTAATCATTCTCTACATTACAAACATCAATTTCCACTCACAGTTACTCATTTTTATTTATAAATAGGTGTTTATAACCATATAAAATCATAACTTCCACTATAATTCTCTTTGGGTGTGGGAGGGATATCTAGTTGATGCTTTTGAAATATTATACACTCCTCTTATAGAATTTGTAATGTATTAGAGTGGGGGTAAGATTGAAATGAAATTGAAAATGAATAAAACATCATAGATTTAAAACACACCCAACAACTTATACTAAATACACCCCCTCTCTAAATTACAAGATATATAAGATTTGGCCTCTTTATTCTAGTCATGAGGGGACATAGAAATAAATAAGGACCAATGCAGCAAACACCCTCCATCAGCAGCAACATGTTCTAGCACCATTATTCTCTATCTAGATTTAATTTTGTTCTTACCCCCATCATAACTATCTCATGATATTATTTATCAGCATCAGCCATATAACAAACAACCCCAAGTAATCATCTAATATGATGCCTGAACTATCCCTCTATAATCTTGAGGAGCAGCCTCATTACCATCGCGATGACGACTAGAATCAAGGATATTTATCACAAACATTGGGGATGTTTTCACCATCAATAAGATGAATAAACTCAACATCCAAAAAAAGGAATAACATAAATAACCATGAAAAACCAAACATGGTATATCAAATAAATATCCAATAGATAAAGTATTAAAAAACCATAATTTAATCTAAAAGAGACAATATGGATGCCCAAAGAGGAAAAAACAAACTTGATCCCACCTATTATAAAATATAATGTTTCAAACATCATGTCTTCATGAAACTAAAGACACCACCGTGATCCAAATGATCATGTTGTCAAGAGCATCAAATTGGTTGTTTAGTTTTTACTAGAAATTTTGTAGTATAGCAGCAACCCTAGGTTATATCTCGATGGATACATAGATGATTAATTGAAAATTAGGGTTTTGATTAGGAAGATAAAATGGTAGTGGGATTTAATAAAACTTGGGGTGTGATGATTATAGATTACAATAAAAAAACTAAAGCGATAAAACAAGGTAGAAATAAACAAGATTAATTAAACGTGATCAAACCCTGGGAGTATCATGGTGCTCATCCTTCATAACTTTAATAGAATGACTATTGATCTTTTAATCCCTGGTATTTAATAGCTATTACCATAATGTTAATGATTTTATGCTATGATGCCTCCTAGGGTTCAGTCCAAAATAGACAATGATTCACTGGACACCACCGATGATTGGGTGATTTGTGTTCGACTTCATAATGGAAACTCACCAAGGCAACACACGATGAACTCAATGTGTTGTCTAGGTTTGTATGTTATTTATTTGTGATACCATGAAATAAATTTACATGGACTTGAACATGATTATTTGAGTTCAATTGAACAATATAAACCACATAAACACTGTAATTGAATAAGGGAGGAAAAAGAGACGAATGGTGTGAAAAATCACATGAATGGGTACCCCCAAACATGATCATATGAGTTGAGCATGACATAGAAGTACAAAAATAAATAAAAAATAATATTGCATGATCAAAAACAACATAACAACCTGGAATTAGAATTATCATTCAAATATTGAAAACATGAATCTTGGGATTTACATCACGTTCCTCCCCAAGTGACCACAGACGGTTTAGAAACCCATGGGAGGGGAGGAAGAAGAAGATGTTGAAGTAGCACTTCCCATATCCTCCAACACATTTAGGGATGTTGAGAAGACTCCTTGGGGAATCTAAAATGGTATCACTTTTCCTTCTTTCTGATCTCCAAAATGGGTATCTCAAGGTTCCATTTTATAGAAAAATTGGAAGGTGGTTTTGTTAACACAGATTTCTCCAAACCAATTGTACCATGCATTTTGGCCATTAGACAATCGAATATCCCTTTTTTCAAAACTGGAAAGTTTTATCCCCACTTCCTGAATATGTCCACTAAAATTTTGGCATCAATTGGACAAGTGGATCGGGAGATAAAGAAATATTACATAACTCCACTTTTGACTTCTCACAAATTTGGTGTTCTAGACAGATTAGGTCAGCTCGGCGCTTTTTAGGAAGAATTGGGCATGGGTTTCTTCATAAGGGTTGTATCGCATTACATTTTGGACCAGAATAAAAAAATATAAGCCTGCTTGGATGCTCTTAATTTTCTAAACAGGAAAAATAGTGGATAGGTTTTCTTGGATCCATGTGATTTTGGCCCATTTTTCATCCACTTCATCATGGTCCCTCCAAATCATCTTTTCCTACATTGAAATAATCAAAACAAGTAACATTACCTATTTTAATAGTGATAAAAAATAATGGAATCAAATATGAAGTTTAATTTTTTATAATTTTTATAATTTTCAATACAAAACAAGTTTAGCACAGTGGTGTAACGGTGAAAATGAAACAGTAAATCATGGTACGATCACACCCCACACCTAAACATTTTCAATCCTAGGAAAAGTATAATATCCTAATCATTTCTCATTACTAAATAAAAGGTGTGAAAACATCCAAGATTCTTTTGAAATGAAATTAATCATGTCTTGTTTATGGAATCCATTTTCCTTTCATTTTACTTTTCTCACATGAAAATTTTTTCAAATTAATTTTTTCACCCATGCAACATGTCGCAACCTACCTCACCTAAAAAATTTCTTTCCTCACTCAAAGAATATATGAATGTTGATTTATTCTCTTTTCCCATAGTTCATGTGATCTTACCATATGCTTTCCAAGATTCTCATTTCTATACCAGCAGAAACTAGTGTGCTACTCAAGAGGAATTCTAACAGGTTGTTCTGAGGTTCAAGGCTTGGTAGGATTTAATGATTAAAAATCTGAGGTAGAAGAGGAGTGTTTAATCTCTTATGTACAAAAAATGTAAAAATTCATAAAGTGTTCATCATTAATGTACATAATAAACCCCTCACAAAGTGTATCAACTCTAACCCACTCTCCCCATTTTCAATTTTTGTGGGTCACAACCATGTAGTGAATAATAATGATTAAACATCCTCTTTTCTCAATTTTTTTCTTTTGATCTATTTTTTTAATGTGAAGAAATATTTTTTTATTATATACTTCTTTTTTTAGATAAAGAGGGAATCATGTGTAAAACAATGATATAATATGGCTTGTGAACCCATTCCCCAAAAAAATGTAGTCAACCTTTATATCAACCCATAAAAATGATTCTCTCCCTAGAATTACCATGGAAACACCCTCTCCCTCACACTTTCTAAAAATAATACAAGAATGTACACAAGGTATGGTTTGGTAGGGATATATTAGGTTGTAATGTGGCTACCTAATAGGAATTTCATGGTCTCTAAGGCTTAATAAGGATAAAATGTCAAGGTGGAAAAAATAGAGGTTAATTTTAAAAAGGGTATCTCAATAAATGATTGCCTCTATCATGAATGTAGCATACTTGAATCTTATGGATTCAAATAGAATCAAGTCAAGTTTTATATTATCTACATGACCTGAGACTCTTAAGAAAGGGATTAAAAGGAAGAATATTCAATAAAGGGTATATAATATCTCTTAGGTAAGTTATTAAAATATTGGTGTGTGCTAATGAGGCATGGGTTTCAAAAATCCATTAAACACCTAATAATGATTTGAAAATTGAAATTCTAGAAATATACTCCATATCAACATTCATTTGAACAAATTTTTCCAAAAATAATGGAATTTTCTGTACAATAGACACAAGCATGAAAAATGATTTTGGATATTCTTTTTAAGATCAATTTTTATCTAAAAACACAAAATAATTAATCAAAAATGAAAGAAAATTTTTCTTTTTTTTTCCTTTTTGGTAATTTTTTATTTTTTTTGTTTAATCCAAACTATGACATGTCACCCTCCCCAACACTAAAAATTTACATTGTCCTCAATGAAACTATTTTAAATAAATAGATAAAAAATAAATGTAGGGAGATGGGATAGCTTGGTAAGTGGTGTCATATGTCACATCTATCAGTTAGATTTCCTCCATGAGATGGTTTGTAAAATTCTCATAGAAGTGTTTGAGCCGCTGCCTATTGATAATAATTTGTTGTCCACTCTTATCATGAAAAACCTGTATAGCACCAAAAGGGTAAACATCAATAACATTATAAGGACCGAGCAATCAGGAACGAATCTTTCCTAGGTGGAGCATTAGCCTGGAATTGTACATGAAGACCTTCTCACCAATATGGAACATCTACTGGCTAATCATGATATAATGGATAGATTTTTTCTTCTCTTTATAGATCTGAGAGTTCTAATGTGTATCATGTCGAATTTCTTCTAACTTTGGAATCTACAGTATCCTATGTTGACTTTCAACTGAAAGATTCATTTTACATTTTTTAACATCACAATATGCACGGTGTTGTACCTACAATGGGAGGTGAAAATCCTTTCCAAATAGAATTTTGTATGGTGGCATTCCAATTGGGGTTTTAAAATCTGTATGTTATGCCCAAAGTGCATCATCCAAGCGCAAAGTCCAATCTTTCATGTTGGGTTGTACCATTTTTTCCAAGATTCCCTTAACTTCCTGATTTAGGATTTATGATTGTCTATTAGTTTGTGGGTGATATGCTACAGATACTTTATGAACAACCCCATACTTACGAAGCAAATTTTTATGTTGCAAACGTAAAAAAGTGAACCCTGATCACTAATAATGAATCTCAGTAAACCAAACTTACTAAAAATCTGAGACCTCACAAAATCAACAACCACTAGAGAGTCATTGATCGAGGTGTACCTTGCTTCCACCCATTTAGATACATAGTCAATAGAAAATAATATGTAAAAAATGACAAATGAATTTGGAAAAGGCCCCATGAATTCAATTCCCCGTGCATCAAAAAGTTCACAGAATAACTTGGGTTGTTGGGGTATTTCACTCCTCTTAGAGATATACCATGTGAATTGACAATAATAAAATGACTTGAAAAATCTTTGGGAATACCTATACAATGTTGGCCAATAAATTCTTAAGTCAAGGACCATTAGAGCTGTACGTTGAGAGAAAATGTGTCCCCCACATGCCAAAGTGTTGTAGAAGGTCAAGACATAGGTGAACTCATGGTTAGGGAAACACCGACGAACTTCTTGATCACCACAGAATTTCCACAGATATGGGTCATCCCAAATGTACCACCGAGAATCATGCTTAAGTCTCTAGGATTATAAAGTGTTAAAATCAGTGGGGACCCTAGATGTTTCTAGAAAATTCACTATGTCTGCAAACAAGGGGGTAAGGCCCATAACATCAAAAGTTTTCATGAGGAAATAATTCTTCAATTGGGAAGGATGAGTTATCATGGTGGTACAGTGGTGGAGAAATCCTACTAATGTGGTCAACTACAACATTTTTTGCTCCACTCTTATCTCTAATCTCAAGGTTAAACTCTTGGAGGAGGTGTATCCATCATATGAGGTGGGGCTCAACTTCAGGTTTCTTTAAGAGGAATCAAAGTCAGAAAACACAATCACTTTTCACCCAAGAAGATATGAACTGAATTTTTCCAAGGCAAGCACAATATAAAGGAGATATTTTTTTTGTGGTTGTGTAGTTTACCTGGGTATGGTCAAGGGAGTGTGAGGCATATGCAATGACATGAGGAGCCTTCTCAACCCTATGTAATAAAACTTCCCCAACTGCAATGTTAGAGGCATCCCACATAATCTTGAAGGGGAGATCCCACCTTGGTGGTTGGATGATGGTAGAAGATGTGAGACACTTTTTTAGTGAATTTAATGCATTTTCAAAATTTTTATCAAATACAAACTCAGAATCATTTTGAAATAATTGGGAAATGGAAGTGAAATCTTACTAAAGTCTTTAAAGAATCAGCAATAAAAACCAGTGTGACCCAAGAAATATCACAACTCATGAACACATTTTGTATATGGAAGGATTGAAATTAATTCAATTTTTGATTTATCAACTTTAATTCCCTTATTTGAAATGAAATTCCCAAGAACTATCCCCTAGTCAACCATATCATTCCATTTCTCATAGTTTAAAACAAGATATTTTTAAATGCAGCAGCAGAGGATAGAACCTAGGTGTTCCAAAAAATCATCAAAAGAAGAACCATATACCGTGAAATCATCCATAAATACTTATATAAAACTCTTAAGGTACGCAGAAAAAAAACTCAACATACATCATAGAAAAGTACTAGAAGAATTACATAGACTGAATGGAATCTTTCTGTATGCAAATGTAGTGAATGGAAAAGTAAATGTTGTATTTTCATGATCCTCAAGGGCTCTATGGATTTGGAAATAACCCGAATAGCCATCAAGGAAATAATAAGGGGACTTACCATCCAATCGTTCGAACATTTGGTCAATGAAAGGTATAGGAATGTGGACCTTCTGTGTGTCTTGATTCCGTCGATGATAGTCAATACAGACTCACCAACTATTTTGCACATGTGTGGGAACCAATTCATTCCTTTCATTTGACAAAAAATTTATTCCTATTTTTTAGGCATAATTGGAACTAGGTGAACCCATTTACTATTAGATATAGGATAAATTGTCCCCACAATAAGTAATTTTCTGACTTCCAATTTCACCACTTTAAGGAGTGTGGGATTCAACCGGAATTGATATTGTCTTACGGGTTTAGCCTCATCATCCAAAAGTATATAGTGCATAAAAATAGAGGGGATAATCCCAAGAATATCAGCCAATGTCTATCTTATTTCTTTTTTACACTCTCTCAAAAGGATTAGCAATTTGGATTCTTGATGTTGAGAGAGGTTATTGGAAATAATGATGAGAATTGTTCAATACCCTCAAGATAGGCATATTTTAAATTTGATGAAAGTGGTTTTAATTCCAACACTGAGTGTTTTTATACTGAGGGAGAAGATTTATGGGGAGTGAGGTCCATGAAACTGTCTATCTACTCAAGTTTATTCTCTAAATATAGAGAATCTATTGAAATGAGATTTGCAGAATCATCGACAGTCATGGGTACCTCATAATGAAAACACTCATCAATTAAAGCACAAAATTTACACATTTCAGAACCCACACAGTACTCAAAACATTAATCAAAACTCAAATCATCCAAGGGTGAAGAATATTAAAATGAATCAGATTATGGGTTGAGGAAAGAAATGTGTGTGTTTTCATCATTTGAGATCACTTCCATCAAATAGACAGGAAGAGTTGGGTGCTCTTCAACAAGGTGTTTCATAGCCTCAAGGATGTTAAAACATACATTTTCTCATCAGAACTCCATGGGAAATGTACCATTGTGAACATTAATCATAATTTTTGTTTTCAGGAATGGCCTCCCAAATATGAGAGGAGCATGAACTTGGGTTCGGGCATCTTCTATATCAAGAATGTAGAAATCAGCAGGGAAGATGAGATTCTTCACTCATACTAGGACATCCTCAATCACTCCTATTAGATGCGTAGTAATCCAGTTTTCAAGTTGCACGACAATGATTATAGGTTAAAGCTCTCCAACCAACAGAGAAGTATTAACGGAGTGAGGCATTACATTAATATAAGCACCTAAATCTAGAATAGCATCTGAAAATTTGGTCTCCCCTATGGTACACGATATTGTGAATGTGCTGGGATCATAGAATTGGTTGGCATTTCTAGTTGAATCAAGGCTAGGACACTCCTTCCCAATTTTACTCTCTCATTCCCCTTCATCCTTCTTCTATGGGTGAAAATCTCTTTAAGAAATTTGGAATATCGGGGTATTTGTTTAATTGCATTCGATAGAGGAATGTCAACATGAACTTTTTTAAATATATCCATTATTTTCATTATCAATCTTGTTATCAACATTCATAATATATTTAGAGATTATTTGGGGTAAAGGAAGAGGAATAGATAGTTCATTTGAATAATCAATGATAATTCGATTAACATTTTTGTCTTTTTTTACATGAAATTATTAAGGGTTGTGAAAGAGATTTTTCAAGAGGGGGACATATCTTTTTTTCAGAATTATTAGAATGAAACACCTCTTTAACACTACGATGTGTAGCTTCCCATACATTACCTTTTTCCTTCGGATTGTAAATGGGTTGGGATGGTAGTTGTCTAGAACCTTGCATATTAAGCTCACTAATGGTGTTCACCAATTGTCCCACTTGAGTTCGTAGGTCTTGAATTGTCGATGGTGTGGTCTATTGGAATTAACGGTTTTGGGTTTCTGTTTTTTCACCATATCCTCGTGGCTTAGTTTAGATTTCGGAGGAGGAGGATGATTTCTTTGAGAAGTTGATGGATAAGAAGTATGCATGCCATGGCCTTGTAGAAACCAATTTCTCTTGGGGTAGCTTGAGATTCCTACTTGTCGGTACTGGGGTTGTGCATGACACCCAGGGTTTGGATTTATCCTAAATGGTTCTCTCTTGGAAGGAGGTGCTTTTTTGAATGGACGCCTTGGGAACACGGCTGCACAAGACTCAGTTGAATCATGAAGTTTTGGGAACTGGTCAGAAAATGAGTATTTTCAAAATAAATACCACAATGTAATGGAACTAGAAGAGATTGTGAGTTACCATGTACTTGAAAAAATTTCCTTTCAAGTGTAAGCATATCATCAAGCTTGTTATCATCGTTTTTATAGACATGAATTAATTACCACATGAACTCCTCGGGTTGGTGTAGTACCACTTATACCAAATTGTTGTGCATTTTGAGCCACATTGGATATTAATTCACGAGCGGAGGAAGGAGTTTTATCAAAAAGGGAACCACCTGCTTCTTCATCAATCATTCCATAATCCATGGGGATAATTCTCACATAGAAGTATTGGATTAATTGTTGTTCACTAATCTAGTGGTGGGGGAAACTTGAGAAAAGTCTTTTGAATCTCTCCTAGTATTCATGAAGGGTCTCTCCTTGTGATTGCCTAATTCCACAGATATCTTTCCAAATTGATGTAGTTCGAGAGGTAGGGAAGAAATTCTCTAAAAAGATTATTTTCTGGTCATTCTATCCACCAATTGTTGTATTCAAATTTTATAGCCAATATTTGGATACACCATCAAGGGAGAAAGGGAACACCCTAAACTTAATTAAGTCCTTAGACACATTTTGGGGTTTCTTGGCAGAGAACACTATGTGAAAATATTTAAGGTGTTTATGAGGGTCCTCATTGGAAAAACCATGGAATTTATTAAGAAGGTGGATGAGGAATGTTCTCAACTCAATTTTGGATGCTTCCTTAGGATATTGGATGTACGCCAGTTGGTACTCTACATCTAGGGTGGTCAATTCTTTTAAAGTTCAGTTATTTACAGCCATGATTACTAGGGTTTTAATGGGTTCAATTTTTGAGTCGTTTAGTACCAATTGAGGTTCTAAAAGAGTTTCCTAAATGTAACTTTATTGACCTACTCTAGATCCCATAATTTGTCACTGGAGTGACTTTTCAATTTCACGGTCAAATTCAAGCATATCATATTTTTCTGATCGGGTCATGCAAATAAGTTGTGAAGTTTTTTTATGATTGAATATGGATAAAAATAATTAGGAAGGATAAAAGTAGAATATAATTTTATAATAAATAATTATATAGAGAGTGATATAGAATAATAAGAAGAGATAGAGAGAGAGAGAGAACATACCAAAAAAAATAGAAATAGAGAACCAAAACAAAAATAGTCAAATGGGGGTGGGGTATTTAAAGGAGTAGCAACCCTAGGTCTTCTCTCGATAGATCCTTAGATAATTAATTTAAAAATATGGTTTCAATTATGAAGATATAAGGGTAATGGGATTTAATAAAACTTTTGGTCTTATGATTAAATATTACAACTTAAAAACAAAACCAATAAAATAAGGTATAAATGAACAAGATTAATTAAATGTGATCAACTAAGGGGAGTATCGTGATGTTCATCCTTCATCTCTTCAAGAGAAAGGGTATAGATATTTTAATACATAGTTTGTAGCACATATTACCATAATGTTACTGATTTTATAATAAGATACCTCCTACGGTATAGTCGAAAACACATAATGATTCACTAAACACCGTTGATGATTAGGTGATTTGTGTTCGACTTCATAATCGAAACTCACCAAATAAACACACGAAAAACTCGATGTGATGCCCAAGTTTGTGTGTTATTTATTTGTGATACCAAGAAATAAATGTACATGTCCTTGATAGTGATTAGGTGAGTTCAATTCACAAATGTGAAGCAGACAAACACCACAATTGAATGAGGGAGGAAAAGTGGATAAACGTTGTGTGAAACATCGCATGAATGAGAACCCCCAAACAAGATCCTATGAGTGAAGAACCAAATAACTGTATATAAATCAATAAAAAAAGAATATATTATGATTAAAAACAACATAAAAATATAGAACTAAAAAGATCGTCCAAATATTTCAAACCTAAATCTTGGGACTTACATCACGTTCCTCCCAAGGTGATCGCAAAGGGTTTACATACCCATGGGAGGGGAGGAAGAAGAAGATATGGAATTAGCACTTCTCATATCCTATAGATATTATAGGGAGGTTCATAAGACTCCTTGTGGGATCCAAAATGGCAGCTCCTTTCCTTCTGGTTGAACTCCCTAATGGAGATCCCAAGGGAACATTTTATAGAAAACATGGAAGGTGGTTTTGGGCGCACAGATTTCTTCGAACAACTTGTACCACATGTTTCATCCATTAGATAATCAATTCTCCCTTTTGAAAAAACTGTAAAGTTTTAGCGCCACTTTCTAGATATCTCCAGTGAACTTTTGGAATCAATTGGACAAGTGTATCCAGAGATAAAGACAGATTACAGAATGCCACATCTGAGTTCTCACAAATTCGGTGTTCTTGATAGATCTGGTCGGTTGGGCCCATTTCTATCAGAATTGGGTTTGGTATTATTCATAAGGGCTATAACCCATTATATTTTGGACCATAATACAAAATATGATCCCATTTGTATGAACATAATTTTCTAAACAGGAAAAATGGTGGGTAGGTCTTCTTGGATGCATGCAATTTTGGACCATTTTTCATCCACTTCATCATAGGCCCTCCAAATCATCTCCTACTACATTGAAATCATTAAGACATATAAGATTTCCCATTTTAACAGTGATAAAAACAAAATAATGGAATCAAATATGAAGTTCAATATGTTATTATTTTTATAATTTTCAATACAAAACAAGTTTAGCACAATGGTGTAAGGGATAAAATGAAACAGTGAATCCTGTATGATCACCCAACAACCATATGCATCTAAGGAAGATGAAATTGGATCTAACCTAATAGTTGATACCTAAAAATACCTTCAAAAGAAAATAAGACTACATGCCCACCAATGTGAGTATGTAGGGTGTGATCCATATCTGGTAGGATACCACTATGAGTCCATTTCACTTCTTTTACTCAATAAACTAATTGTGCAAATTTGAAATCAAAGTTGGGAAAATAGGTTTTCATTTTCACTTTACTAAATTGGTTAAAATTGAGTATAGAACATGAACTACCATTAAAGTTTCATTTGTGGAAACATTTCAGTAAATTAGTTCTTTTTAAAAACAATGCTAACTCCAATGAAAACAAAACATCGGTCTTTAAGCATCACACTTACAAAATTAAACCCACAAATGGTTTAAAATGATTTAAAATCATTATTACATGAATGAATAATTTAAAAAAAATTCCCATTTTCATTTAAAGATTACAAACACACACAACTTAGGGTAAAAAATATAATAATGGTAGACATTTAAGTACCAACATGCTAAATTAACTGATGGAATAGCACAAGACAAAAATAAGACTAAATCAAAAAAGTATAAACACATCAAGAAATTCCATCCAAAAGAATCTATACATAAGATAATATATATATATATATATATTCATAAACATAGATACATACCATGAGGTAAATTCATGATGAAAAATGGGAATACAAAAGACACACAAAAATATACCTAAATTTTTAAAGGGTAATAACAACACATCCATCCAAATAATTTCTCTATAAGTCTCCTCGGTGATGAACCCCAAATCAAGGTGTTATGTACAACTAATGGGGTTATATTTATTGAAAAACCTCAACTATCTAATAAATGTCCAATTACATCCCACTTGTCTACCTTGGATTCCTCATGGAATAAAAAAAGAGGTGGTTCATGAACAATAACATAGTTATATAAAAATAATAGGCCTCTAGGTTTAACACCACAATTAAATAATTACCACCTCCCACACTATCCTCAAAGTGAACCCCCACACAAAGAAAACATGATTCACATAACCAAGAATATATAACACGGATAAATACACCATAAAAAATCATAGTTTATCAATAGGGGCACAATCAGTAATCAACATATAAAACATAATCATAAACAAGCACAACCATACAATTCAAGGGAAACCATATTTCTCATTTTATACACCACAACACCCATTATAACATGAAATCACTCTATTAACATATAAAAGGATACCCAAAATTATAGGGATAAACCATAATCACATTTATACCTAAAAATATACATTTTTGAATGGTTTTTTTAAATAACTTGGTGTGATAACACATTTCAAAAATAAAACATAATCATAAAAAATACAACCACCCAATTCAAGGGAAATCTCGTTTCTCATCTTTACACCACAACTCCCCCCTTAATATATTAAATTATTGTTCTAAAATAAAAACAATAAAAACTTTGGAAACATTATTTTGATTTAAAATATAAAGAAATGTTGATTTGATTAATAAATCCAGCATTTTGATTTTATAAAACCAATAGGGTGCTTAAAATACCATTTTGTATCATGATACCATTTCAAGCATGAAATTCAACCCATTATCCAAATTAAAATAAAAAAAATTAATTGAAATGTTTATTAAAGCAACCCAAGTAGTCAATAAAAAAATTTTTTGGTCCAAACATGAATTTACAAAACCCAAGAAATAATGGAACTCTTGAATAAAATCAAATGAAATAGAGACACATACCTCTAATGGAGAGACCATGTCACCTTAGATGAAATCCAACCAATATGGATTCCTACTATGGACCATATAACTTAAAAACAAAAATAACAAAATTATAGAAAAAATATCTAATAAAATTAGTCGATAATGAAAATTAGTTTTAGTGGGATTGGAGAAAAGGAGACAAAACAATTGGAAAATATAATATTGACTCATACCTCTTGATCTGAATAAAGAACCACCATAGAAACACTTAAAATAACATTAAGAAAGATTAAATAATCTTTGAGAATAATTTGGGAGGATTTTGGGTTGTCATATTTTAGTGGGGTAGTCTTTTGTTGGAACCCATAAGTAAATAGAGGAAAAAATGAAAATACCCCAAACTGGGTAGGCTACATGGTCACCCGTCACAGTTTTCCAAAACATGCAGCAACCATGTAGTTCAACTCTATTAAGTGGTTCATGGGATTCACTCTTGGGCCACATGGTTATGTAACCAAGACCCCCCCCCCCAATTATATACCAATTGACCAACTGAATATTTGCACAATTTCCCCTAGGAAACCAGTATTGTATATAAATAGTGCACCTTAACAGTGCACCCCTGTAAAACCCTCCAAAACACAAAATTTCAACCTCTAAAACCACATAACTCATAAGAAATAGACACCACGAGATTACTACCCAGAAATTGACAACCTAGGATATCACAAGCTCTCCACCATGACACGTTTTTGACCCCATAAAGTAATCAAAAACATTTAAAAAATAGAAAATTCATGAAAACATTAACCCGAGCGAGGTCTAAATTACCATAAATCCCTCAAGACTTAAAACCAATGACACAAGGAAATAACTCAATGATTCTGATTCCCAAAATGGAAAAAAACACATAGATATATGGAAAAAGTCTCCCAATAATTTATAATTTTTTTGTAACTGGTGAAATAAAAAATAGTTGCACCCAATAGGAGGATCACCACAAAGAGACACAATTATATTCACTAAGACTAGAAGCTCATACTATCACAGGAGAGAGAATATCAACAAAATAGGTAATAATAATTGGTCTCCCCACAATTTATGACATAATAAAATAGTGGATCAACTAATACTATTTTCCTTAAAAACAAGAGAAAAACACTGACCAACCACTATCCCAAAATTTACTAAAGATATTTTTTATGCTTCACCCACCAATACAAACCAAACCATGACTAAAAGAATAACACGATCATCAAACATCCTGATTGATTAAATTTATGGTCACAAAATATTGTGCCATCTTCAAAACCAATAACTATAGGAAGAAAAGGTAAAACATTATATGAAATGATAGGGTTCTAACCTAAGGGCCACAACCAAAATATATGGGTTTTAAATCCAAATTCCTAAAATACCATTGCATGGTAATTTTTATGGATACATATAGATCAGTTAAATCCATATACTAATTATAAATGTAACCACAGCTACAAAAATTCAGTCATGCACACTACGACACTCCCAATTCTAAACTAGTGAACAAAAAATGACCCATGGTTTAAACCATATAATATCTACAACTAAAAAATAATGGGATATGGGAATATAAAAAGATATAAAGTTAGGATCAGAATAAATTTTTATACATTTTAAAATAAATAAATCTAAATACTAAAAATATTGTAAAATACACAAAACAAAAATAAGAAATTACAAATGTCGAAAAATCCAAACAAATCCATTCTCTAAACTCTCTATTGTAAGTGGAAAAACATAACACAACTAACTATATTTGATATAGGTCGACATAATGTTATTATATTTTCCACCCATCTCATAGAAATTTTAAATTTGAATAGGGTGGAAAAATATATGACAGGATTTTAGAGCTGAAAAAATAAAAATTTTCAACATGCCTTCACTTCCCACACTAGAAGAAGACAATTAGCTTCCACATTTCGCAAATATAAATAGAATGTTGAGAAAATGGATCCCCATACTTTTCACCTTTATATTTTCTCTTCTCTCTAGTCAATAATTATTTACTAGCTCTAGAAAAAAAATAATCACTTTCCATAGGTTTCACTACCTAGATTTCATCAATAATGAAGGCCTTCAAAACTGCTTCCAAAATGGTATTTAGTCCCAACTAAATCACTATAAAACAAATCTCTAGGTAGCTTCCTGACAAATAATCATGCCTTCTTTGCATCATCAGCAGTCAAATCTATAGAAAAATTTCCCAATATATGTAACACCTCACCCTTGAGGCATCAAGAGACCAAAAATTGTCAAAAATATCTTTAAACTTTCAAACCACTTTGTAACCTTTTTCGGTCCTCAAACACCCCTGAAAACTAGAGGATCAAAAATGTTCTACAAGCTTAGAATAACATGGATCTAACACTATAGAAGTTATCAATGCAAGGAGAACAAACAAAACCATTCCAAATCAAAAGAGGATCAAAAATAACACAAAATACCAACAGTAGAGATCTAGAATCTCTAACAAAACTAAAATAGGGTTATAATCCCCACATCCAAATCATTGAAAACATTTTACACTATATAAACAAATTATTTAGGAACTAACAAAACCTATAAATTTATTTTAACATTACCACAATACTACTCATATAAAAACTTCAACTAACCCAAAAAATTTCAAAGATTACATATTCTAAGAACCTATGAAATTATTTCTTTGAAACTAATCACAACACAAAACATTTTAGGTGGTTCAAAAACATTTTACCCAAACAACAAAGGTATCAAAAACAAGTTTTTAAGAAGAAAATATAGAACAAATCAAAATAAATTTATTATTAATAACATTAAATTTCAAAAAATATATCTTATATAATTAAAAACAATTAAAAACAAATCCACAAAGTGAAAAGGACCAAAAAAAGATGGAAAACAAAAAATATACCAACATTATTCACTATGTATGGTTTGGTCACTCAATGTTTCAGAGTATGGACCAACATTGTGAGTTCCATTGGTTGTTTATCCCAAATGGTCTATATAGAATGTTCATAGTTTGATAGATTAAGAAGCTTTACCATGAACCCCCTGAATTCCTTCCAAATTTCACTCCAAATGATTCATCTATATATATGTCTTTAGAAAACTCCCTACAACTTAGAGTAACTACACTCTGAACCCAAAAATTTCTCAACAAAAGTTATCCATAACATTAAAATGATGATGAAATTATAAACCATCCCTATAAAATAAAGACCCAATATAAAAAGAGTAGTCCAGTCACTTTTCTAGATCTACCAACCATGTCTCAGTGTCATGTATCCTTTCTACCAGAAACCCCCAAATAAAAAGAAGGTGAATCTTAAGAACCTAGGCCATATTCCGGACCCTTGAACCTCTAATTCAATGTTATAATTAACCAATACTAGTCTCTATACGATATTATTCCTCAACTAGTCTGAAATATACTTGAGGATTGTTCCCAATCAACTTTGGTTGATGAATGTTGTCATTGGTATTTAACATAAAAATCTAGAGTGAATTCACTGTTAATAAGTTAAAAAACCCCATATCCCAAAAAGTCATAACATAAATAAGAAAGAAAAAACCAAAGAGGGAATCTCAAATAAATAAACAATAGATATAGAGTTAAAAAACTAATATTGAAGCTAAAATAAAAAAACGAAAGACCAAATAGGCCAAAAAAGTCGATCTAACTGGTTATATAAACCAATAGTTTAATCACCATCTCCTTAGGACACTCAAGTCACTACCATGAACTTAAAATCCATAAACATCAATGTATGGTGGAACTGTATTAGAAAATACCAGCACAAAACATGAATACTACATACCCACCAACATGAGTATCTAGTGTTTTAGAAAAAGCTAGTAGGATAAAATCATGAGTCCATTTCACTTAAATTATTTATGAAACCAATTATTCTAGTTTGAAAAAAATGCATGGAAACATAGGTTTTAAATTTCATTTTAAATAACTAAAGAAAATATTGTTTAGAACCATAAATGTTTTCAAAAATCCTTTATAGAAACCATTCCAAGAAATTTGTATCATTTCAAAATAAATCCAATTCCAAGTAAAACAAAAAAAAATCTTTCTACATTGTGCTTTTGAAATTAACCCCACATATAGTATAAAACATTAAAAAGGAATGATAATATGAATTTATCATATTAAAACCACATTCCACATTTATTTTAAAGGATTACACACATACCTAACCCAAGGTAAATAAGGAAATTGTGGTAGATAATCAAGAAGAAACATGATAAACTAACGGATGGAATAATACTTGGCAAAAACAAGGCTTAACGAAAAATGATAAAAATGTCGAAAAATTCTCGTAAAAGTAGTAATATATACACAACTCAATATATATATATTGATAAATAGAGATACATTTCAAGAGGTGAAACCTTGATGGAAAACAATAATGCACAAAACATGGAAATATAGACCAAACTGTTAGAAGAGTAACATTCACACATCCAACCAAAAAAATATATATAAGAAGTATACTCAATTAGGTACCCAATATCAAAGTGTTACATACAACTAAATGGGGTCTAGGTAGTCAAAATCATTAACTATCCAAGTAATGCCCTGCTACTTCCCACTTTTCAACCTTGGTTTCCTCATGGAATAATAACAGAGGTGGTCACGAATAATAACATAATCACATAAAAATAATATTATCCTTGGGATAATTACAAAATAACATCTTTACCACCTCCCAAAATACCAAAAAATTGATCCCTATCACACAAGAAAAACTTCAGTAACATAAACATGCATACATCCCAGGGATAATAACAACATCAAAAAATGCAAGGGGATCAATAGGGGAATAAACACAGTATAAGGTTCCATTTGGTCCTTCACTTTTATACATATAAAATATAAATTTTTATTAAAACAACTAGGAATTGGGAAATATTTTCAAAATAAAACATAATCATCAACAAGCACAACCAATTTATTCAAGGGAAACCCCATTTCTCAGTTTAACACCAAATCACCCCAAAACACATGAAATCCCTCTTTTTTAAAAAATGATAACAGACATTGAAAGCATCATTTTTCTTAAAACACAAAAAGCAAGTTTGTTTTTTTAATGAATTCAAACTTTTTATTTTATCAAACATGGTGAGTTCTTAAAATAACTTTTCGCATAAGTATACCATTTACAACATCAACATCCAACCGTTTACCACATTATACAACACATGATAGTCCACATCACAATTATATTTTCCAGACATAAATTTATATTACCCAAGAAACAATGGAACTCTTGAATAAAATCAAATAAAATGGAAATACTTATGCCAAGTGGTGAAACTATGTCACTTTTGACAAAATCAAACCAATAGGGTCTCTTACTATGAATCACAACCCATACAAACTAAAATACCTAAATTAAAAAAACCTAGACTTGAAATCTATATTATCATTACTATTAGGGTTATAAGAATTAGATAAAAAGATACACAATAATTGAAAGAGATAAAAGGGATACATCTTCATCCGAATGAAGAACCACTATGGAAACACTCCAAATAAGATTTAAGAATATTAGATTAGCTTGCAGAATCCCTTTGGAGGATTTTGGGTTGGATGATTTGATTAGAAGTGTTGGAATGAAATCCTCAAAAAAAGTGAAATAAAAGAAATAACCCAACCTATGAAGGTTACATGGTTACCAAGAATGGTTTTCCAAACAGTGTGGAAACCATGTGGATCAAGTCTATTAGAAGGGGAACAAGATGCACACAAAGGATTCATAGTTATGTAACCATTCACCCTAACCATACTATCTCAGTAGTCCCATTGAATAGGTAACACTATTTCTCCTTGGAAAACTTCATAGTATACAAACAGTGCTCCTTAACCATGATCCCTTATAATGATTTGGAAAACTAAAAATTTAAACCCAAGACACCCCCAACTCCAAAGAACAAGAAACCACAAGATTATTTCCAGGAAAGTGATAAAGTTGGGTGTCCTAATCTCCCCTCCATGACAATTTATTCTCCATAAAGTACATAGAAACTTTCGACAAGGGGGGATCTATGAAAACCTTCACCATAGTGATGACCTAATTACCAATAATATCCAAATACTTAAAACCATTAACCCATGGAATTTTCTCAATGATTCATATTAATCAAAATAAAGAAACACACTAAGACCTAGAAAAATTATCCCCACCATTTGCAATTTCACTAGAACTAGTGAAATACATAATTGGAGCACAAAGGAAAATGATCATCTCAAAGGAGACAATACTTATATTCACAAATACTAGAATATGAAACTACTCCATGGGAGATAATCCCTAAAAAAACATGGACCAAACATTTTTCTCCCCACTATTTATAACTAATTTTAAATTTTGGATTAACCTATAACCTTTTACCATATAAAAATATAATGGCACTGATCAACCACCTTTGCGAAATCTCCCTAAGGTAATATGTGGTCTACACACCCAAAGGATAACCTAACTGAGACAAAAATAATAAAATGAGCATTGAATATCTAGAAAGATTACAATTTTGATCACTAAATCTGAAGCTGTCTGAAATCCCAATAACAATAAGAACCAAAGGGTTTTCTTACTATCAAACTACCCGGTTCGCACCTAAGGGTCCCAACCAGTATACAAGGGTTTTCACAACCAACCCCCTAAAACACTATTCCATGGTAATTTTGATAGATACATACTGCAAGTGGAATCCATAAACCAATCCAAAATCAAACCACGCCCCCAAAAATCCATTCATTCACACTAGGTCCTTCCCACAACCAAACAAATTATAATAAAATGACCCACTATTTACATCATAAATGTGCAACAATCCAAAAACAATGAGGTCAGAACATATCAAAATACACAATAGTTTGATCAAAATACATTTTCATCTATAACAAAGAAAAGGAATATATGTATATAATATATGGGAAAATGACCCAAAACAAAAAAGAATAATTACAAAAGTGGATGTCCCCAAACAATGTCCTTCACCCAACTCTCTAATGGAAGTGACAAAATACAACACCACTGACCAGATTGGAGCTAGTTCTATGTCTTCTTCAGATGTTTGACCATCTCATAGAACTAATGATTTTGAATAGGGTATTAATATATATTATAGGTCTTTAGAGCTAACAAATATGAATTTTTAATGTGATCAGACTTCCGAAACTAGAAACACACAACTAGTTTCCACTTTGAAAAAACAAAAAATGGAAGGTTTTGAAGATGGTTTCCCATCATTTTCAAATTTTTTAAATTTCTTTCCATCCAAATTTTATTTAATTAATCTAGCAGAGAAAATTGGAATCTTTTTTTCCATGTTTCCCTACCAAGATTCCTTCAAAATGACATCCGATAAAACTTTTTCCACAAAGGTAGTTATACCCAACTGGCACACTAGAAAATCAATCTCTAGATGTAGGATCCAAAGAAAGAACTATGCCTTCTGTAAATCATCAGTAGAAAAATATGGAGGGAAAGGTATAAATATAGAAAAATATTCAACATATAATTTCACTAATTAATCACCATTGATGATACCTAGAAACTCCATTTCATTATTCACTCTCACTTATTCATGATAAAACCACTAAAGAATTACATCATTAAAATATCCCGAAGACAGTGCTTTGAATAGTTTAATATGAACAGTGAGATTCTACTATCCCTGAAAAAGACATCGAACAAGGGAACTTTATACCTCACCCTATAGGATTTAGGAATCTCTAACGTGTTAAAAATATCTTCAACCATTGATAACCACTCATTTTTTTCATGGGGTCCTTGATCACCATATAAAACTAGAGAGTACAGGTTTATAAACTCTCGTTTATGATCAATTAGATTAGAAGAACATGGATCTACCAGTCCATTAAGATTTTTGGTAGGGACAAAAACAGGATGAAAAACTCTTAGATCACTATGAAAACTACCTAAATCCTTCCCTTGAATACTTATTTATTCCTTGTAAGATGAATCCATTTAAAAAATTATAAAACAAGGAAATGTTCTCATTGTAATGACCCATCTCTTTACAAGGGTAGGGATCATTTGATTTTTAATAAATATTCCTTAAACAGAACTAATATTGATACAAAATTATGTTAAGGAGGTATCATGTGAATCTAAGTCTCATTCCGAGCTCAGAGCCTCAAAATAGGGATAAAAGATAGGGTCACATGATTAAGGAAACTCATGCATCCTTGCCCGCATAATTTCCCCAAACCTTGTTATTGTCGATAGTGCGACAGTAGGGGTCGCACGGTTTTCTTACAACCATGTGACCCTAGGAACATGGTTGTGTATCCAATTTATGGTTTGGAACAGAGACTTTTCACATGTTTTATGCACGATTAGACAATGGTCTGCCTAACTGTATGATGTTCCCCTTATAAGTAGTGAATGACTCATGGTAGGCACATGGTTTGGCCAACAGTACAGACAAACTTTAATCCATTGTATTATGAGGTGAAATGAAACTTTTTCACCTCTTTAATCTTTAAACCCAATTACTTCCTTCTTCATTCTCATTCCAGTGACTGGCTTGAGTTCTTCCTCTCGTAGCATTCTATCTTCCTCAACCATGGATCCTTGGTAAATTCTTCTTATGGTATTTTATTCAAGTCCTATCAAAGGTATTGGATTCCTTAATGTGAGTTATGGAATACTCTCCCTTTTTATCTAAGTATAGCTTTTCATCCATTATTCTATTTAAGGTAAAGCTCATTTTCCATATTTTTTAGGACTTGGACCATGTCTTAGATCTCTTCTAACCTACTCCAAATATGAGGTAGATATAAGAGAGTAGTCATATATGGGTTTTATGTAGGTGGTCTCAAATTTTCCACCCTAATTTTTTATGTCTCATAGCTACTTTGTTTCTCCTCACACTGAATTTTTTCAACCATCACCTTTTTATTGAGATCATTATATCAAATTGATCAACTTGCCTGTATACACTCCCTTTTATCCTTGATTTGTTATTCACAGTGTGTTAATGCTACATATGGACACACCTTGGGTGTTTCGGGTTGAATTTATCCTTTTGTTTAACTATTACAATACCCAAAACATCTAATTAGATATTTTATTAGGATTTGAATGGAAACTCCCTTGATATATGAATGATTATAGGACCTGAGTCACCTATTAGTTGTTTGGATCAACCTATGATTTGAATTGTACTTGTAGACAATTTTCTTGTTGACCTAGTAACATTATAAATGACTCTGTGATACTTATAAATTGAATATACATTTTATGATTAATTTAATGGATAATTTTAATGGATGGGATTATGCACATTTGTTTGTTTTTTATTAAAACTAATGTGTGTTTTAAATTAGATGACTAATATGGGCGGTATATTCATGCCTATTACTTATTTATTAATCAATTTTCATAATCAAATTATAAATCCTTATTTATATTGTTATTGATAAATGAGAATCATGGGAGGTAATGACTCGTGGTTATATATCAACAAATATGACTCTACATTATTTATGTATGTGGGTATTGTGAACAAGAAATTTGAGAGGTATTTCTAAAAACTAATGGTTATAAATATTATTATTCCTTTATAGAGGTTGTGGTATAAATGTAAGGGTTTAGTTAATCATTAATGTATTATGCTCCCATATGTTGGGGGTTGATCATGATGTCTCACACTATTGACACTAGTAGGACATTGGAATTTACATTCCACATCCATTACTAGACTGTTGATATAATGGCACACTCACCATCTTAAGTAGTGATCATGACATCTAACAATCAATATGAGATGTAGGAACATACCATATTTCTTGATCTTATTGGCTCGTTAGATTTGTTATGGATGTATGAATTACGCCCTGATCTAGCAGGCAACTAGTATTCTGGTTATATGGCCACTTACATCTGCATGTAATTTGTTCATATATGATTATTAAATATATAAATATATTATATATATTACTATTGAATGAATATATAATCAATAATAATATGTTCTTCTCGTCCATGATTAGAAGTAGGTAGAGTCGCCATGTGTCCTTTAGGAACCCGGGTTGGTGGATATTTATTTATATTGTATTATTAATTAATTAATTATGGTTTCACATTGTTTAGTTATGAGCACTAATTGGATTATGTGTACACATTGTGGGTCATGGTTTATAGAGATTTTTATCTCACACCCTACTCGGGCTGCTCTTGGTACCTAAGAATATTATCTTTTTGTTGGTATTGATAAGGGAATTCAACCGTCTAAGTGTTGTTGATATGCGTTACTCTTTATGGAGCATAGAAGCAGAGGATCGGGCTTATACCCGAGATGCTGGTAGAGTACATTTTGTAATTTTTGCAATTTTTTAGCATATTTGTATATTCATGTCCCAAGTTTCCCTTTTTTTATTATCTTCTCATGCACCCATGTTAATAAAACTTCCTAGTGGATTTTGATTCTTTTTATATTCTTCAATGTTTTATTCTTCCATTGTTATTCATTTGGATTTTTATATTTATATTGTCACATATTATTGTAGGTATTTGAATTTTTCTATCATGCCCTTATGATAAGAGGGTATATCATCCACATCCCGCAACTTTTATACTCTCTCTTCTAGTCATAAGTATCTGGCATATGGGGAAGTGCACTTGATCCCATGTGACAAAACAGATTGTGGCATGGGTTAAGTGGACCCCAGGTCAAGACATTACAAAGTTGTATCAAAGGTGCTTTTTCCCTTTTTCTTACTATTTGGGTATTATACATGATACAATGAGTTAAAAGGATTTGGAAATGAACCTATGATCAGGTGTATCAAACACATATATAGGGGAAACCTATACTACTAGGGATGGGAAAATTGTTATCATTGATTATTCCATTTATAGTTATTATGACTTCACTATTGGTTGATGCACATGTATCATGATATTATTGGTATTGGTATTATTGAATTAAATATTTATTTACCAAGGACCAATTGAATGAGAATTGGCATTAGTGCATGCATCATCAAAACTACAATGGGATTAATATGGAATATATTTTTCAATGTCATGTCTATTTTCAGTGGGCATTTACCTATTTACTATTTATAGTGATTTGATATGTATTGAGATATGATGACACTTCTTTTCGGTATTGGTAAACATAATTGATTCTTAAAGTGAATTCCTTAACCAAATAGTTTTTTCTTGAATTGGTTAAAGAATAAAGCTTAAGCAGTCAATTATGGCATGTTCAGCCACGGACCAATGGTCGCACATGCTAGAACGTGTTATTGTGTGGGATAAGTGGGTTCTATATATTAGTTCATAAAAATCATGGTATGTTAAGGATAAAAATGGAAATAAACCTAATTCATCCATTTAATGTGATTTATATAATTAAATAATATCATATTCAAAATTATTATGACGTCTAAAGTAAAATAAATTATCTAATATATTTGAAATAGGGCATTATACGTGAATTTAACCTTAGTAGTGGGTAGAGGGGTATTTCTTACATCTGTATAGCCTTTTGGTCTCTTCTGTCATCTAGACCTATCATTTATAGTTGGCACAGAGGTATGAAATTTCTTATATGAAGGTTTTCACCTATCCTAGTTTTCTATCCACACACTTTTTAGTTAGTTAAATCACATCTACGGAATTTGTTTGGCATTGTAGCATTATACTTATACAATGGATTTCGATCGAATACCCTGAAGTTGGTAATGACCATATACATGAGGTGTTGGTCCATGACCTGGTGGTGATTCCCCTTGGAATTCCAACAATGGATCCTCTTTGTATTCCTGATATGGGTGCTGAAACCCAATTTTGAGAGTGCTTTATTTTTATGTTCTATTATATAAAAGGATTTCCTCAACATATTCTGAGTATGGATGAGTTGACTCATAATTTCCAACAGTAGTTTCCTCTCACATTTTTGGGGGATGGTAGAACACATGTTTCTGAGTTGTGGATCTCGTCCATTAATTCTATATTTATGCATCTAGAGATACCTCTAGATCACAGGGTTAAAATTTTTGTGCATATGCTATGAGATTTAGTCAAGTGGTGGTGGTTTGTAATTACCTAGGAAAATGTGCATAGAGATATGGACTATGTGGATTTCTAGACAATATACTAGAATTATCTCTTTCCACATACTCTAAGGGATGATAGAGCTAAAGAATTCATGAAGCTTCTGTAGGAGAGAATTTCAGTTATGAAATAGTTTTCTCATTTTACTGAGTTAAAATTATTCTCTCCTACTCTATCAAGTGATGACATTATGATGGATTGGAGATTCTAGGATGGGAAAGTATACATTATGTGATAACAAGTAAACCTGTTTAGGTTGACTACAATTTCCAATATCGTCAACCATGTCCATAATATAGAACGAAACTTGGGGGAAGTTAATGGTGCATGTCAGGGTGGTTTGGAACTTAGAGTTACTAGTGGTTATTCTTATAGGTGAAAGAGACATTTTGGAGCTACTCATGAAGGTAGTAGTAGTTAGGATCGTCATGTTGAGAGTTTTCTAATATATCTCCATTGATGGATGCCCAGACACAGGAAGCCTCAATCCTTGCATGATCCAGTAGAATGCAGACATTGTGGAAGGATGGGATTATTCAGTACTTCTGGAGGACATTCCCATAAGTTCTTAATAATCTGAGTTCTACACCTACTCCATGTTCAACAGAGAGACCTTCAGGATCACTTCAGGAAGGCATTTGGACTACTGTTGGATGATTAGACTGAGATGGAAGTTGAGGAAAGGTAGTAATGTAGTGACTCGGGGATGTGGTATAGGCCAGTTACATGAATTCCAACATACGTTAGAGGAGTCAAGTGACATACCTTCTACTATATAAGGTACTATTTTATTATCCTCCACTTTATAGTTGGGTTTATTTGATATAGGCTCATTTCACTATTTTATATATGACACCACTGTGGGATGTCTAGGTCTTGAGATTGAACACTACCATGGAGTTATGTTTCTAGATACCCTATTAGGTATCCAATTAGTGGGTGTTTTATATTTTAATGATTATCCACTTGAGTTAGTCAGATACCTCCTTGTATGGAATCTTTTCATCCTCAAAATGTTGAATTTTGACATAATCATTGAGATGGGATGGTTAGTCCCCTATCGAGCTCATATTTACCGCTATCATGATAGGTTGATGTTTACATCACCAAAGGGTGGTAATCATATGGAAAATAGAGAATAGGATGTGAAGGATTCATGATTAGGACTGAAGAAGAAGAGTTTGGGTATATTCACAACACAACTATATAGTATTTACTTAGATGACTTGAGGTTATGACCCACTGGAATTCCCCTGTACTAGATCATTTAGGTGAATTCTTTACTAAAAATTTCCCTGGTCTAAGGAGGTTATGGATATCAATAGATAGTTGGTGGACCTAGAGGCTAAAGGATTTATACACCCCCCAATACATCACGTTGGGGTTCACTGAAACATTTCTTTTTTTTCAAGAAGGAAGACAACACCCTCAGTATCTATGTATATTACCATCAATTGAACAAGATCAGAGTAAATAACATGCATCCAATACCAATAATATATGACCACATAGATCACCTATAAGAAGAGAGAGTATTTTCAATCTAATACTTCAGGTTAGGATACTAATAATTTCATATCAGGTCTTGGAAAATACCTCTCTCAACTTTCAAAAGTATTTATGTTCTATATGAGTGCCTGTTTATGCCATTTGAACACATGAATTCACCTTGAGTCATCATATATCATAAGAATTGTGTTTTCCACCCAAATCTGGATTCATTCTTGGAAGTCTTTGTTGATGAAATCTTGTTGTATTCACGGTCTAGAAATGACCATTAAACCCATCTTGAGATCATGCTAAATACACTGGGAGAGATCTAAGTCTATGATAAGGTTATTAAATGAAAATTTTGGATTGAAAAAGTCCATTTTTTGGTTATATAATCTCAGTGTTAGGAGTTTCAGTAGACCCGTAGACAGTGAGAGATGTAGTTTCCTGAGACAATCCCAAGAATGAATTTGAAATTTGGAGTTTCTTAGGGATTTATAGATATTATAGATGCTTCATCCAATATTTGTCACGCATTTCAACACTACTTATGGGCATGAAAAATAAGGGTGTGAAATTCATATGGTCAGAATCTTATGAAATAACCATTCATGAGTTGAAGGGTCTATTGACTTCCGTGCCGATAATGATTCTTTTAGAGAAAATCATGAGATATAATACTTAATATGACACGTTAGGTATCAAGCATGAATCTATTCTAATTTAAGATGAGTGAGTTATCTTGTAGGGGTATTATTAGTTGAGGCATCTTGAGTATAATTGCATAATGAACAACCCTCATCTAGATGATGTAATTTATGCTCTACCCTGTTGGATACAATATATACTTGGAGATAGTTTTTTATTATACACCAATCACAAAGGCCTCAAGTACATCTTTACACAATGAGATCTAAATCTTCTCTAGCACATGTGGGTTGAGTACTTACAGTCTTTTGATTTTGAGCTTCCCTACACACCTGGTAAAGTAAACTCTGTGGCTGATACTCTGATCCATAAGAATCATACTCAAGAGTTTCAAAAATCTAGTGGTGAATAGAATCTTATGACCTTATTCTCATTTATGAAAATTCTGTTTTAGGAGGACCATGGTTGTACTATCCTCTCTTCCTTAACTATGACTTCTACTATTTTGTAATTGGAACGAAGGAGACAACTAACTAGTCTTGAAAGCATTTTCCAAAGGGAAAGAGTTTAAAATGATGATACATATTTAGTTTGGACCATAGATGGGGATGGTAACATACAATTTCATGGGCATGTATGGTTCTTAGTAAAAATCCAAGAGGAGATGAAGTAGGAATTACACTCCTCAGCTTGGGTAGTTCACCCCAATTTCACCAAAATGTATTGGGGTCTATGAAGCCAATATTGGTGGCCTCTTACGGAACATGAGATTACTAGATTCATTACAGAGTGTTCCAACAATCATTATGTGAAGATAAAAATAAGTGTCTTAAAGGTATTTTACTCCCTTTTTTCATTCTTGAGTGGAAATGGGACATTTTTAACGGATTTTTTGACTAGTCTACACAAATTACCTCATAGAATTCATACATTGTGGGTTATAATTGATCACCTGACAAATGCTACACACTTCTCACCTATGTGAGTGAGCTTCTCGATAGAAATTGTATTTCAAGAAAGTTGTGTGTCTTCATGGATCTCCTCGTTCTATCTTTTATGATAAAGAAGCTCATTCTACATCACTGTTCTGGAAGGGGTTTCATATGTACTTGGGTAAATAAGTTCTTCTAAACATAGACTAAACAAGCACAAAAGGATTGAAAGACATAGAATTCTATTCAGGTGCTATAGGAAATGCTCTATGCATATGTCCTTGACATTGGAGGTTCCCTGAAAAAACACAATCCCTACATCGATTTCTCTTATAATAAAAACATTTAGGCTACCATCATGATGGATACTTTTAAAGATTTATATTATAGGACATGTTGGTCACCACTATATAAGTTAGAGGTATGGAATGTAGCTTTTCCTGGAAAATCACTCATGTAGGATCCTACAGATTAGCACAACATAATTAGAAAGAGAATGATGACATCTCATTCCAAATAGTAGTTATATTCCAATAGACGCAATCAGCCTCTAGAGTTCATGGTTAGAGGTAGTGTTTTCATAAGAGTCTCACCCAAGTTGGGCCATAAACATATACCAAGGTAGGGTAAGCTCCCATTGAGTTTTGATGGACTTTTTTCGGTTGTTAAAAGAATCATACCAGTGGCTTACAAATTTTATATTCCTTAGAGATATCAGTCAATGAATGATGTTTTTCATGTATCTCAGCTTCACTGATACTATCTAGAATCAACTCATGTATTTCAACATGATGATTTTTAATTGATTGTTGATTCTTCATGTGTGGAATACCCATTTCATATTTTTGATCAGAGAATAGAGTCATTCTAAGCAGGAATTTTCACTTTTTACTAGTGTTATGGCTGCAAAGATGAGTACAAGATGAGACCTAGGAACGAGAAGCTAATATATGAGCTCAGTAGATAAAACTCTTTTTCATTTAAACCTCTTTACCTCAAAAGTCCAAATTAGGGATGATTATATTTAAATATGGGAGATTTTAAGAACCTATCTCTTTATAAAGGTACCGATGGTTCGTTTTTCAATTTACATTCCTCTAAAAATCCAAATACTTATACCTAATCAAGTCAATATGGTCTATGGAATGTGAAGGATTCATTTGAAACCAAGAACCCCAAAATGGAGCGAAATTATTGGGTCTCACAATTAGTGTAAACCATGCATCTCATCCAACATGGTTTCCCCAAATTGTACAATTTCAAACAATAGGGAAGAAGAGGCCGCACGGTTTTTCTCTAACCATGAAACCACATTAAAATGGTCGTGTGGTTGATTACAAGTTTGGTACAAAGCCTTTTTTCTTATTCTATACATTTCTAGATAACCCCCACACCTAATGATGCTATATTTTCTTTAGTAGAAGTGAATGGAACATGTTTGGTGTAGGGTTTGGCCAACCATGTAGCCTTGTATTTTGAGGTGAAATAACATTTTTCCTCTATTTAATTTTTAATACTAATTTCATTCTTCATATTTCTCATTCCAGTGGTTTCCTATAGTTCTTACCCTTTAAGATTTTCATCTTCATGAACCTTGGATCCTTGATATCTTATTAGGTTTGTGTTTGATTTAAGATCCATTGAAGGCATTATAATCCTTAAGGTGATCTCCTAAATCTTATCCCTTCTAATAGATGTTTATCTTGGAATCTATTATGTTATTTAGGTGTAATCTTGTTTGTCCTATTTTCAGTGTTCTATAATATTTCTCAAATCTCTTCCATTATACTTATAATTTTATGTCGATATCAAGTGAGTAGTAATCTATGGCCTTCAGGTTAGTGGTCTCATTGTTTTCCACAATGTTTTCATGAATCATTTCTATGTAATTGCTCTGAATGCTATTTTTTTACCATCCAATATTTATTATTTTATTCAATAAAAATTGACTAATACAATAAGATAAACTAACTTTGATCCTTGATTGGTTGTTTAGATGTTTTTTACCTTAAAAATAGACACCATTTGGGTGTGGTGAGTTCAATTTCCCCATATGTCTAATTATTCAAATACCCAAAAATTTTAATTTTCAATCGAATTAAAATTTAAATGGAATTACCCTTGATATTGGAATTTTTATAGAACTTGAGGCACCTCCTTGGTGTTTTGATAAACCTATAATTCAACTTTTTCACATAGGATATTTCATGTTCACCCTGTGATCTTATAAATGGATCTTCGAGAATTATAAATTTAATTTTATTATTATTTGTAATTGAATGGATAATTTGAATTGAATTTCTTATTCACATTGTCTTTATTTTCCTTAAATTAAATACATGTTTTTAATGATATGAATTATAAATATTGTATGGCCATGCCTATTAATTCATGCCTAATCAAAATTATTAATCGAATTATAAATACTGGTTTATATGGTTCTTGATAAATGATAAGCATTGGATGTAAGGCCTCATGATTATATTTTTACCAATATGAATATTCCTTATTTATGTATATGTACTTGGTCAACATGAGAACTAAGATTTATTTCCTCATGATAATCATTATAAATATTATTATTCCTTTATAGATGGTATTTTACGATTCTAATGATTCAGTTGAGAATGCCAATATCATGATCCCTCATATTGGGTGTTAGGCATGATGTATCACACCATTGACACTAGTAATATGTGGGGATTTATGTGCCATGTCCCTTGATAGAGTGTTCACGTGATCGAACACTCACTATATCGATTGATAAGCATTATGTCTCACAATCACTATGAGATATAGGTCATGAACCATATTTCTTGATCTCATAGGCTAGTTATACTGGTTAATGATGTCTGAGTTATTCCTCTGTCTAGTCAGCAACTAGTATTCTAGGTATATGTCCACTTATGCCTCCACGTACTTTGTTTATCTATAAGATGAAATATATAAATATTCAGTATATATATATAATTATTATTATTATATTGACTTATTATTCATTCCTCTCGGCCATGAGTGAAAATAGGTACAGTTTTCGGGTGTCATTTTGGAACCTAGTAGGGATGATATTTATATATTTACCATTGTTAATTATTTTTTTCTTCCTACACACTGTTTAGTTATGAGAACTTATTGGATTATGTGAAACACCATTAGTGGTGTCCCACTAATATTTTTATCCCAAACACTACTCAGGATTTTTAAAAAAAATTGAGATGTAGAGGCCACTTTATCGAATTAAAAAAGAGTCTAGGAGAGGAACAAAGCAACATGAAAATACCAGGAAAATAGCAGGAAAATTAACCTATTTTAGAGCGGGTACTCGTGTTCTGGTAAGGAAGTCTCCCACCTTTGTTGTGGGAGTGACATCCCCTCCTTACGGACTCTGCATACATCCATTCACCACCTTTATCATTTGAAGGTGCGTTCGCAATATTGGAAGTAGTCGCAGTGGGGGTTGACTCAACATAACTAAAATTGGAAGATAGCAACTCAAATGGATTTGATACATTGACATTACTTGTTAACTTCTCAGGAGTCGTTGTGATATCCTACATGGGCTTCATACCATCCTTCTGCAAATAGTTTCCAGAGAAGACAATCTTTTTATAGGTATTAATAAGGGAATGATCCCTTCTACAGGTCGTTGATATGAATTAGTCTTGATGGACCATAGGAGCATAGGATTGATCATATTCTCCAAATGTTGGTGGATGATTTTTAGTCCTTTTTCTACTTTTGTAGTGTGTTGGAATATGTCTGCCCCTCTGATCCATTTTTGGTTATCAGTATCCCATGCATCCAGGTTTATGACACCACCTAATGGATTTTTATTATTTTTCAGTTCTTTAGTTTTTTATTCTTCTTCTACTAATATATTTAATTTTCTTATTTATATATGATTTTATTTTTTTTAGTTTTTTCGATGTATCTGATGTAACACTTTGATAAGAGGGTATATTCACCCAATAATACCACCTGTACACCCTCACTGCCAGTTAATGGGCTCTGGTGTATGGGTAGGCACGCCTGAGGCCACACATCCCACTGTCTCAGGACACAGGTTATTTTGACCATGGGTTGGGACGTTACACTCAATCAAACAACTCTAAAAGTTCTCAATGAAAATAGAAACAATACAAGAAAATCAAACAAAAGTAACATTAAAAAACATTCACAATATGGAACAAAAAACCCAAAGAAACCAAACCAACTTCACAAGACCCACCTCAAATTCTTTTGAAACATTTTACACAACAGTCCCAAAGAATTTTGAAACTAAAAAATCCTACAAGTTTCTTTTAAAATTTTTTGAAAACTATACATATAAAAACCTCATCTCATCCAAAACATTTCAAATATTCCAAAATTCAATAACCTATGAATTAAATTCTTTGAATCCACACACAACCTAGCACATTTTTGGGGATCCAAATATTTTTACCCGAGAATCCAAGGGGACCAAAATAAGGTCTTCAAAATAACTTAGATAAAAAAATATAAAACATTACATTTCAAAAACTATTAAAACTCAAAAAACATCACATATAAATCTAATAATAATCCAAAATAAACACAATATGTTAAAACCCAATAAAAGAGGGGGAAAATAACAATATTATTCATTACGGATGGTTTAGATGCACAGTTTTTCAAACCCTGCGCAACATTTTGAGTTCCCCTAAAATTATATCTATAATGGTCTGTATATCCTACAAATGATTTGACATATCAAGTTACTTAACAATTAACCCCTAAAATTCTTCCAAATTATTCTTTTAAATAAGGAATTTAATATGTTGTCTCACAAAAATAGCCTAGAAATTAAAGAAATCACACTCCAAACCTAAAAAATCTAAACAAAAGGCCACCATAACCTAAAAAACATGAGGAAAGTCTGACTAAACCTAATAAACTTGATATCTAAAATAAGAAGTACTAAAAAATCCTTTTCCAAGATCTACGACCGAAGTCCCGATGGTCTGATCTCCTTTCTACCATAAATCCCCAAATAACTAAAAGATAAATCTAGAAAACCTAGAACCATTTTAGGAACCTAGAATATCTAATACCAATGTGTAAGGAACCAATTCATATCTCCATATGATCAAATATCTGAACCAATATTCCACATTCTAAAAGAGAATCCCTAATCCCCTTATTCTTATTATTAGACTTTTGGATATTTAACATAACCATTGGGGAAGGTTTCACCCTCAAGAAGTCAAACATATCCAACATCCAAACAAGGAATAACATAAATAAGTAAAGAAAAACTAAATATGTAATCTTAATAAAAATAACCCATATATAAAGAGTTAAAAAATTACAACTAAACTAAAAGAGTTAAAATTGAATAATAGAGATGACCAAAAAACTCAATCCAACTTATTGGATAAACTGAAGTTCTGATCCCCATCTCTTTCGACACACAAGTAACCACCACATTCCCAATAAGAATCCACTTACAGGAAACATAGCACCAGAGCTAACTTGATATAAAACACCTAAAATTTCCTAAACTAAACATGAAGACTAAATACCTACCAACATGAGTATGTTGGGGGTGATCTAAATCTAGTAATATACCACCATGAGTCCATTTCACTTATTTTATTTGAAAAATCAATTATGATAGCTTGAAAAAATGATGATGAAAATTTGTTTTTTATTTTCACATTAAATAAAAGTAGAAAATCTAATTTATACACTAAACTTCTTAAAAAATTCCCTCAGAAAAAAACCATTCATGAAATTTTCATCATTTTAAAATGAAGACAATTCCAAGGAAAACTAAAAAATTTAATTTTAACATAAGCCTATTAAAATTAAACCATAACATGTTTTAAAAAAATTTAAAATTATGCTAATACAAAGGTCCAATTTTAAAATTTATTTCCCATTTTCCTTTAAAATCAAACACACACACACAATTCATGGTAAAATATGAAATAATGATAGACAATCAAGAAAACCCCTACTAAATTAATAGATAGAACAACACTCCAATAAAACAAATCTAAAATCTGATTGGATCAACACATCAATCTAGTCCATCCAAGTAAAAATCTATACACAGTACAATATATATATATATATATATATCCTAAACATAAATACATAGCATGAAGTGGAACCATAAGGACTAATCTGACTAAACCAGACCTATAAAGGTGGGCCTAACTACTAGTAGGGTAACAGTCCCACATTCACCCACAAAATCACTCCATGAAGTCTTCTTAGTGATGAACCACAAATATCAATGTCACATATAGCTAAGGGGGTCTAACAAAATCAAAACCTTATCTCACTAAAAAAATTACCACTACATCCGACGAACCAAGCTAGGTTTCCCCACATAATAATAATAGATGTGGGTATTGAATAATAATATTATCACATAAGAATAACATTCCAAAAGGGATAACCCAAAATAATTTCCTTCCCACCACCCAATATACCATCAAATTAATCCCCAAAACAAAATAACCACTTGAGTAACATAACCAATAATAAATCACATAGATACTAACAACATTAATAACAGAAAGGGGGCTCAATAATGGCATAATCAAAAATAAACACATCACATGATGGCAACAAGGCCTTTACTTATATAAATATAATATACATTTGGTAATTTCTTATTTCAAAATAATAATTGACTGACCGAAAGTTAAATTTTTTATTTTAAAACACTTTTATGGAAAAATTGTGAAACCATAATGTTCTACCAAGAGCATAAAACATTATAGCATATGAAAAAAAATTTAAAATCCAACTTAAATCTATTATAATTGTCCTCCCAACATAGTTTCTAGGAAATATCTCTTTGCTTTTTATCTAGATCGTCTGTGATCATATCTTCAAATTGATAGGCCACTTTGTCCCACGCTTGTATGAACTCTTTCATTGTTATCTTCTTAGTGTTGAAGCCTCTGGTAAGGATTAAATGTTTCTTGTCAAAATAACAATTAATTCCAACCCAGTTCCAAAATAAAACATAATCATCAACATGTTCAAGAACACAATTCAAGAGAAGCCCCATTTGATATTTTGACCCCAAAACCCCTAAAAACATGGAGTCCCTTTTTTAGTACCAAATTGAAACCCACATTAGAAACCTTATTCTTTTTGAAACACAAAAAAATAAGTATATTTAGTTAATTAAATCAATATTTTCATTTTATAAAACATGGGGTGTTCTTAAAATAACATTTTTCATCAATGTAACATTTCAAGCATAAATTTCCACCCATTTTCCATATAAAAATTAATCAAATTCAGTGAAAAGTATAGAAATATAATCTTATATATTCCACACCATGATTAAATAAGAAAAAAATGAATTTACAAAACCTAAGAAAAAATTTAACTCTTCATTAAAAGAAAATTAAATGGAAACACAAACATCCTGTTATGAGGCCTTTTCACAATCGGTGAAATACACCTGGAAGGGACTCGGAATATTTTTAATAAATCATAAAAATAAAAAAACCAAATTCTAGAAACCCAATCCAAAAAATAATCTAAACAATACAATTTGGTTTAGATCGATTGAAGAAAAATAGGGAAAATAAGAAGAAGGGTAAAGAGATACACATACATCTTCATCTAGATGAAGAACTATCAAGGAAGCACTAAAAATAAAATTTTAGAAGATTTTAGAATCTCAAAGAAGCCTTAGGGAGATGATTTGGTTAGCGGTTTCAAGTGGGGGAGGCTTTGGGTAAAATCCTCAGACAAAAATAAAGTATAGAAGATAAAAAATACCCTACCATGGGTAGGTTACATCGCTATCATGCCTGTTTTTTCAAACTATACAAAAACCATTTCGATCAACTCTGTTAATATTTGAATGATCTATATAATTGGGATGTATGGTTACATATCTATGTTCCCATAATTTTCTCCCCCAATAGACCCACTAAACAGGGAACATTATTTACCATAGGGAACACACATGGTATATAAACTATGTACCTTAATCCTTAACCGCTAGAAAAGCATCCAAAACTCCAAATTTTGACCTAGAACAATCCTAAAATAAAATGAAAAAGAAATAAAAATATTAACACCAATAAATTGACACCCATAGGTGTCACAAGGCCATAATTTCTCTCAAATGTTAAAACATTCATTTTCCTTCTTTTGAATAGTTCAGCACGCCACATTTTATTCCTCTACTAAAATTAGTTTTGGCCACATCCTCATGGTTTTATGCAATTTATAACATCCTTAGAGATGTGTTCCAATCCATGGACATGATCATATTGATAATGAACTATTATCCTCTCATTTAGCACATGAATCATTAGAATGATTTATGTATTTGTATCTTCAAAATCACTAAACCCTACGATGCATCTATAGATACTACAAAGCATCCAACATTTCATGTCTTTTCACTTATGGAGCATATATATGTTTTAAAAGGGTTGTGTTTCATAAGGTTTTTTATATGGGCTTTCATTTAAGGTTAAGGGTCATTTCCCTTATACAACATATATTATTTATGAATGGATATGGTTTATCCATTCACCCCATGGTGTGTCATTCTTCCTCTTTAAACGTCACTATTGTCATCATCGACCTCATTGTGATTTAGTGGAAACCCTAGAGTACAGCATACTCTAAATTATCTTTATTTTTTGACTCAACCCATGGAATAGAATTCAAAAATCTATGGTGTGGATCCATTTCTTCTAAATCTGGATAATAATAGTTGTGGTCTAGTGCTCATCCCACGGAGCAACATCCATTTTAGTTTGAGATCCTCTATCAACTATTCCACATAACCATGGTTGTGGAATACATATTCACAGATATTTAGTGGAATGTCTATTACTCATCAATATCCATGGCTATTGACGGTGAAATTAGAATTTATTTTCAGCCCAACATCGGGATCAATGGTATAAAAAAAATTTCATGTGTCATAACACATGTTCGAGGAAGGAGGCGTGTGAGTTTCACATAATATGAAACCATTTATATAACTATGAAAAATATATTCATGATTTGTATCCCTCATTAGTTCTAACCTTGAATAATTGTCTATATTTATGTAATTACCAACCTCAATGGGATAGCAAGTATAATTAGTGTAGATGAAATCCCTTTTCTATAGGTCTCACCTCGTGTTGGTGAATCTCTCCTCTCACTAACACATGGCCTTCCCTCCTGCGTACTGGTGTGATTATGTGAGAATACCTAAATGTCAAGACCAAAATGTACACTCCATTATTGTGCATATAGAAGGACCTGATTATTTCTTGGTCATCCACCTATATAGGTAGCTATCTGGATTGAAACTACAAGATGGACAACATTGGTGATTGCTATTTTTTGGCTCATTACTCCATTTAATAACCCTTTTTGAGTTTATCCTATATAAAATATAAATACAATACCTATAAAAACCATAAAAATCTAAAATAATTTCAACCATTTATGTTTTATTTTCATAAAATCGTTCCAAAAAAGATTTTTGCCTTAATATTACATATTTAATGTATATTTGGTTAAATTAATCATTTAAATTCTCAATTAAATGAAATTAATGTTAGAAAAAATGGGATAATATAGTGCACTAGACAAATCTTCCAAAGAAAAATAATTATTTTCTTCAGGTATATATCTCCACTATAAATTAAAAATAAAACCCCCATGATACAAATATTTAAAATACATAAATCAATGAACTTAAAAATTATCAATGGTGGATAGAGAATTATCAAGTGACACAAAATAAAAATTATTCTTACGCATCACTAGGCATAATGTAATTCATTTCCCCCCTAAAATATGATGGAAATTCTATTATATTATAACCAATCATCTTAATTTATTATTATTGATAATTCCAATAATTACCAATTTCAACATTATTTTTCATCTCTTATCACTCAAGGTAAAAGAAACATGAATATTTCATTATACATTGAGTACATATACCTTAATCATGAATGTGAATAATACATGCATTATCCACTTAATAGACACAAAGATAACTAAAAACATGAGGGTTTTGAAATAGGGATATAATGATTCTGATGATTTTGGAGTGTAATTAATTGATGAATAAAATAAATATGGACCAAAAATTTTTGAATCTATGTATAGTGCATCATAATCAAAATATAGCCTAATGATATTCTCTTATTTAAAATTTGACAACTCCCACACCCCAATATCAAAGTAAAACCACGTAAAATGAAATCATAATGAATTTTCCTTCTAATTTTTTCCCGTCATATTTTAATTTTTTTTGTTTTATTGAAAATTCATATATGAGATGTCTCACATCCACCTCCCAAGCCTTAATGATAACCCCATTGGTTTAGTGATCGGGAATCTTCACCCTCCATAACTCATCAGAATTATTTTCACATTCATATATAAATTGGTAATATTAAATATAATAAATAATAAAATTTACATTTATATAATATAAAAATAAAATTTACAAAAAAAAGTTCCCATCCAAAAAAATCATATCCTTTTCGCCGTAAAATACCACTCCCCCATGATAGAATATTAAAAATCAAGAAAATATTATAGAAATGGTAGGAAAAAAGATTTGGATTATAATTTGGTCTACCCATGGTTTCAAAGGGATAAAGTAGGATCATTGTATGGTATCTCCCAATAATAATGGTTGAATCTATTAAAATATCTCAAACATTTTTGAGTTATTTTGTACAATAATTTCTTTAACAATTTCTTCATATCCATGTAAGTGGAATCTCTCATTTTATCCCAAGAAATTTAATTGGAAATATTGGGGAAACGTTTTCTTTAAATGATCTAAGGAATGCGATCATAGAAAATTCAAATAAAACAAAAATGTAATGTGTAATAAAAAAAATTAATAGACATTAACTTCTAAAATTCAATGAATGAAAGATGGAAGATAATTTCATATATATGTGACTTAAAAGAAAAATCATGATTCATTAAATTCAAATTACTATCATTCTCTCAATTGAGGAAATCACCCCTTATTACTAATTCAATTCCATAAATTTGATAATTAAAACATCGAAGCATGGGGTTCTAAAAAATTATTTTTTCATTGATTGAATGTAAAGAAAAGACCAAAGTTTGGAAATGAATATTTATATTTTAAACTAAAACAGAGTATGAAAATAGGGTAGTATAAGTATGTATTAAAATTTATATCAAACCTCCTAATCATAAATATGTTCATTTTTTATACATTTTAACAAACATAAGACTTTGTACCATAAATCATCATAGTTCTAAAAATTATGTGAAATAGTGAAATTACATACCCATTATAATAAAAGTTAACAAAAATATAGGGAATGAACTCCTAAATAAGCTACGAATGAGAGTTGAAAAGAAAATAAATTCTAAAAAATTAATGCATAAAAAAATTATTTTCTTCCAAAATTTTCTTTAGATAATGTCATTATGTTTGTCCTTTCCTCGTAAATTTTTGTTCCTAGAGGTTGGAAAGAGGTTACCTTCTCTGAGTCTATAAATAGTCAAATTTTTCATTCCACTATGTATATAGTTTCTCAAACTTTTTTTGAAATTATATTCACTCTCCCTATGTGTTGTATTTTATCTAACTCTTGGTCCCAATCCAAGGATGATTTTCTGATCTTTAAAAATCAAAGGATTTTTCATAGTCTACCCAAATTTATTTAAAATTCCTTGAACTGTTGAGGCATACTATTCCCTCTTTTGTCTCTTTCATTTTTCAAAAATTATAGGTCTTTATTCACCTCTTTTTGACCTTCTTTTTTCTTCTCTATTGAAACTAAATTACTTCTCTTTCCATTAAAAACAATATTCTCACTTCATTTAAGAAGTATTCTCTCAACTCATTTCCTTTTTAATACAGATTCTTCATCACCTAGTGTATGTTGAATATGACTTGTAATCAACCATTTCTAGGGAATACTACCAATATTTGTACATCAATCATTGACCAACACATAAATAAGGGTAATCTTACCAAGTTTATAAGGGTCTTCTCTTAACCCATACCCAAAATAAGAAATTAAACCAAAAATTATAATTCCTCTACCTCAACTATAAAATATTCATGTAGTCATCAAGGATGTCACATAACTATATCTATAAGTTGAATCATGACACAGGTTAGTCTAATATATTTTAATCTAAATATTTTGAATGTTAACAATCATATTATATTGGTACATTCACCTAAATGATATAAAAATTTGAAAAAAAAATTATAACTAAAATCAAAAGGGAATTAAAAACTAATTGGATCGCTTTTCTTCATTGGTTATCTTCTTGAAAAAATAGTTGAACATTCCCCTATCAGTGGTATGGTTCCCAATTCCTTTTTTTTCTCCTTCTAACTGCAAATTAGTCATAAAAGTTTCATAGGTGGGTATGTTTGTGATCGTCTCTCTGAATGGTAAAATGATGTGAAATATTTTAAAAACATATAGAAACTTTTCTATTATTTCATCAAACCATACTAGTATTTCTCACATTAAAAATGTAAGTGGTGGTGGGAATAGTGGTGGTTCTTCCTCTCTAATGAAAATCTCATCTTATTTCTTTTTCTTCTTTTCTTCACTCCACTAATTTTATTTCATCAATATCATTTCCTTCAATCTATCTTCAAACTTCTTCACCACCATCCTAGGGTTATCATTACACTTATTTGGGTAATTAATTAGAGCACAATGTGTCATGAAACATTAGTGTCTCTAGGTAAGAATCTCATTATCCCCTCCTCTAGATTGGTATGAAATTTGGCCTACTTTTATTTTCAGGTTCCTCATTTATACTCTTCGGTTTTGTGAGCCATTATTCAATTATTTAACGGTTACAACTTGATATTTTGAGTATTCTATCATAATTTTATGTTCAACTACTATAGTTTTTGTAAAAGATGATATAGCCTCCAATAGTGAGTGGACATGACCCATCAAATATAGTCCTTGATGTTGACGTTAAAACCCTTCTTCACTTGGCTAAAATTCATAGCATTAATGAATTCTTTATACTTGATTTTATTGAGTTTTTCATTGTGGCCTCCATCCATGTTAATACTTTTAATTATTATAATATAAATTTTTAATGGATCCAAATTATATACCTTGGGGATGTTGAGTGACATTCACTTAATATAATTTCCTTAGCATCATGTTCATTTGGGTGGTAGGATAACTATTGTCTACTAAGTGTACTCCATATTCTTCATGTCAATTTATCTAAAGTTAAAAAAATCAAATTTCCTCCAAAAATTACTATATTTATTCAGATTTTTAATCATTATCGAGCCTCTAAAGGAAGTATCTCCGATCAAATGGATACCATGTGACAATAATTTGTAAATTGTTTATATTAGTAAATATGTTCAGATGTCGTGGTGGATAAATTCCAAATAAAACATTTAAATAATTCACAAAAACTATATAATGATTATTCATTAATTTTTTCAGAATTTAGAATAATGTCCATATTTTTCAAAGGATCTAATAAAAACTAATAAGGGGGTTGAATTAGTTGTTTACTTTCTATAAGTTTCAATTATTTACAATAATTAACCCCTGCAACTAGTTAAGATTTATTTTCTTACTGAATTTTAGTAAATACTCATGCATGAAAATGTATGAAAGAAAGTAAATAACAAAATTTCTAAAAGGTCCACCTCACTGAGAGAACCTATATCCTTGGCATAACCACTCTCATGGGTCTATGGAAATCCACTATTATAAAGAAGTTAATACAACTTATGTCTACTCTTGTTAGACACCTTCTATCTCCCAATTGTAAATATTATACTGACTCCCATAAAATTAAAATGTTTTCTAATAAAATAATTGAGATAAACAAAGGAATAAAGAAATAGTTGAAACTAATTCACAATTACTCTGCCTGAATCCTCAGACTGATTTTAATGGATCTAATTTTCACAATCTAATGTGTCTATATTTTATTATCTCAGAACAATTTGTTTGGATATTATTCTCTAAATATTATTAATCTTGATCCAATTTTTTCAATACAATAATTCTGGATTTAATTCTCTCAATACGATAGACTCAATACAATGAACCCATTCTAAATCTGAAAACATAAGCTCTTTTAAAATACTCAATAAGATGTACCTTAGTCTGATTGACTCAATCTGATTGACTAAATATGATCTCTGACTTGATTTCATCAGTGCTCCACCTATTCCATATGCTTGAAAAGTCACAATAAATGAATGATCTGAGGAAGTATTTATCAGTGAATTTGAAAAAAAAAATCAGGATACATGAAAACTTTTCACTGCTTCCTCAAATCTCAAAATATCTTATAATCTCTCATATTTAACCATAAACATTAAATTATTCAAACCTCCTTAAATTTATTTGAGACTTATAAAAATTATATTTTTAATTTTTACCTCCTTAACTATTCATAAAAATTATAAAATTTTCTTTTTGAGTCTTCTTCGAAATATGCTTATTAGGAATCTGTTTCATTATCAGAGTCAGTATGATTTCTATTTTTTATCAAGGTCATCCTAATTTCTATTTCCTTCTTAGAGTGAGACTGATTTATTTTTCCTTCTCATATTCCTTCTAATTCTTTTCCTTGTGATAGTCAGTTTGATTTCTATTTCCTTCACAGAGTTAGCCTGATTTCTATTTCCTTATCACTGAATCTGAATTATTTATCCTTCTCAGTAAATCCAAATTTTATATTTAGTGAATATGAATTCTATATTCAGGGAATCCAAATTATTTATTTAGTGAATATGAATTCTATATTTAGTGAATCTCAATTCTGTATCCTTTTTAGTGAATATGAATTTAGTATCATTCTCAACACAATATGATTGAATTCTCATTATGATAGGACATCCATACTGCAACATTGAAAATATTCAAACCTCTCTACCATTTCTTTAAAATCATCTTTCATTAATGATTTCATGGTTTTTGATATTTTTATGATCATAAAATTATCATCTAACATAGTTTATAAAATATGAAAAAATTATAACTCCTCACTTCGTAATCTTTAGTCAAAACTCTTCAGTAACAAAACAAATTATTCACCCAAAAAAAATTTATTTCTATCTCAAAAACTTATTTCTTTATCATATTACAAAAAATTTAAACTTCTAGAAAAAAAATATTTTCTACCTCAGATTCATTTTGATCCAATGAAATAAACCTTATGGAGATAAATTCGATGATCTAAAATCGATGCTAGTCAGTCTGATTATCACATTACAATGGACATTATATGATCCCTAATACACAAAAATATTATTATACAAAATGTTTAGTTGTCAAAAAATAACAAAAAATTTCTAAAAATCATTGTAAAGGTTCTTTAATATACCCCTTTGGATTTGTTAACAACCCTTGTCCACAAATTTTCGAACTCTAATAATTTTTCACAACTCAAATTATTGTAATTTATAAAAACATATCCTTTTTAAAAATAGAGTTTTCTGAAACCACCCTATTGTATAAAGTAATATTTTTGAAGGAATTCCATCCCTCTATGGAAATAAAATTTTGTGGCCATATAAAGATAAACTCCCCTTAACTTTTATCTTTTCTTTTTTCACTTTTTTTCTTTAACTTTTCTTTTTCACTCTTTTTTCTTTTTCTCTCCACCATTCTATGGTAACCACAGTATCATATTCTTAAAATAATGATAATTAAAAAATTATTAAAATATAAACAATTTTTTAATGTATCTCCCCCATTTTCAAAGAAATCTAAAGCATAGTGGGGTCTTACTTGTGAGGTTTTGGATAAAATTGGAGGATGTTAAACATGAAGTTGTATCCTCAATTCAACAAACCTTTCTTTCGGCATCACTCTCGTAAAGATATCATCAATCTGATAATTTTTGGAAATGTATTCTCGAAAAACATCTCCAGCATCAACTTTAGCTTTTATATAGTGAAACTTTAAATTGATGTGTTTTGATCTTTAGTGTTGAATAGGATTTTTAGAAAGATCAATTGCACTCTGATTATCACAAAACATCTTCAATGGTTTAGAAACATTTTCATTCAAGGCTTCCTACTAAAAATTCATCCACAAAATTAGAGTACATGCCTGAGTAGCAAAAAAAATTGGATTCATCTCTACTCAAAGTATCTAATCTTTGTTTCTTACAATGCCAACTCGCACAATATTCACCCAAGAAAAGGTTTCTTCGTGAGGTTGGTTTTATATCATTACAATCTCCGACCCAATCAGAATCAGTATAACCATTTAAATTCATCTCAAAATTTCTTTTTTATAAAATCCTATGTGAATTTATTCAATTGAAATATCTCATAATTCTATTTCATGCCAATATATATGATTCTTTCAGATTACTTTGATAAATAACACTGAAAGTCACAGCCCAAAAAAATATCAGTCCTTGAGGCTATAGGGAAAAAGAAGACATCCTATGATCTTCTGAAAGTCATTTTGATTCACACATGTTCTGGATTCATCTTTTCTAAACATTTTTATAACTAAAATAGGAGTTGAAACATATATGGAATTTTTCATCCCAGACTTCTTCACCAATTCCCTAGAAAATAGTTTTTGGGATAAGAAAATGGTTTTTTTATTTTTGGTGAACTTGTAAGCTATGGAAGAATGTTAATTATAAAAAAATGAAATTTCAAAATCATTATTCATTTACTAAGAAATTTTTTTAAAAAAAACTTCAATATCCTGAGAAAAAATTATATCATTCATATAAACAATTATAATTAGAGTTCTGAAGTCATCATCTTTCACATGCAAGTTGTTATCAGCTATTCATTAAGAAAAAATTACCGTTATAAAACAATTATCAAGATTATAATACCATGAACATAGTTATTGATTCAACCCATAAATATATTTATTCAATTTAAAAACATTGTTCTCATCCTCCTTAAGTAAAAACCCAAAAGGTTGTTCAATGTAAACTTCTTCCTCAATCTCACCATTTATGAAAGCTGACTAGACATCCATCTGGTAAACATTGTAATTATAATGAGCAGCCACTGCAGAAAACATTGTAATAGTTTCTAGACTTTCAATAGGGTAAAAGGATTCATCAAAATACACACCTTCCACATGTGCATATCCTTTGAAAACAAGTCTTTGTTATTTGAAACGTCTCCATGCTCATTCAATTAGTTTCTACAAAATTACTTTGTCATATAACATTTTTATTTTCTGGACATTGAACAAGTTCCCATATTTCATTCTTCTAAATATGATCCAACTCTTTTTTCATAGCATCCACACATTTTTAATGTTGAATAGCCTATCAAACAGAGTATAGTTCAACTTTTGAGATAAGTGATGTCAGATTGTATAATATCAACTTCCTCCTAGTATAAACTAGAGCATTATGATTTGCAATAATGTTTTCAAATTCAACAAGCTTTTGTAAGGTAGTAAATTTCAAAGTTTCAATCCCTACTATAGTTTCCTCATCACATGATTCTTCCAAATCTCAATAAAGAAGTTTTTAATTACTTTCACTATTCTTGATATTCTCTAGTTTATCCTTTAAAGTATTCAAAAATACTTTTGATAAGGAACATTGATTTTAAATTACCTTAAAATCATATCAGTCATTCAACTTTTGTAAATATCTGTTCCAACATTTGTAAATTTTTATGTTTTGTAAATAAACCATAAATGTTCCTTCCTCATCTTTCTCATCAAATTTTCACATATCTGTTTTTTTTATTTTGAGAAAACAAGGACCTCCAAAAACATTGAATGTTTGTATTCTTATAACATACTTCTTCTCATTTCCACAAAGATTATATTCTTCCTTTCTACCACTCCATTTTGTTGTGGAGTATAAGGAGCACTATACAAATGTTAGATATTATAATTTCTATGAAAAGGTTCAAAATTATTGTTCATGAATTTAGTACCATTATCTATTATCAACTTATTTATGGAAACCTCTAATTATTTCTCAATATATTTTCTAAAGAATTTTACTATTCCAATGGCCTATGAATTGTCCTTCAAAAACATGATTTTTTCCATTTAAGCAAAATCACAAATAAAAGTGAAAAAGTATAATTCTCCTTTTATTGATTGAATTATCATCGTTCCACATAAATCAGGATGAATAAGCTCATGTGTTCTACTAGATTTAATCTAAAATCTTTTATGACTTTTTTCAGTCATCTTTCCCTTTTTAAAAGTTACTGATACATCTTCTTTTCTTCATTTTAATTCAAGAAAATTTTTAATGTAATATAATTTTGCATGTTTTTTTATACTTTTCTACCCAAGGTTCCCAAGTATTTAGTGCCAAAAATTTTTTTCATATTCTAAAATCATGTAATAGGAGTTATTGAATTATCATATTGAAAAGGGATTCACATTGGTTCTTTCTCCGTTTTTAATGAATTTTACATCTTTCACACTTTTGATGATAAAAAAATATTTTCTAAAAAATCTTATTTTCCATCAACACAAAATTGACTTACACTAATTATTTAATGTTTTATCCCATAAAAAATAAAAATTCCTTAGATTCCAGCTTTTTGATTTCAATATCAATCATTCTAATTCCACTAATTTTTTAAGGACTATAACTACTAAAGGTAAATGATCCTCCATCATGACTTTCAACATGTTTTAATATTTTTATATCACCTATCATATGTAAACAGAAAACACAATCAAGTATCCATGGTTTTTTTCCTTTTACATTCTTTTAAAGATGTCTCAACAACAAAATCGCATTCCTCAACCTTATTCTTTAGAGCTGTCTTTTATTTTCAATCATAAGAAACTTGTTTTGGACGGAGTGTCATACATATTTCTGAATTATGAGTATCCAGATCACATCTTCCATAAACTTCTACCAAACATTCAAATTTATTTTTTTGGAAATTTTCTAACATCGTAAGAATTAATTTTTCACCTTTCTATAAGCTATGAAAGTTACTAATTCAACATTCACAATTTCTTACACTTTTCTCAAATCTTCTTACTAATAGAGATATGTGGCTCCAACAATTATATTCCATGTTCCTATATATTCCAAAACACTAGTAATAGCCATAAAATCATAGTTTTCTATTTAAGAAATGTCTTTTTTGTAGAAATCCTATTTAGGTTAAAGAACTATTTCCTTCCATTAGCATCTTCTTATAAATCTATCTTAATTACCATAATTTCTTTCTTAAGATTTTTTTTCTCAATAAATGAAACATATTTTGTTCTAAGATGATACTATCTATAATATTTTTCACCACATTATTCACCCTATAAGTAATCTTTTGTTTTCTCAATTTTTTCAATGAAGGTTCTGAATTTTTCTGAACATTCATCTTTAGAATAATTATTTTCAGTTGAGTCTGATTCAACTTTCTCACTCAACATACTTATTTTTTTCATTTAAACTTATTCTTATGTCTATTGGAAGACCATTCTTCTTTATTATTTTTTTCCACTTCTTCCATTGAGGTTTTCCATTAGAATCGTCTTGATTTTCTCCCACTTTCTTCTTTTATAAATTCATAGCAAAGTGTCCAATTCCACCACACTCAAAACATTTGAGAGAAAGTTTACCTCTATTCATTCCTCTTCCTCTTTTATAGTTCTTGGATATAATAGACATGATTTTTTCATTCAACCCAACTTCATGTTTATCTTTGAAGCCACAAAGATCAACATCTTCTAAATTTTGAATTTTCAATGTTCTCAAAGATTAAAAAGCCATTTCATATTTCATATTATTTTAAAACATTAGAGATTTTATCATTTCATAAGAAATAATAAATTTATGAACATAATTAAGAGATAAATAATCCTAATATTCTAAAGAATAAATTTTAGAATTAGACCTTTCCAGAAGGTTTCTCATAAATTTCTTCACAATTGTAAAGTCATCCAATATATCATTGAATCCTTTGATGTTACAAACAATTTCATTTACTCAAGTTAAGTATTCATCAATTATTTATTCATATCCCATTATGATCAGTTTATAATTATTATTCATGATTTATAGCTTAGATTCCTTAACTTTTTAATTCCTTTTGAAAAAGCCTTCCTGCTTTTCCCACATACTTTTTGAGATTTGAGACACATCACCTTCTGATAAATATTTTATGATTAGGAAATTAGAATATCACTTCTAGACTTTACATCAACATCTATATTTCTCTTATTAGAAATGGTAAATGGGAAATCATTCTCAATTGTTGAAAATCCAATAGTAATTGCATCAAAATATTCCAAGCTAAAAGATAAGAGATAAGGACTCATCTTATTTTTTCATCTATAATAATCTATGCCATAAAATACATGAATTCCACTACTAATGATAGGATTGAAGTTATCTGTGATAAGAATAAAATGAGAGAACCTTCCCTTAGATACTAATTAATGTTTCAAAGGGATAAATAACAACTAATATGATGGGGTTGAGTAAATTGTTCATTTCTTATAAGTTTCAAGGGTTTTCAAACCATAATCTGCTCAACCTGTTAAGGTTTATTTCCTTATAAACTTTTTGTAAACACTCGGGCCTGAAAAATTATGAAATCATGTAAATAAAACAATATTTATAGGGACTAGTCTCAATGTGGGAACCTACATACTTTCCATATCCACTCTTGTGGATATATAGAAATCCACTATCAGGAAAAAGTGTAGAAAAAAACTTGTTCCAACTCCCATTAAATAGCTTCTATCTCTTGATATGAAATATTATATTAACCGTCATCAGTTTAAAATGGTTTCTTTTAAAAAAATTGAGATAAAAAGGAATAAAGACTTTATTAAAACTACTCATCAATTACACAGACCAAACCCTCATTCAGATTTGGAGGGATCTAATTTTCTCAATCTGATGAGATTGGATCTGATTCTCTTAATACAAACTGATTGGATCTGATTCTCTCAATACGATGAGTATGGATTTGATTTTATCAATACAATCATTCAAGATCTGATTCTCTCAATACTGTGGACTAAATAAAATGAACTTATTCTCAATATATAAAAATAAAACACTGCTCAAATACTCAATATGCAGTACCTCCGTCTTATTAACTCAATCAGATAGACTGAATATGATCTCCTCAATACTATTTTTCTCAATCCAGTAAATAAACATTGAACTATATCATCCTCCTCATGATATCTCTATATGGAAATAACTCTCATTTTATTTCTTCTGTGCTCCACCTTTGTTCTTTCATGAATAGTCACAATAAGCTAATGATATGAGGAAGTATTTATAGGTGACTCAGAAAACAAAATAAAGAAACTTGAAAAGTTTTTCTTGATTTCTCATATCTCAAAATCATTTAGAATATCTTGTATTTAACTTCAACTTTGACTTATTAAAACCTCCTTTAATCTCTCCAAGATTGATGCAAAATTATATATCATGTTAGAATAATTTTATTCCTAATAAAATATCTAGAATTTTATTTTCAAATATTCTTTTTAATCAGGTTATAAAAATATATTTCCTTCTCAGAGTCACTCTGATTTCTGTTTCCTTGTCAGATTTAGTCAAGCTTCTGTTTCCTTCTAATATTTATTCTGATTTCTATTTACTTCTCAGGGTCAGTCCAATTTCTATTTCCTTGTTAGAGTTAGTCCAGTTTTGGTTTCCTTCTTAGAGTTATTCTGACTTCTATTTCCTTCTCCCTGAATCTAAATTATGTGCCCTTCCTAATTAATCTTAATTATATATTAAGAAAATTCTGATTCTTTTTTTAGTGAATCTGAATTTTTTATTCAGTAAATCGAAATTATGTATCATTTTCAGTGAATCCAAATTCTTTATCCTTCTCAACTCATTATAATTAAATACTCATTTCGATAGAATTCCCATTATGATTGGATATCTATACTATATCATTAAAAATAGTCAAACCTCTCCATAATTTCATCAAAATCCTTTATTTTGATTTTTTTATGATTTGTGTGAAATTTATGATTAGAAACCAATTGTATTACTTAGTTTAGAAAGTATAAAAACTTTTTTAACTCCTAAATTAATAATATTCTTTCAGAACTCTTCAGCAACAAAAGAACTTCTTCACTCAAGAACCTTTTGTCTTTATAACTTAGAAACATATTTCTTCATTAGAATATGGAAAACGAAAACTTCCGATAAAAAATAATTTTTTCATTCAATTCTTTTGGATCTGATGATATAATCCCGATGAAGATGAATTAGATGATCTGAAACTGATGGCGGTCAGTTTGATTATCACATCACTATGACCTGGATATGATTTATGAAAAAACACATTCTTATAAAAAAATTAATTGTCAAAAAATATTAAAACATTTTTTAAAAGATTATTACAAAGGTTTATTAATTACTTGTATAATGATAGATTTGTTTGGAGGGAAAATATAGTTAAAAAATTCCTAACTAAAACCTCTTGTGTAATGATTGAATGTAGTGGTAGAGTATAGATCCAATACATATAATAATCTTTAAGTTATAATATAAAAATATGCAACCTTAAAACATACAATTTTTTCTTTATTGAATTGATTGGAGTCATATAGATCTATGAAATATCCAAGGGGATAGTTGGGGTCTTCGTGAAATGGATTACGGAATTTGATAGAATGTGTAATCATCTGTATGATCTTCTTCTTGAACTTGAACTATTTAGTAGAAATTGTAGGGAAAAGGATTCTTGGATTGATCTCTATGTTTGAGGGCCTTCCAAAATTGAAAAAATATTATATCTTAGGGTTCCATCCTTGGATATCCTAGTGGAATCCTTGTCTTTATTCCCTCCTATCCATGATTGTTTTGTTATTATTTTTTCATCTTAGGGACTATTCAATATCAAAATCAAAAGAGTGTTATAATTAATTTTTTCCCTTGGATGATTATTTGTGCCTGAAACTTTGGCAGGATAATACTAAGTGTGAAATGTTGAAAATGAGAAAACAAAAAATTTGAAATTTAAAAAAAATTAAAAGAATAACTAATCATCATTCCCCAGTAAAAACACAATTTTTTGAAATATTAAATGGTTTTGTTAAGTCTCTTGAGGAAATAATTGTACAAAATTTAGTGAATCTAAATATCATAAATTGCCTTTGTAAGGGGATATGAGGGATTTCTGGTTGATCTATAAAGAATGGTGTACATATAACTAAGAATATTTTTTGAAATGATTTACAAGAGAAAAATTGAAATATGTTCTATTATTTAGATTCAAAAACTATCATTGGAATAAAAATGTAAGACTTATATCCAATATTAAAATGGATAATGGTGGAGGAGGTTCATCTTTAACTATTTTGATTCATAGCTATGAATTATTTTTTTATTTTATTTTTTCACCAAGTAAATCTGAATTCATAGGTTTTTTCAAAAGTAATTCATATATGTCATCATTTTTTCAATAAACATTTTTATAACTCTAACTTTTATATTCTATTCACTTAATTTGTAGATTTTTTTTGTTAGTTCAGAAACTAGTATATAATTATTAGGTGTTCTTGGGTATCAGATCAAGGAATATGATGTGTAACTAATGTTTGATTCTTTCTAGACGTGATATGTTTCACTATGTGTAATCCTTATAATTTTTATCCAATTACTCATAGATTTATTTTCATGTTTTTTTTCATTAGTTAACCTCTCATGATAGTATCTATAATAAAATGATTTCCTTATGAAATCCTTTGTGAAATATTTGGATTAGTTACCATTTTTCATTGTTTTAAGGAGTAAATATTATAATTATATATTCAAACCCTTCTTATTCACTATATATTAACTTTTCTTTTAATTTTTGAAAATATAAAATACATACCACAAGATCCACAGACCTTGAAAGAGGTAAAATCGTATCTGAAAGGTCCATTTGAGATCTTCCCATATGGTGATTGAGTGTGGGGTTAGGCCCTGAATCCCCTAAAAATGTTTTTATTTGAGTGAGAATATGAAGAGTCACAATATTACTACATCTCTTGTCGTATTATTTAATTAGAATGTTTCGCATAGTTTTAATAAACGTCCAATGTGAAAATTGGTGTCATTTTGAGGTATCCTAGTGAATTCAATAGAATATGTAGTCATCTATATGATTGTCATATTGATATCAAACTTTTGAGAAGTGAATGGAGGGATGGGTATTATCAAATTGATCCCCACATTCAAGGGTATTCCATTGTTTATGAGTGTCTGCTTCGCTAGGCTCCTTTATTTGGTCTCCTAGAGTTCACTTTTCCCTTCTCCTTTTCTAGCTTCTCTTCAAACCTTGATGTCTAATTTATGTGTGTTATTAAATTATATTCATAGATACTATTCAATCATATGATCTAAAGTGAGTTATCATTCATTTTTCTTAACACTGTTTGAGTATTCTTACATTCATTTTGTGCCTGAAACTATGTCAAAATAAGACTAAGTGTCAAATTTTGAAAAAATAGAAAAAAATAGAAAATATCGAAAAAAATGAAATCTTAAATAATCACTATGCTCTCATAATAATAACAATTATTATGAGCCTAAAATAAATCTTTAAATATCTAATGGAAATCATATTCAAAAAATTATAAACATAAACTCACAGTAACTAATTTTAAATTGTACTCGGGTGGAAGTCAAGGTTTATCCACATGGGATCATGTCACTGTGACTTATACTTTTTTTAAATAAATTATTTGAAAAAAATGATATTTTTTTGGTTTATGGTGAATGAGATGAATATACCAAGTAATATAAATCAAAATTAATGTATCAAGTTATGAAAAAGTAAATTAATAATTGAACTTCAGTGAGCCTCCTCTCACAATACTCACTCTCGACAATAAAATCTCCCATTTCCACTTTCAATCACTCATTTTTATTTATTGTAAGGTTTTAAAACCATAATTAAACATACATAACAATAAATAATTTATTCTTTGTTCCTTGATAGGTATATTGGTTTAGTTCATTAGAAATAACATACCCTCCTATCACGACATCTTTCTTGCATGACAGAGGGGTGAGATAGAAATGAAATTGAAAATCCATAACCAATCCTATATTTAAACCACATATAACCCATGATACTAATTATATTTTTCTTATATAATTTTCCTATTATAGAATATGTACACTATCATATTATTCATGAGTGGATATAGAAATGAATAATGACCTAAGCATGATCCATCCTCCAGTTGTAGCATGCCCAAGTACCAAACTCAAGTCTCCAGTCATCCTAAAAGGATCAGGTCCCCTTGAATAGTAGAATGATTCCCTTTTTATAGAAATAAAACCTTAAATTCTCTTCAAATTTAATTTTAATTTACCTCATTTATAATTTTGAACTAGTTATTGGGGGATCCTAAAATGAAATCTTCTTTTCAGGTGTGTGTTTCTCCATGTCATCCTTATTTCACATAGCACTATAACTCCCTTAGATATATGTTCCAATCTATGCACATTTCTCTTTAAAAATCCCAAAAGGTTTCGAATTTTTCATGTGAATATCCCAAGGATTTCATGTTTTTGAAATATTAGAGAAAACCGTACAGCATGGGCAGTGTCCCAATGTAATAGCTACCATCACAAGGTAGCATAAGGGGGAGCTTATAGGTTTCACATAAGGGTAGGTATATTTACCATATTGTTGATCTTGGATGTCTAGTATGGGTAATGATATTTATCCTAACACAACTAATGAATTTCATTTGATGGTAAAGAGTATTACCCATACGAATCTTCTGGATTTTACAAAAGGATAAAGAATTTTACTCTTGAATGTCTCCTGGATTATTCATTTTAGGATATAGTGCAATCATGTGCCCCATGGTGAAGTGGATTCTTCCACTTTTTTTATATTAATAATTCTATTTTTTCAGAAAAATTTAATTTTTGATTGTTTTTCTTATAAATACATCAATATGAGTAATATGTTGAATGATGTGATTAATGTGAGTAAAAAACATAATTGATGATATTTTTCTAGAGATCCATATGAATGAATGGTTTTTGAAATGTTTTCAATTAGACCACACCCACCCCTCAACCCTCCGATCGGATCTAGACTATCAGAATGAGATAATAAATCCAGTCTATCCAAATGAATAATCAGATCTAGATAATCAAAATGCAAATTAGATTGAAAGTGATAATTTTATTAAAACAAGACACATAAATAATCAGTCTCAAAAGTTATTGATACTGAATTAATTCTCAGAATTATTGTTCATGGGAAAGTATAAGAAATTACCTTCAACAATAAATCTTATGATGATTTTCTGATCTTCTAAAGATTCACAAATAGTGAATAGGTCATGATAAAAGAAGTATTTATTTTATGAAATTAAAATAAAAATTCATAGTCTTCCAATCACAGATCATTAGAATCTGAAAGAAACAAGAAGTCACTTGTCCATCAGACATGGTAAGCCACTGATCCCTCAAATGGAATTCTAAAATTGATCCATTTTACAAATTATTAGTTTCATTAAGGCATTGGATGAATATTTATATCATAGGAATATGAGAGTTATTGAGTTTTATAGAATGGTGAATCAAATGATCTCCAAAAACTAAAAATTGTGATGGGAAACAAGAATCAATCAATCGGCATGAAATAGATCTTGATCCATCGAATACGAAGCAAGCACTAGTTCATCGGATGGTATTTTACACTGAAAAACATTGGGTTTAGAAAATTATATATTAAATATTTGATAATACAAATTCATTTATCCAAACAAATATAAAGGGAAAATTCATTTTTTGAATAATAATCATTCAATCAATTTAATAAAAATTATAAATGTTTCCGTCATAATGAGTAATGAATTGAAAAATGTGAGAAATGTTTCATTTTCTAAAGAGTGGTTGAAGACGATAGTAGTATAAATAGATTTAAAAAAGGTATTAAACCATTTTCAATTGACTCGGATCATCATCACATGAAATTGTTTTATTATTCTTATTCTTTATTTAATCTATAGAAAAAACGTTGAAGTTATTTTTCATTTGGGTCAAGATAAAAAGGGATGCAGATTTCAAATTTTTGAATTATAGATCCATCAGATGAGGTTTTACTAAGAAATTTATTCATATTTATATCCTATATGAAATTATATCATTTTGAGTCTGAGAAATAAATATCAATTGGATTCAAAAAGATAATTGTTAGACTCAATTAATCGGAGTGGAATATTTTTTATAATCTCATAAAAGTATGAATTTTCTAAAAGATTCAAGAATACACAACAACCACCCAAACGTGTTGAGAGTAGTTGAAATATTCATAGTTTAAGACTCAAATGAACATGAATTTATGAAATATTTATTTGGATAAGTGATAATAGGAATGGATATTCCAACCATTTCTATTCAAGGATTCCCATAAATAGAGAATATAGAACATGTGTACTTTTAACTATTAAAATATGTGGAAAGATAAGGATTTGACATTTTTTATATGTATTAATATCCCAACCAGACCATTGTTACTTGTTGAAGATGTAGAAGATCCATTGTAGTATGTTTTCTCATAGAGAGATCCATCAAAATGACTCCATCTAAGCGAGTTCCACTAGAGCCAATACACTAGAGTGAGATCCATTAGAATAAATTATTTTGAGAAATGAAGTTAGATAGAGTTCCATAATGTCAAATCCATTAGATTGAGATCTATAAGATGAATAAGTATTGATTCTCCAATTGATTTATTTACTCAGTTGATGATGTAAAGAAAGAATGAAAATCAAATAGAGGCTAATTAGATGAAGGCCATCGAACATAGGTAATCATAATGAGGAAGATCAGACTTATTTTTTGTTTGTATGTTTTCCTAGAAACATTTATGGAAATATTGAGTTTAAGAATATTCAGATTTTTGAATATCTGAAGGAAGTTTCAGTACCAAAAAATTCATAAGAGAACTATTGATGTCATTGAAGATTTTACACTAGAAAAGTTGATCCATCTTACTTTTGTAAAAAATGATGAACATTTGAAGTGGATTAGAAAAAAGTGACAGGAAAACATTATAACAGTGAATCCTTACCATTTTATAAAAAGGTTTGTTTTTTGGGGTTTATAACCAGCTGTGGGATGAAAGTGGATATGAAAATGATAGTTGGGTGGAAGAACCAACTATATCAGAAATGTTTAATACTGGGTTGTAGAAATTTTTGATCCTTGTGCCGTCGTATTATAAAAAGATATTAGTGGCAGAATACGTGATGGCGGAACTAGTCAACATGGCTAGCAGTAGGTCTTTATAACAAATATTGTAAATATCATGTGTCTCAAATTCATTTTATTTTTTTCATAGGAAAGGTGGGGTTGAGATTTATATTTGAGTGCATCGTAACCCTTAAATATTGAAAATGTTAATATAGTTTTCTAAATAAGTTATGAAATGTTATTTTAAAAAGAAAAAAGAACTACTAATTCACCCATATCTTTTTGGTGTCGATCATACTTTGGAACATCAATTGGTATCCAATCTAAGTTCTCCTAAAATATCCATCTCTGAGAATAGAAAATATCAATTAAGTGAAAAATTTGGGTGTTCCTATTTTTTTATAGAAATATCTGCCACAGTGAGAAAAATATTATGTTTCTCTCTCTTCTATTTCTCAACATTGAAGTTAGAGATGTAGAAACAGTGATATTTCTTCTAAACATTGAAGTTGTTGTGATAGTTGTTGATAAGATTAGTTTAGAAGCTGATGGGGAATATCTCAATCATTTGATTATGGCTCTTACCAATAACGATTATAAAAATATCATAGAGTTTTTAGAAGCCAAGATGGTTTGTTTAATCTAATAATTAGTTTTAAAGGAAATGATAAATTTAAATAAGATAAATTAAAAATTTGGAGAAGAATATTTGTGGATATTAAAATGCATGATCATGAAAGTATTAATGGTTACTTTAAAAGTGTAAATACGATTGTGAGTGAAATCATATGTTTTTGTGAGAATATGGATGATTCAAGGATTAATAAGAAACTAATGATATACATTTAAAATATACTTAATACCAAAGTTTCATATTTAGAAGATCATGAAAACTTGTCTTTGAATGAAATAATAAATGTTCTTGTGGTATATGAAATTAGAAAATCTTCTTCTTTCAAGAAAATTGATGAAAATAAAATTGAAATCAAAGATTTGTTAAAAGTGATAAAAAAATATAAAGAAGTTAATGAATTATTATTTGATTTAGAGGAAGAGGAAGAATTTGAATAATTCAACACAAGTGTTTCCCTACATTCTATGAAATTTAATAAGGTAAATAATAAAAGTAAAAAATACAAAATGCTGGAATTTTGAAGGAAAATTAAATTCAACAAAAAATTGTCCAAGGAATAAAATTGACGAATAGGATTTCGTACAAGATTCTATGAAATCTCATAAAAAAGTGGAATAAGCATAAAGAAATATTTCTTTATAATATGAAGTATAAAAGTTATCAAATTAGAAGAAAGAATGATGATTCATCATCTAGTTATGAAACTAATCATCAAGAATCATATGAAATTTTTGGTGTGGTTGAATTTTTGGACATATAGATTTTTAATGTTGGTATAACATGCATTTTTTAGGAAACCGGTATAGATAAAGGGGTATCTATGGGGAGAAAATAAAACCAATTTGTGCTAACAAATTTTTAAAGTTGAAAAATGAATCATAGAAGGTGAAGAATGTTGAATCTCTAAAAAATAAACATTAGAAGTTGTAGAAATTTGATTATGTTAAGAACGTTTAGAAAATAATATATGATGAGTCAAAAAATAAAAATTTATTCATTATTTTCTTAGAATATGATTCCATGGACAAAAAGTTAGAAGATGCACAAAAATATTCTGAAGTAGATGGTAAGAAAAAGGTTTCTAAAGAAAAGTGATTATTTGATAAAAAGGCATCAACCAATATTGATTTTACGATTTTGAAAAGATGAAATACATGTTAGAAATATGGTATTATTACTAAAAGGGTTAAAACTATATTTTCAAAACTATATTAAGGCATAAAGAATTTTCTACAAGCTCATTACAACAAAAAGGTTACTAAAGCTAAAACAAATTGACAAATTTGTCTAAAATTTTTTCATATGATAAGATATTTGTTACAAAATATAATAAGGATGAACATAAGGAAGTAAAAACATATAATGAAAAATCACTAAAGAATAAGAAAAAGTAAAGAATGTGAGAGGACTCTTAGAATAAAAATTTCTTCTAAGAAACTATTTTGGTTCCTCCTTATTCTAAAAATATTTTCCATTTTTACTTACTTTTATGGAGTTGAAGTATTTTAAATAAGGAAGCTAATATATGAGTCACTTACTCTTCTTAAGAAATAAAATAATGAGGTTATAAAAATTGGGTTTTGAGAAAATTGTGTTTTTACACATGAACTTTGTAATATGTTTTTTGAGATGGGTGAAGGCTCTTTTTATCATAAAAATTTTCCCATATTTCCATATATATAATAATGTTGAAAAATAATGGGGAAGGTGTTTCATGAAAAATTTTGTTATGGAAAACATTGATAATATTGAGTATACAATCTTGTGTTTTACAATGGGTTCACCCATATAGACTTAGTGTAGTTTTGTGAAAGGATATTCTTTATGAAATTCATGTGACATTAATGTTCTCCTAAAAAATGTTTTTAGGAATTTGAAATAATGTAAAATATTGATGAGTATACCCTTTTAATTTTATTTTTAATAAGGTGTAGAAGACATGAAAGGGGAAAATTGATATAGGCGAGAAATATATTGTACTCATTGATGACGTAATTTTTTTGAAGTTGGTTTTGAAAAGAAAAATAAAGTGAGATATTGTTAGGACCATGTCGCATTTTAGTTAGACTTTTTTTAGTAGATAAATATGCGTAATATTTTTAATTAATTGAGTAAAGTTAGTAAATAACATACTTGATGAGATGTTCCAAAAAATCGAGTAGAAAGAAAGGTTTTTTGCAACTTTTTAAATTTGAACACCCCCCAATGGATCTAGACCATCATAATGAGATATAAAATCTTTCATATTAGTATGTGTTACTAGACCTAGACCATCATAATGAGAATTTAATGGAAATTTATAAGCCTCTAGAAATAGTTAGCTTGAAGAATTAATATCATAATTTGTTGAGTCGAAAGTCATTCTGATAAATTTTATTAGTCGTAAAGTCTAAGAAATAACTTTCCATAATAAATCAAATAATTATTTACTGATTGTTCAAAGTTTCATAAATCTTTAATAGGTAATGATACGACAAAAAGTTGTTGTATGAAATTAAAATACGAATTCATAGACTTCTAATCAAATATAATTAGAATATGGAATAAAAGAGGCCTACATTGGTCTATCTAACATTGTATTCCACCAATCCATTGAATGCAATTATAACATTGATATATTTCACAAATTTTTGGTTTCATTAAAAGATCATATGAAGAGATCAATCATAGGAATACAAAAATTATAGATTAATTGATAATGACGAATAAAATGAGTTCTTAACACTAATACGTCATATGGGAAATAGGGTTTTATGCATTGGTAAGACATAGATACAGATCCATCAGATGGTAAGGAAGGCACCAACTCATTTGACGGTGTTTGACGTTAATAAAACATTGGGTGAAGAAAATTGTATGGACTAGAGTTGATGAAACCAATTCATTTACATAAAAATAGATGAAGGGGGGTTTATTTTTGTAATCAAAATCATTTAATCATTCTGAGAAAGTGTTTTAAGAGATATATCATAAAGAAGAAGAAATTTCACATGTGAGAAAGGTTTGAGTTGCTCTTGAGTGGTTGAATTTAAATAAAATCTAAATATGTTGCAACAATTTTTCCAACCATTTTCAATTGACTCAGAGCATCGTAACATGAAATTAATTTATTTTTATTACTATTCAGTGAGTCATGAACAAATTTTTTTAATTTTTTTAGTTTGTTTAAGGGGAAAAGGGACTCTGATTTGTATGTTTTTATGTACAGATCAATCGAATAAGGTTCTCATAATCAAGTTCATCATACACATCTCTATTACCAAAGTCTATCAAACTGAGAATAAGAAAAAAAATCAACTAGAGTCACAAAAAATTAATTATTATACTTATTTCATTGGAGTGGAATTTTTATTGTGAACTTGATGAAGTCTAAATTTTTGAGAAGTCTCAAGAAGATTCATGAACCACACAGATGTGTCAAGAAGAGTTTAAATAGTCAGGGGTAAAAAATCAAGTAAACTTGAAATTAATAAATATGATAATTTGGATGACTGGGAAGAGGAATGGTTTTTCAAACCTATTTTATTATTTGATTCCTATAAATAGAGATAATTGTACATTCGTACTTGAAACTATTCATATGTGTGGAAAGTTGAAGATCTAATTTTTGGTGAGAAGTATTGAGATCCCAACCCAACTTTTATTTTAGGTTAATGCTGAGGGAGATCCAGTGGAGTAAGTTATATCGGAGTGTGATCCATCAGAATGAGTCCATCAGAGCCAATCCACCATAGTAAGTCCCATTAAAATGAGTTCATCGCACCAAGACCATAAAAGTAAATTTCATCAGACTCAGGTCCATCAGACCGAACATTATCGTGTAAAAATGTCTTGAGTTTCCAATTCAGTTATTCAATGAGTTGAAGTATGAAAGTCAGAACTATAATTAGACAGAGGCCAATAAAGTGCATACCATTGGACAGATGTTAGTAGACCGAGTCAGATCATAATGACGTTTTCTAAGTAAGCTTTTAAGATATAATTTTTTGAAATATTGAGATTCAAAAAATTCATATTTTTTTAATATATGAAGGGAGATTAAAAACCAACAAGTTATTAAGAGAATTATTTACGTCATTTAATATTGTATATAGGTGATGTTGATCTAGATTACTTTTGGAAGAAGTAAAGAGATTTTTAAAGTGTAATATAAAAGAATTGAAAGGTAAATCTTATATCTATGATTCCTTTCCAGTTACTAAAAAGGCCTATTTTATGGGTTGTGTAACTAGAGGTCAGAAGAACGTGGTTCAAAAAATGATAGTTTGGAGTTAAAACCAACAATATTGGAAAATTTGACTACTTGGTTATAGAACTATATTCTACTTGAGTCTTTTTATTCTCGAATGAATTTTTTTGAAGAATCTGTGTTGATGGGACTATCCAACATGGAAAAGATTATGTCTTTGTACTAAAACTTTTAAATATAATGTGCACTTATTTCATTATAGTTTTTTCTTATAAAATTTGAGGTTGACATTAATATTTGATTCAAACGTAACTCTAACAAGAATCAGAGGTTAAAAATATTTCTAAAGAAGTTAATAATATTTATTATAAGAGTAAAAATAACAACTAATTCACCCCCCCCCCCCTCTCATCAATAGTATCAATAATAATTTCTAACATAACCTTTTCATGCACCTAAATGGAATTACTAAACCCATAGGTATATCCCTTGTTTTCTTAAAATATTTCTACTTCCATTTTGGTCAGCTCCACAGCATAATTCCAACCCTAAGATGTATCCCTTATATTTAAATCATAGCTCATTATTCTCTATGGTGTTGACTCATCCTTTTCACCACAGAAACATAATAAAAAGATATGGTTGTGGAATAACCATGTTTATGATGGTGGGACTCCATTTTATTCATCCTTACGAAATAGTGGTTATGGTGTAACACAACTTGATGGAATAGATCCATTTTAATATCAAATAATCTCCACTGTTGACATAAAATTCTCTTTAATGTATTGGATACATTAACATCATAGGATTACTCCATAGGTTCTTCGAGTTATAGCACTTTTTATTAATAAATGGATTATGGTGAAGAACCCTTCTTCATTGGTTTGATCATCAAATGTCCCTACCCTATATAGTCATGGTTGTGGAATAAGTAGTGGTGAATTTTTAATGGAACCTCAGCACCCATTTTTTTACCTGGTAGAATTATGTGGTAGTGGTGGTTGACTATGATGTGAAAGGTATGTCTGAGGGGGATGATAGGAAAACATACATGGGATGACACTATTATATAAATCTCTTATTGTACAAGGAAAATTTCATGTCCCTAATCAGTATTCATAGTAGTTGTTTGATCATTTATAATAAAATACATGGAAAATTTGTCTCGGTGAATTCTTACTAAGGCCATAGGACCACTACCTCAACTTTTCACTACCCCACGCTGATGAAGCTCTCCTCTTTCTGTTGAAAGAACCTAACCATTAGACATTTGTCTGTTTTTCCCATTCATGTGTGTTCCATGTGAAATATATACTCTCCTCTACCATATATGGTCAACCTTCCCTATAGAGTGGATTATCCAGTGAACTAATCAAGGTGTTTCCATGTGGATTTTTCCCCAATGGTTGATAGATGGCCTTTTCTAACACATTTTTTGAAAAGTATTCGAATTTACTTAGACATATTAAACCTACACACCACACACAGATATAAATTGAAGAAATTAAATTAAATTAAATACATTTATTTCATTTTTCTAAAATTAGATATAAAATAATATTTACCCAAAATAAAAATTAATTCAATGAAAAATTAGAGATAAAAAATAATAGAAATCAAAAAAAATGAAAATAATCTATGAAAAATTGTATAAAATATGAAATAATTGACGAGTGTTGTAGTTTATAAAGGTAATATGACCCTGATTTTAAATAATGGTTGATAATTTGGATGGCTCAATTATAAATATAATGAAATATAGTTATATTCAAGAAAGTGATATTATTAAATATGGATAATAAATTTATTAGGAATAATTTTAACTTCATGATAGGATATCAAAAAAATGATACACAAGAACATATGTGGAGATATATGGATGTTGTAAGTATGATAAACACATTTCAAATAATTTTTCAATCTTGTATATATTCCAAAAAGATATGACAAAGAAATTAAATCAAGACCAATGAAATAGATATTCCATGGTGGTTGACTTAAAGAATAATATTCCACACAATTACATTTAATTATCACATTATTAGGATTTAATTTTTTCAATAGGGGCAGCCTTGGTATTAAAGAATATGTCAATATGTGTTGTTGAGTAGATATAATGTTTTTGGGGCTAAGTTTTTAAAGTGTTTTTTGAGTCTATAAAATAAAATAATTATGTGTATAGATTTATGAATTTTAAGGACATTTCTATATATTTATTTGTTAATTGTTTACATGATCATATCTCTAGAAGTTATATGTTAATAGTGTAACAAGAATACAAATTTTATTACAATAATGTATATATTTGATGATTTTGATGATTTTGATTATGAATATCAATCTATTAAATCAATATATTTGAAAAGAATATGAGAAATATATATTATATTTTATGAATAAATTCATTAAGAATATTTGAGATGGAATTTTCATTATAATAAAATTTAGTAGTTATTTTTAAAAGTGTTTAGTAAAAACTAGTTATACCCAAAAAATAAAAGGGGTTATCATGACCACACATGTGGGATTTATTCTCAACCATCTGGATGATATTTTACTTGGATATCTCATGGAAATATGGAAGAGAATAGTGTAGGAAATCATATGAATAATAATATAAGAAATTTCTTGCATAGTGGGTGCATAGGGAGTGTTAGAGGTGCCACCGTGAAGGGAATATCTGTGGTGGTGTGTGAGGGGATCCCATAGAAAACCCAATTACTCTCATTAAGTGGAAAACGGAATAAAAATAGTTATTAAGAAATGGAAATATTTTTTTATTTTCAATGTGGGATGCATAGTTGTGATTACTATTTCCAAGATTTAAGAACATGGAAAGAATGTGCACTATTCATTTACTTTAATCTACACATTCAACAGTATCTATGTCATTTTATTTCTCATTGAAATCCTCTTTATTGTTTTTAATATTAACATGATGATATCTTGATCCAACCTAATATCCAGTGGTATTATATTGTTTGATGTTGATATTTAGTAATATTCCATGCAATAAAACTATCAAGGATCCACGATTCTATGTGAATGCTTAGAAACAATGTATATATAAGATCTGGGGATTAGGTTCTTGATTATTTATGAAAAACTCATTGACCTTTGACATAAAGAGAACAGACCATTCGTGGGTGAGTATCTTCCATTTGTATAATCTTCCATGAGAATAACACCATAGATATTTTGTATGAATGAGATTATATGTAACAGATCTTCTATAGATAATGAGTTTCCATTAGTATGGACAAAAATATTCCATGAAGAATATCCATATATCTTCCACGAAACCTCTATGATATGAGATAATATTTTATGATGCGATTCAAGATTCTTGCACAAATACGTCAATAAATGATTTTGAAAATCATGAATCTATGGATTTCTCTGATGATGTGGCTTGGATTGAGATTTAGTGGAATCGGAATGGTGTATAAATATAGCTTCACATTGAAAGAATGTAAACTGAATGATGATGGAATATATAATTATTTTTTTATTTTTTTTAAGAATAGAGACACCATGTTTTAATAAAATTGTGAAGAAGATGAAACAGATAATTCAAGTGATATAGTGTGCTTGTATCTCTCTAACAAGAAGAGATCATTTTCAGATCTATGAATATAGTCATAGAAATGGTAAAAATATGTTTTAATATGTTTTCTACCATATAAATTAGTGATTTTAGGTCTAGTTTTTTCTAAGAATGATACTATCAAATTTTTATGAACTGTTTTCACCTTCGGTAGAGAATAGGATACATGCATAAATGTATAGGGCTTTGAGAAGAGAATTTTAGTCATGTATCATTTAGTTGAAAAGTCCTATGGATTCATACATATTCTATTTCATGTGTATAAGATGAGGAGTAAATGAAAACAAGAGGTATCCAGGTTCATATCAGGCTCACGGTCTATTATGAAATCTTCTTACATTTTACTATGATACATACAAGTATGAAAATTAAATATCACAATACCTTTATATTGTTCTTAATGAAAAATATATCATAGTAGTGTGATAAAGGATAACATCATGATATAGAGTAATTACTTAGATCTCAAATGATAAATAATTGTTCTCTATATTTCTGAATTAATAATATATGAAAAACTAATTTAATGCACATACAAGTATTTTTCACTACTAAAATTATGGATTTTTCTATAAATTAATATGTAATTAATATTGATAACATATTCCATGAATATTTATACTAAATTAAATGACAATAAAAATAATAAATAGATTTTGATATCTTGATTTTGAAAACTCAAGAGGTTATTTGTTTCATACTAAAGGAGGAGGCAATTTCATTCAATAGATATGGTGTATCGATGTATTTGAATAAGAAGAGGTTTGTGTTGCTATTTTTTTATCTTATTGCATTAAGATTCATAAAGAGGACAAATTCCACTATAATCCCCAATAATGATGAGATAAGGTGAATAAATATTGTAATGTATAACTCGTTTTACTGATCAAATCCTAGTTGTTAAAGTCATGATAAAAGTTTTTTTAGAATATTTGAAGAACATGTGGTACATGTCTAAAAAATCATTAAAGGACAACAGGTTCTAGTATAAAAATCTTCATATAATCAATAGAAAATTTAGTTCTTGCACTTAGGGATTTGTATTAAACCAGTCCAAAAATTGTATGCACCTTCTAACTACACTTGTCATCACAAAAATTTAATATTGATAAGAGAATTTTTTTAACTTGATGAGAATAGAACACAATAATGATTAGGCACTCACATTGAGGCTAAACCATGTAAATATGTGTGTTGTTGTTTTTTGTTCGTATATTCATTTCATTTTATGGTGATTTTTAAGATCACATTTATTGGTCCATCCTTTCTAAATTAGGAAGATTTTTGAGTGTAATATTATAAGATAATCATTAAAGTTACACTCTCATTTTAATTTTTAGGAGTTTGTACATTGGGTTCTAGGATTGTTTATAGGTTTTGGAGAAAATATAGGTGTTTTATTGGTGACTTCTATTTAGAAGATATGAGCTATGAAATAAAGTTGTCCCATTTGGCATGGTGATTTGGGATACATTCTAGAGGGGCCTTAGTTTGGAGTTTAGTACTACTAGAATTCTTGGAATAGTTTTTCCTTAGATCTGAGGGATAATATATAGTGGACTAGTCTATGACATGGAGTGATAAAATGCATCGTATCTCTTTAAGGTTTATTTTCTCTGCCTTAGACCATTTCAATGTAGCTTCACTGTAGAGGTTTTTATGAGGCATAGTATCCCACTTGGATATCAGGTTCAATGGACTAGGTATAATGGATACTATATAGGAGTCCATATGATTGGGGGTAGCTATGGTGTGGATGTGTGTGCTGTGTTATATCCTTACCCTAAGAAAATAATATCTGGTTGAGATCAGCACCATGGTTTCTATATTCTAAATGGATAGAGGATTATTGTGATGTAGCACTTTAGGGTGTTCCAAATTCCTAGTTAAAATCATAATGATTATGGAACGGATTAGGGTTCGACATCATTTTATAAAAGTACTATGTAATTGCAAATATTTTTGGGTCGTAGTCATATGTTTTACATACTAGGTATAAAAACCAAATGCAATTCAATCTCAACCATTCTTCTGGAATTTCTCTCATTTATTGGGAAACCTAGGTGGATCGTTAGGAGTTCTTTTATCCCCTTTCCTTTGGATTTCAACCTCAACCTTAGAAGATTAATACCTATTTTTTTAGCTAATTTTTCATCCTTATCATTGTTTTTTAAAAGTTATTTATCTGGGAAAGGCTATTGGTAAGGGAATTTTCATTTTTGGTAATGTTTTTGAAATGTATTTATTTGGGAAAGTATGTTCTATACTGATTGGAGAGTTATCCATACATTTATAACTCATGTGTTCCCTTTTCTCTCTTAGTGGGTATGGATCCCATTGTGGTTGGAGTGTGTCCTTAGTTTGAGTTATTTGGTTCTATTTTTAGACTAGGTTGGATGAACCATAATTGATTTTTGTTTAGAAAACTTTATAAAAACAAATTTTCTAAATTTATTTTTATATGTGTAAATGGGTTATAGTTATCTGTGTTTTGAAAAGAACAAAAATACAAAGTAAATTTGAACATATTCATTTACTAGGTGGGCTGAAATTAAAACCAATCCTCTAAATGAAGTTCAAAGAGCTGGAATGCTTCAATTTCATGATTTTGGGTTTGAATTAACTCTTGAGAAGTTTCTTGGGTGTCTTGAAGAGTTTCAGGAGCACCAAACAAAGAAAACACTTATTAAGGGCCATAGAGGGCACACTATTTGTCTGAAACTATGCTTCCCAAAGTAGGAATCTGTGTAGCCTGTTTAAGTGAAAAATATGAAGTACATAGGCTGCACATATTTTTCTAAACCACCTGCCTCACCCAACAAGTTATTTTCACTTAGGCAGTACCTCAACACTATTCATCACATGGACTTTTCTTGGTATGGAAAACCATGTACGATAAACTGTGCGAGGTGTTTTCAAAAGTAGGGGTGTGACACCGTTCGATCCTTGATTGCCAAACTGTGCAGTCCAAACCTTGAGAAAATTTTTTGAATAAAATTATTATAAAATTAAAATAGAATAAGATAAAAACATTAACTAAAACCTTACTTCCCCTTAGCTGAGTCTCACAGCCCATTCAACAGAACACCCCAATGGCGCAACCACCCTCTCTTCATGGCCTCCTCGAGTGTATGATTTAAACCATATTTCTTTCTCGTTTCTCCTTTGAATCATCAATGTATGGTCTCATATTCCTACTTCTCCTTCTTTACAGCCAATTTTTTTTCTCCCCATCACTTGGTGAGGTGAAACTAAAAAAGATTTAGAGGATAAACCAATTTTAAATGTTTCCTTTGATGTTACGGTATGAAAAGGGCCTCTTGGGACCCCTTTGTTTGTATTATAACATTATCTACCAAAGGAAAAGTGGATTTTTTTTATTCATCTTTTCATCATCTTTGGAGGTAAGGTTTTCTTCTCATTGCGTTGTTTCACTCAGTTTATTTAGGTCCATTATGTGATTTTGAGTTCCTTGTATAATTTTATGGGAATTTTTTTCATCTTCAAAGGTGTGCACTCACATACATAGGTATGTATGTATATATATATATATATATATATATATATATATCTTCCATGTATTTATTCCCTCGTTATGAGAAGAATAAATGCATTGGGTTAAGGGATATATATATATATATATATATATATATATGTGTGTGTGTGTGTGTGTGTGTGTGTGTGTGTGTGTGTGTGTGTGTGTGTGTGTGAAAGTGTGGAGAAGTTTCGAGTGGTCTCGGGTAAAACTGCCAAGTGACAAAGTGTTTGCAATGGATTTTGTCACTTTCCTAAGGTAAGATTTCTTTTCTGTTCCCTTATTAATTTAATAAATTATTAATTAAATAATTACATGTTCTTCACACCTTTATTAATGAATTTCAATTTATGGTAGTTGTAACGCCCTGAACCCAATTACCCAGAGACGGTGCATTATTACATAACATTGGCATGATTACAAGGGATCAAATCACGAAATACTAATCAGTTTAGCAGCCTTGGACGTACTAGATACCTTCATAAGTTTTATAATACATCATGAAATAAAAACATCAACAAAATTTCGTCCCCTTTTTAACACACTTAAATCCTTATCCTATCCCTATAGGTCAACCATAAAATACTTCTTCACATCCCGGAAAAAATAAAACATAGAAAGGGGTGAGATCATATTTTCAGTAAGGATAACAATATAGTTGAAACTTTCATAAATAAGCATGAATATTTAAGGAAATCTATAAGACTAAAACAGAATCCTTTTAAACTTAAACTTCAACATAATAAGAAAAATATAAAATCAAATAATTCCATTGACTTATTCACAAGGATATTTTACTAGTCGAATAATCACCTGCAATATCAATAGCTACCTTCATAATGATGTAATGCAAAATTTCAAACTTCATAACCACATAGTCAATTCCTTGTGCCAAGACTAAAAATAATATTTTGTCAAGGCCTTGTGCCAAGACACTATTTTGTCCCATGAGACCTACCTATGTATTGAAGAGCTATATCTGGATCCACCCATCACTTACTAAGTCCAATTCATTCCCATATGGAAAGGTTTAAACATAACATAAACAATTGTATTAAAACTAGCATATGAAATGTCAATACTTTATCCATAATACATGAATGGTATAAAAATAACACATTCATAGTCAAATATATCACAAAACCTTAAATACAATATAGAATATTTATATCATAATTAATCAACTTCAAATAGGTTTAAAATCCAAAAAAAAAAGAATGTTGGCATAGATGAAATCAAAACTTTTTGAGATAAGTATCTCTTTATATATTAAAATAACTTATAAGTCATGTAATTATAAAAGAAAAAAATTATTTTGAAAATATTATTATAAGCTTGTATGGGAAGCTTAGACAATGATATAATACTGGAAAATAGCCACACCCACTATATAAGTTAAAAAAAGACATTCTTACTTTATTTTTGTCGAAAAGTTCATAAAGTACCTCGTTTGGAAAACGACGAAAAGATTCCCTTCAAAACATATATGGTCAAATAAGGGTATAAATGACTTTAACCCATAGTATATTAAATATTAAAAATGTTTGAAATTACATTTTTAATAAAACATGGATGTGGATGATAAAGAGGTCTCAGTAGATACTTACGTAAAAACAACCTCGGATAATAAAGAGATTGTAAAATTAACCCTTACATTGAACTTTTACTTAGTTGATGGTATGTTAAACTCATCTATAATAGTTAAATAATTGTTATTAAATTATAAAAGAACTATAAACATAAATATGATATCATATATGATCCTATAATATTTCATTGTTAATAATATTTCAGTAGTCTCATCGTTTCGGGTGTTAACTGATTCATTTTCCTTTATATGCTTGGTTAAATAAGCCATGTTTTTTAGGGATAGGATGTGTTTGATTAATACACATAATTATATTATGTTCATAAACATTATTTTAAAACCTAAAATTAAAATTATTCTTGAATGATTACGATGCGGAATGAATCTGCGTTCGTGGAGACGGTAATATGTACGTACGCACGATAAACAATGTCATTATATTGATGGTGAAATCATACATAATTGGATATTATATCATATATAAAGAATAATTAAAATGTTATATTTATTATTTACATTAGTTACACTAATTATTATTCTCATCCAAATAATTAAGTGTTTGAATAACAAACTACACCACGACGTGGAGACGGTAAGCCGTACGTAGTCACGTATGGTGACTTTTTCATTCATATGATGAATAAAATAATGAATATGGTTGTAAAACTTTTATAATACCATCACAGTATATATAATATACTGGAGTTATTATTTTATAATGCATAAAACAAAGATATAGGAAGTGGAAGAAGAAAAGAACTTGAAATAGGTGATGAAATATTTACCTCTTCTTTGGGTTCTTCCGTTTGATTTGATCAAAAGGGTTCCTTAGATTGGATTTATGACCAAAGGATGTCCTCAAGGATGAATGGGGGAAATTTAGGAGGATATTTTGGTAGGGGTTTGATGAGACAAATGGATTTGGAGGTGTGAAATTAAGAGAAGGTGAAGTACACTTTTATAAGAGAGGTGAGGGTTACTTTAGGAAAAAATTGAAATATTATTTTATAATAAAATAATTTTCAGTTTCTAATGGATCCAAAATGATTTATTTCGAGTATAAGGTTGGAATGGGTAAAAAACCTCTTATCTAATAGGTTTTATATAGGTTTAGGTCACTATATTAACCTTATCTTTTATATTTAACTCTTAGTTTAATAGTTTGTCATTTACCATGTCTCTTTCTATTTGTATATTATATGGTTAATAAAATTACTATAAACATCCAAGCGAACCCCAAGTGGTTCATTATTAATATATAAAATCTCATATAAGTACTTTGTCCGAACCTTATATTTTTATTAATATTATATCAATTAATAAAATAGTATTTGTTTCAAAAAGTCAATTATGTCAATTTTGACACTATTTAGTATTTGGTTTTTGTGAAAATAATAACATCAATATTAATTAAAAAAAATTATTTAATCAACCATAACATGTAATATTAACCTAAAAATAAGTTTAATTCATCAAAACTCTCAAATTACATTTATTTGGATATTTATAATATCAATTATTTTAATCTTTCATTAATAAGGTAATTACTGCATCATCATTGTGTCATAAATAAATTAACATATTTAATGTCAAAAAATTATAAATAAAATACCATTATGTAGGAAATAATTTTATATTTATAATTAATATTTATAGTCAAATTCATATTGTGTGTAACCCTATATTAAAAATGGTTTGGTTATTAAACATTGAATTTAACTCTTTTAAATCGTCTTTAAATAAAATAAAAATAATTGTCCTAATCTAATCCAAGTGGACCAAAGGGGATTATATTTTATTCATAAGGTTTTTTTGTTTAATTAAACTTATAAAATAGAATAAGGACATGTTTTAGGGTAATTATGATATCATTTTTACCCTTAATTACCCTATTTACTTTTAACAGCGATAAATAAAAGTCAAAAGTTACTATTAACAAAAAAATTATTATCATCTTATTGAACCAAATTTTACTTAATGATATTAACCATGTCTCTCAGAGTTTTGAAATTCAACTCATTTAAGTGATAAAATTATGTTTTATGCAAATTTGAAAATGCTCCGAGGAGGTGGGTAAAAGACGGTAAAAAGTTAAATAAAATTTTTATATATATAATTGTATTATAAAATGACTTCAATGAATTAAATTGAACTTATATAGGTATTATGTAACAATTTTGAGCTAAAATAAATTTAAATAAATAAATTATTATTTAAATAAAAAGTTTGTTTTAACCAATAACGTAGTGTTTTTTATAATTCATCAAAAACTAAAAGTTTTCAAAAAAATAACCAAAATTCACACTAAACTAATTGCAATATTCCGAATCCAAAAATGAAGTCTATTTTGAAAGAGAAAATTTATAAATTTTCAAAAAGTGGGTATTACTATTCATAACGGCGAGTTTTATTGGTTGCAGTGTGTTAGAATCTCAAGGTTGCGTGCAATGCAAGATATTAAATTATTCAAAGGGAAACGTGTTGTAGGAGCTTGGGGTGTTACATTCTCCCCTCCTTAAAATTATTTCTTCCTCGAAATTTTTAGATTATTAAAGCATAAAAAGATTCGGGTGGTTCTTCGTCATAAGTTCCTTGGGTTCCCACATTGCCTCTTCCATCTTATGGTTTCTCCATAGAACTTTTTCCAGATGAGTCGCCCAGTTTCTTAGCACTTGTTCTCTAGTATAAAGAATTTTGGCAGGATCTTCACAATAAGATAGGTCAGGTTCCAGTACAATTTCCTCATATGTGAGTACATGCATTGGTTCAGGCATGTATTTTCTCAACAGTGATATGTGGAACACATCATGATCATTGGAGTGACATGGAGGCATTTCCAAACAATAAGCGACAACTCCAATTCATTCTAGAATTTCGAAAGGTCAGAAGTACCTAGGACTCAATTGACCCTTCTTATTGAAACATATAACACCTTTCCATGGAGATACCTTCAAGAAATCCTAATCTCCTACCTGAAATTCCAAATCCTTCCTCTGTTTATCGACATAGCTCTTTTCCCTACTCTGGGCTACTTTGATGTGGGTTTAGATAACCTTCACCTTTTCCATTGTTTCCTCAACATGTTCTGGACCTATGAGTTTTCTTTCACCAACATCATCCCAATAGGTTGGTGTGTGACATCTCTTTCCATATAATGCTTCATATGGTGCCATATGAATACTTTAATAGAAGCTATTGTTATAGAAAAAATCTACCAGATGTAAATATTGATCCCCCATACCTTGATATTCAAGTGAGCATGATCTCTACATGTCTTCTATGGTTTGAATTGTCTGTTCTGATTGTCCCTCAGTTTGAGGGTGGTAGGCGGTGCTCAAACAATGTTCAGTATCCAGATATTTCGGAAGACTTTTCCACAATCTTGATTTAAAACAAGGATCATGATCAGAAACAATCAATATGGGAACACTAGGGAGTCCAAAAACTTCATTAATATATAGTTTTTCTAGACATTCAGGTGGTAAATCTTCTATTATAGCAGGAAAATGTGCTGACTTGGTAAGATGATCAACAATGACCCATATTACATCATTCCTTCTAGGAGTCTTTGTTAGCCCCATGATAAAGTCCATAATGATATTATCCCATTTTCCACTCAGGTATGGGAAGAGGTTGCATGACTCCTCCCAGTTGTTGCCTTCCATCTTTCACTTGTTGATAAATGATACATCTTGACACAAAATCAGAAATCTCCCTCCTCATGTTTTCCCACCAAAAATGATCTTTCAAATCTCTATACATCTTAGTGCTACTAGGGTGTATAGATAAATTAAAGCTATGAGCATCATCCAACAATTCCCTTTTTAGATCAGGTATATCAGTAACACAAATCCTCTTACCAAATTTCAAAATCACATCTTCTTATATGAATTCACTCAATCTCCCATCATTCACAACATTAATCATTTTTTAAAACTCCTCATCATCAGTCTGAGAACACTTGATCCTTTCTAGTAAAGATGGTTTGGATACCATTTGAAAAAGCATTAATATTTCACCTTCCATTTCTATTCCCATATCCATCTTTACTAGATCCATGAAAATTGGATCCCTTTCAATTCTCATCTTTTTCAAAACTCCATGATCCTTTCAACTCAAAGAATCTTCCACCTTATTTACCTTCCTCGGGTGGTAGTGTATAGTGCAATCATAATCTTTGAGTAGTTCAATCCACCACATTTGCCTCATGTTGAGTTCTTGTTGTGACAAAATATACTTCAAACTCTTGTGATCAGTATAAATCTCGCATTTTTCACCATAGAGAAAGTGTCTCCATATTTTCATAGCATAGATTACAGCTACTAACTCGAGATCATTAGTGGGATAGTTTTGTTCATCAATTTTTAGCTGTCGTGATGCATAATAAATTACTATATCATTCTGCATAAGGACACACCCAAGTCCTTTCTTTGAACCATCACTATAAATAACAAACCCATCATTCCTGAATGGTAGATTCAAGATATCAGCATTAATTGGTCTTCTATTCAGTTCTTCAAAACATTCTTCACACACTTTTTTCCAAACAAATTTAACCCCTTTACGTGTGATCTTGGTTAATGGCTTAGCCAACTAGGAAAAATTCTGGACGAAACATCGATAATAACCTACTAAACCAATAAAACTGTGTACCTCAGTTATACTTGTCAGTGCTGGCCATTCTTGGATTTCCTTGGTCTTTGAAGGATCAACAGAGATTCCATAGTTAGAGATAACATGGATAAGAAAAAAAATCTCCTGAATCCAGAATTCACACTTGCTAAATTTCCCATATAATTCATTTCTTTTAAGAGTCCTTAGGATAATGTGCAAGTGATTTTCATGATCTTAGTAGCTTTTTGATTATCCCAAAATATCATCAAAAAATACCACTACAAAGTCATCAAGATATTACTTGAAATGTCTATTCATTAGATCCATGAAGACAGAGGGTGCCTTAGTCAATCCAAAAGGCATTACTGTAAACTCATAATGCTCGTACCTGGTTCAAAATGTTGTTTTCAAAATGTCTTCATTCATCACACACAATTGATGATATCCAGATGAAAGTTCAATCATTGAAAAATATTGAGCTCCATGAAGTTGGATGAATAAATCATCAATGTGAGGTAGGGGATACTTGTTCTTTATTGTTATAGTATTGATCTCCTTGTATTCAATACACAACCTCATAGATCCATATTTCTTTTTAACAGAAAGGATAGGGGCTCTCCATGGAGAAACACTAGGGAGAATAAATCCCTTGTTTCTCAATTCCTCTAGTTGTTTCTTTAGATCCACTAATTTCAGAGTGGCCATTCTATAAGGGGTAATTGATATGGGCCTTGAACCAAGAATTAAATCAAGGGAAAACTCAATTTCTTGTTCTGGATGGTGTCCAGGTAAATCCTCTGGAAACACATCAACATATTCTTGAGTAATAGGTACGTCCTCTATTCAAACATTCTTTTCCTCACCCATAGTTTCTTCATTCTCTTCTTCCTCAATAATTGAATTTAGTAGTGCTACTAGGGGTGGATCTAGATAAGTATTAGGTGTTGATGTTTCTGTTCTAAAGATAAGGTACTCCTTATCATCATCGATAATTGTAACCTCCTTCTTCTTGCAATAAATTTTTGCATCATGGTATGAAATCCAATCCATACCAAAGATTATATCAAATTAAATCATATGTATGAAGATGAGATCATCGGATAAAGAACATTTATATGCCCTAATGGGAACTGATTCAAAAAACTTAGTCGCAATGATACTTCTGTTAGGAGTTTTGACTGACAACTCCCTTGTTAAATAAGCATGAACATTTAAGGCAATGTATAAGAATAAAACAAAATAATTTTAAACATAAACATCAGCATAATATGGAAAAGTTAAAATCAAATAATTTCATTTACTTATTCACATGGATATTCTACTAGTCGAATAATCACATGCAATATCAATATCCACTTTTATAATGGTGGAATGAAAAATGCCCGACTTCATAACCACATAGTCAAGGTCGTGTCAAGACTACAAATAAAATTTTGTTAAGGCCTTGTGCCAAGAAACTATTTTGTCTCATGAGACCTACTGATGCATCGAGGAGCTATAGCAGGATTCACCCGTCACTTACTAAGTCCAATTGAAAGGCTTAAACATAACATAAACATCTGTATTAAAACTATCATATGAAATTCCAATACGTTATACATAATACATTAATGGTATAAAAATAACACATTCATAGTCAAATATATCAAAAAACCATCAATACAATATGGAAGATTTTCATCATGATAAATGAACTTTGAACATGTTTAAAATCCATCAAAGAATGTTGACATAGAAGAAATCAAAACTTTTTGAGAGAAATATATATTTCTATTTTGAAATAATTTATAAGTCATGTAACTATAAAAGAAAACATTTATTTTGAAAATATTCTTATACTCTTGTATGGGAAGCTTCGATGATGACATAATGGTAGAAAATAGTCACACTCGTCGTATAAGTTAAAAAAAGACATTCTTACCTTAATTTTGTCAAAAAGGTCATAAAGTACCATGTTTGGAAAATGACAGAAAAATTCCTTTCAAAATATATATGGTCAAATAAGGGTATAAAAGAATTTAACCCATAATATAGTAAATAGTAAAGATGTTTTGATTATATTTTTAAGAAAACACAGATGTGGATGATAAAGAGGTCTCAGTAGATACTTACGTAAAAACAAACTCAGATAATAAAGAGTTTGTGAAATTAACCCTTACCTTGTACTTTTCCTTAGTTTATGGTATGTTAACCTCCTGTATAATAGCTAAAACGTTGTAGTTAAATTATAATAGAACTATATACATAAATATGATAATATATATGATCCTATAATATTGCTTTGTTAATAATATTTCAGTAGTGTCATCGTTTTGGGTGTTAACTGATTCATTTTCTTTTATATGATTGGTTATTTAAGCCATGACTTTTATGGATAGGATGTATTTTATTAATATACAGAATGATATTATGTTCATAATCATTATTTTTAATCATAAAATTAAAATTATTCTTGAATTATTATGATGGGAAATGAATCTCATCGCGTCTGTGGAGATGGTAATCCGTACGCACGCACGAGCGACAATATCATTATATTGATGATGAAATCGTATGTATTTGGATTTTATATCATATATACTGAATAATTAACATGTTATATTTATTATTAACATTAGTTATACTCATTATTATACACATCCCAATAATAAAGTGTTTGAATAACAAACTACACCACGACGTGGAGACGGTAAGTCATACGTACGCACGTATGGTGACTTTTTCATTAATATGATGGATAGATTAATGAATATGGTTGTTCCATTTTTATAATAACATCACATAATATATAATATACTAGAGTTATTATTTTATAATGGAAACAACAAATAAGGTGGAAGTGGAAGAATAAAAGAACTCGAAAGAGGTGATGAAATGTTTACCTCTTCTTCAGGTTCTTCCATTTGATTTGATCAAAATGAATTCATAGGTTGTCTTTCTGACCAACTTAAGTCCCATAGGATGAATAGAGAAAAGTTGTGAGGATATTTGGGCACTGTGTTTCCAAGAGAAGTGGCTTTGGAGGTGTTAAATTAAGAGAAGGGTAAGTACCCTTTTATAAGAGATGTGAGGGTTACTTTAGGAAATACTTGAAATATTATTTTCTAATAAAATAATTTTCGGTTTTTAAGGGCACCAAAATAATTTATTTAGAGGATAAGGTGTTTATGGGTCGTAAAACTCTCATAAAATTGGTTTTAGATAAGTTTAGGTCACTATATTAACCTTATCATTTATATTTAACTCTTAGTTAAATAGTTTGTCATTTACCATGTCTCTTTGTATTTTTATATTATATGGTTAATAAACTTCCTATAACTTCTTAGAGAACACCAAGTGGTTCATTATTAATATATATAATTTTATCTAAGTCATTTTTCTGAACAATAGTTTTTTAGAAATATTATATCAATTAATAATATAGTCTTTGTTTAAAAAACTAAATTATGTCCATTTTGACACTATTTAGTATTTGGATTTTTTGAAAATTATAACAGCATGATTAATTCGAAAAAAAATTATTTAATAAACCCTAACATGTCATATTAACCTATTAAATTAGTGTAATTCAACAAAATTATCAAATTAAATTTATTTGGATATTTATAATATCAATTATTTTAATCTTTCATTAAAAAGCCAATTACTACATCATCATTGTGAAATAGATAAATTAAATTATTAAATGGTTAAAAATTATAAATAAAATACCATTATTTAGTAAATTGTTTTTTATTTCTAATGAATATTTATATTCAAATTTATATTGTGGGTAACCCTATATAAAAAATGGTATAGTTATTAAACATTGAATTTAACTCTTTTAACTCTTCTTTAAATAAAATAACAATAAATTTCCTAATCTAATCAAAGTGAACTAAATGGGATCATATTTTATTCCTAAGATTTTATTTTTTTGAATTACACTTATCCAATAGAATTAATAAATTTGTTAGGGTAATTATGATATCATTTTTACATTAATTACCCTATTTACTTTTAACTGTGGTAAATAAAAGTCAAAAGTAATGATTCACCAAAAATTATTTTCATCTTATTGAACCAAATTTTACTTACTAATGTTAACCATGTATCTAAAAATTTATAAATTCAACTCATAGAAGTGGTAAAATTATGTTTTATGCAAATTTGAAAATGCTCCTAGGAAGTGGGTAAAAGACGGTAAATAGTTCAATAAAGTTTTTATATATCTAAAATTATTATACAATGACTCCAAATAATTACATTGAACTTATATAGGTATTATTTATCTATTTTGACCTAAAATAAATTTAAATAAAATAAATAATCATTTAAATAAAATGTCGGTTTTAACCAATAACGTAGTGTTTTTCACTATTCATCTAAAATTGAAAGTTTTTATAAAAATACCCAAAATTCCTCCTAAGATAATTTAGATATTCCAAATCCAAAAATGAAGACCTTTTTGAAAGATAAAATTTATAAAATTTTAAAAAGTGGGTATTAGTATTTATAATGACTAGTTTGATTGGTTGGGGTGTGTTAGAATCTCGAAGTTGCGTACAATGAAATCTATTGCATTATTCAAAGGGAAATGTACCGTGGAAGCTTGGGGTATTAAAGTAGTTTTCTGAAATAATTTTCCTTAATAAATGAGCAATGATCAATGATATGCTTTATAAAGATATACATGCCTCAAGAATGGTTGATCGCTTCATAGGTCGACTAGCCCCTTTTATCTTCCTTAGGTTGTGTGTGTTTATATATGAAGTACCATTGAGTGTTAATTTTGGTAATGAATTGGTCGAGATTAGTAACTTCTTTGAGCTTTTTACTATTGAGTATGGTCTCAGTTCACGTCCAAGTAGAGTTTCTTAAGCATTAAGAAATAAAGTTTCTCCCAACTCTTGGGATTAAGGATCTAAAGACCAGGGTGTTTTGAGATTCCAATTAGGTTGGTTTTAGTTTCAATTTCTAATTCTTGACATTTTGATCATGTCTTAGAGGATCATCGCACATTCGTTTAAGGTATTTTTTTTCTATCATTCTTGAGAGTAGCTTGTTTATCTTCACTTTCATCGATGAGGAAACTATTAATATGGGGATCATTGTGTCATTTCTAGAGGTTATGCATCCTTCCACGTAGAAAGAATGCACCAAGAAAAAACATTTGGAAACAGATGAAGTTTCTTAAGTGATCTAGGGGCTGGTGGGTGTTTATTTTTATTAGTTCTTACTTGGCAGCATGACATTGATCTGGTTGGTGGTGTGTGAGAACCATTTGAAACACTGTTAGCTTTATATGGGCATTGTTGGTTAAATAATTTTCAATCAAGGAAGGCCTCAGAAGGTAGTGGCTTGTGATCGGTTGTAATGATGCATTGATAGGTGAAGTCGATCTTCTACCTTGAAGTTGACCAATTATGCTTAAATTTTTCTTCTCTCTAATACTCATATATGATTGAAAAAAAAATAGTGAAAATCCAATTAGTGTATTCTTCTAATCAATTATCATGTCTCCTATATTGATGTCATCCATGATGTGCTAACAGAGCATTGGTCTTACATCATGTTGATGTTTTAAAAAGATGATGGGATTTTTTGTTGAACTCTTTTAGTGTTTCACACTAATGTGTGGTTCTTATCAGGGCCCAGGCTTTAGGAGTAGTCATTGGGTTCCTGTGTTGGAACACTATAAATAGACTCTTGGACACCGGTTAACTTCTAAAATGTGACCACCATGAGGATGTTTCTCTTGACTCAGTCAAATTTCTAAAGTAGTCATTATGGTTTTGTGCCAATGTCTCTCTTATAGAAATAGAATGTGGACTAATTTGGTTATTTACTAAGGCTCTATTTCAATGAATTATGAGGTTACCCTAGACTTTTTTTCATGCTTGGAGTGGTTTTTTAAAAATAGTAACAATTCTAGGGGTGAATCTGGATTTGAGTTAATACCTTGAACATGTTGTGGCACCAAAGTTTAATTGTCCAAGTCTTGGTTTGACCACAAAATATAATCAGAATCTTATTGTGTGTTTCATTGTATGTGTTGGTTGGAAATGTAGGGTACCTTACGAGAAGGCATCACTTTTCCATTTTAAAAGCATTGGTTGTCTAAGCCGAGTGCTTTGAGTTGTGGTATGTCGGAGTGGCTCGACTCATTGCCTTCCTTGTCCAATTAAGAAGTTATTGGAATACATTCTTTGGTATGAATCCAGGTAGAGATGAGTTTGGGTTGTGTCTATTAGATATTTTCAAGAATGTATGTCTTAACATTGGTTTTTAGGTTTATGGGAATCGACCATTGATCTTTTCAGAATCACACTGGGAGTATCTCTAGAACGTTTAAGAGAAAGTCTTGTAAGAAATTTGATGGTAGAAATTGTTCTTGTTCAGGAATTTACCCTTTCTAAAGTTAAATCCTATGGTGGTAAGTACCTCTTGCTAGTTTCATAATGATAGGATAATGTGATCTTATCTCTAGTTGAACTAGATCAAGTTTTAATGGATTTTGTTTCATTTTTATAAATGATGCTCGATGTACTGTTGAGCATTTAGAAATGCAACATGACAATTTAAATGAAGCTTCACGGACCTTTTAGGTTGGGTGTTTTAATTGTTTATGAGGGTATATCAGTGATGATAAAGTCTAAGTTGTAAAGGTTTTAATGATCTGTGTTTTGATCCGAATGAAAATTGAAAGGATATTTAATATTTTTCATTTACTACGTGGGCCAAATTTAAAATAGAGATTTAGAATGATGTTCTAGGAGTTGGAAAGATTAAATGTGGTTTTTTTGGGATTTCAATTAAGGTACAAGAAGTTTCTAGGGTGTCTTGAGGAGTTTTGGGACCATTAGAGCCAGATAACCAACTTTTGAAGGACCAGTAGAGTGTGCATGGTTTCTCTAGAACCTTGTTGCCCCCATACGGAAATAATGTTCCTCGTTTTAGGAGAAAAATATGAATCACACAGGTTTTGCATGATTTTTCAAAATTGTTTTCCTAGGACACATGGGTTGTACCACTTAAGTAGTACCTCAACATTATACAACACATATTTTTTGCATGGTTAGGAAATCAATGTGTGACAAACCAAGAGAGTTTTTTTCATAATCATAGGGTGTTGCATGGTTAGAACATGGTTTTCCAGACCATTCAAACCATTTTTTTAGTAATTTAATTGTATTAAAATTAAAATGAATAAGATAAAAACTTAAACTAAAACCTCCCTTTCTCTTACCTGAGCGGCATGAACCCCTCGGTCGAACCCCCCTATGGTGTGACCTTCCTCTCTTTACAGCCTCCTTTAGTACACGATTTTAACTAAGTTTCCTTCTGATTTATCCTTTTAATTGTTGAGGTAAGGTCTTATCTTCCTTCATATCCATCTTTCTTGTGTATTTTTGTGTTCCCATCACTTGATGAGGCGCGTCCAGACCTAGGGTTAGAGGCTACCTCGATTTTTAGGTTTTCCATCAATGTTAGGGTATATGAAGTGTCTATTTTGACCCCTTCAGGTGTATTCAAACATTTGCAACTGAAGGAGAAGTGGATTGGTTCGATTTGAATTTTTCCTATCATCTAAGGTAAGGTTTTCTTCATAATTTATTGTTTCTTTCAGTTTATTTAGGGAAATTTGGTGATTTTGAGTTCCTTAAATGATTTGTAGTGGGTTTTGGTCATCATCAAAGGTTTTCACTCACAAATATACATATATACATACATACATATATACATACATATATATATATATATATTCCATGTACGTATTCCCTCATGGAGGGAGGAATATGACCATTGGGTTAAGGGATTGGGTTAAGGGATATATATATATATATATATATATATATATATATATGAATGTATGTTCATGAAATTGTGGAGAAATTTTGAGTGGTTGTCGAAATAATTCTAAGTGTCGGAGTATTTGGATTAGATTTGGTTTATTTCTTGAGTTAGGATCCCATTCCTTTCCATTTTTATTAAAGAAATCATTAATTAATTAATTTCATGTTCTTCTCACCTTTATTAATTATTTTCCATGTATGGTAGTTTTATGAAATGATTTTTCATATTGAATGAAATTATTAGTTCTATTACAATATTTTTAAGATAAAAAAATTACGGTTTTATAATAAAACCCCTCCAATGGAGGTACGCTGTCTTTGAAAACTAACATTGATGATTTGTGACTTCTATATTTTCTAGCCATATTTCTTAGTATCTCTTTATGTTTTTTCATTTGTCAATTAAATGGAATGATATGACTTTGGCCTATTTTATGAATTGGAATTACCCAAATCGGTAATTTTCCTTCTCCAACAAAACCTCATAGGTGCTCTTTAGTTTTAATAGATTGATTTTTTTGTTTTAGTAAATTGAATGAAATTGGTTTCAATTTTAATATCCATAAGGAATAGTAATACCATGACCCTTTTTATTATTTATAAAATATTTGAGATGATTTGCAAGGTTTTAAGTAGAGTTGTACATTGGCTAGCATGACACATGAGAGGTGATTCCTCAGGTTATAAATTATGAATAAAAACCTTCCTTCCTTCCATGTCATATTAAATGCTTCTTTTTAGTTACATTACTTATGTTAAATGGTCCAAAGGAAATGGCTCCATGAAATGGAATTGAACATGTATATTGAAATCCATAAGAGGTGTTTCCTTATTCATTATACTATAATTATAAAGGTTAGTTTTATGAATGTGATAAAACCCCTATATGGGTTTGATAAATTTCATGCATGAGACAACTATGCCTCATATTTTTAATGGCATATGAATGTGACCAAGCCTATGTTAATGTTTTAATTTAAATACTTTACTAGTGTTGTATTATGTATATTTATGAATATTTCTACTTATATGTAATTCAAATGGGTTAATGAGATGCATGAGTGGTTAATGTCTCATGCATTGTATATTATTAATGATTACTCTATATAGGCTTGTAGAGCCAAAGTACCATGAGATACCTTGCAAATATTGACTATAACAGCATTCTAGCTAGGCTATGGGATTTACTGTGAGATCTCCCTATGTGATATATGTCTAGAGTTACGTCTCTATCCCTACATCATGTAGATCCAATGGATAATGAGATCCCTTTGAAGGGAGGATTGTGAGAGATTTCCTATAGGTCTAGGGTATTGACCGTGAGAGACGCCCTAGTGATGGATGTGTCGAGCTACGTCTTGTTCCTTATAGTACGTGTATGCCAAGAGACTATGAGAGATCTTGGAGTTGGGCTAGGGGATAGACCTTGGGAGATTACCCTTTAATTATATGTCCTTGAGTTATCTCTTAGACCTTCCCAACACATATCTATATACGCGTCTCATGGAGTTGGGTTAGGGTCCATGTCACGACCCATCCTCGAGACTCGTGTCATGACTACCCCATGTCCGCCTTCCATAGGCCAGGGGTTGGAGACTAGCACCAAAGGCGAAATTCCCGATATAAGGGAAGGCATTGCCTTTATGTAAGAAAACAAACACCACAGAGTATGCAAGCAGAAGTAAACACTACGTAAATTGAGTACAAAAGTAAGTGTTGGAAAGTAAATGGGCTAGAATACAAACCCAACTGAAAGTAAAGTACAACTGAAAAGAGAGTACAGCAGTAGAAAAGTAAAGCAGCAACATTGAGTCGTCCTTTGGAATTCCCACCTGAAGGGTGAGTACAGATAGTCTCCCCCGCTCCTCGTCTCCAGTCGTCCGCTCTGTGTACGTACCGTTCAGTGATCCACCTCCAGGTACTGTCCAACTCCACGAGCTCCTACCTCGATCAGTGTTGTCCATCATTTGCATCCAACAAAATGCAGTGCGGGCATAGCCCATGCAGGGGTGAGTATACACTACTCAGTAGGGACCCCGAGACCCCTCAAGGTATCCCAGAATCCACGAAGGATAAACCACAAAGGAAAGTTACAATCACAAAGTAACAACAAACTCTACTTAGGTATATTCCCATACATATACCTAAGTCATCAATTCCGGTACGGCTCCAACATACGATCCCAAGTTCGATCTAGTCCACACAGGATAGTACCACCCAATCCACACTGGAAAGCACAACTCAATCCAAAAAGCAAAGCAAGTCAATCATATCGAAGATAATGATTGAAAGTCAAGACTCAGATCACACAGGTATACTTCTTCGTAAGACTATAGAGATGATCAGATGTAGCCACGGATTCATCTAATCTGTCAATCCCACATAGGATACAAGACCAGCTAAGCTGTCGGACCCACAAAGGATACGAGACCAGCTACTCTGCCGGATCCACATATGATACAAGTACAGAGTCAAATACTGCCAGACCCACATAGGATACAAGAACAGTAGTCTTCACTGTCGAACAGATGGAGGATTCCTATACGGTCTTCGTCGCTGCCGAACCCATGGAGGATTCCAGTACAGTTGTCATCGTCGTCGCAGTCGCAGCCAACTCTAGGGTTCCCGCACACAGCATGCTCGATTCCGGGAGGGTCCGCTCCACAATCCAAGGGGGTTCGATACATCAACTGACACTGAGTCTAGATTTGATGTATCCCAAAGTTCCATCTCTTTAATAGGAACTCAACGCGATAGACGGCGCGTCAATCGGACGCCCGATCTGAGAGTTATTGGCTTTTTCGTCCTAGGGGCCCGGTTGGTTTTTAAGCTAAAACAACCCGACCATACTTCAACTGCATCCAAACCTAGAGCTGAGTAATCCAAAAGAACCATCTCACTAAGAAGAATCCAACAAAGTCCACGGCACTTCAATCATACGTTCGGAGCTCAAGGTATAAGCATTTTCGCTCCGAGGGCCCAGTTGGTTTTGTGTTCGAACCAACCCGGTCGTACACAAAGTTCTCTGAAACCTTGAGTGTAATATACCGAAACGACCGTCTCGATCCAAGGATCTCTATACAATTGATGTTGTGTCACTCTGTGGTCTGTATCACATGTTATGGGAGTTTGAACGGTTCTGTCCGGAAAACAGGGGTTCGGGCCCGGTCCGACCCGGCCTGATACCCTTGGGTCGGCCCAAACCAGGTCGACTCGACCCGAGTCCGGGTCCATCCCGTCTAGGCGCGGCCCAGCCCGAATGGCGCGGGTCCAGCCCTGCCGGCGCGGCCCGGCCCAGCGCGGGGGTCCGGCCCGGCCCGTCGCGGGTGGTCCGGCCCATCGCAGGAGGTCCGGCCCTGCATGGCCGGTCCATCTCGGCGCGGGCGCCCGTGCACTGAGCGGACGCAGAAGGGGTGAGGGTGCTTCCCCCATCGAACCGATCGGCGGACCACATAGGGTCAGCCCTCTCTGTTGATCGGGGGTTTCAACCCCCGGTTTTCCAGCGTAGCGGCCGGCCTTTATGGCCAGCAGTTCGGTTCATGCAGGAACCGTGGGGGGTGCCGCCTCCAGGGTGTGCCGACTGCCTCCTAGAACCGCTGTAGCCATGCACCGCGTCTCTTGGCAGTCCGGCGCGGCGCGTCGGCGCCGAGCCCCTCCGCTGCGGGCCGCCCCGACCGCGGCCCTCCTTAGTGCTCCGGCAGGGCGCGACGGCGCCGTGTCCCTTCATCGCGGCCCGCTCTTGCCTTCATTGGCGTGGCATGACAGCACCGCACTCCTTCGCCCTGGCCTGCCCCGATCACGGTTTCCCTCATTTCTTTGTGGTTTCATTGCACCGTTCAGCCTCCGTTCCAAGCCATGAAATACAACAACAATGGGGTGCAGGGTCGACAATTTTTCTGTGGTTTGGCCTCCTCCCATTAATTTGATAACAAGCGGCTAATATTTAATGATGAACGCCAAAATAATCATGAACGTAAAACAATCCCCTACCTCAAAGAATTTGACGAATGATGATCGTCACGGGAAACAGTTTCACGAGGTGAAGCTCTGTATATGTTGATAGAGAACATTTGAGGAGGAGCGGCCTCTCCCTGCTTTTGACGCGGGAATAAGATTGAAAGAGGGCACGTCGTCATTCTTCAGAAAAGGCGTCACACACTGGCTATGGAGAGGAGAAGAGATTGCACGTCGATCTCTCCTTGTGGTGACGAAATTCTTGGTCAAAGCCTTGGCATTCTTCACGAATAAGATTATGTTTTTCAGACTTAGAGTTTTCTTCTCCCAATTCCCTTACACTACAAGTCAACCTAATAAAATAAGATCCCTCTCGTTTTATTATCTTAAGTCATTCCTTTCAAAATTACAAATTTCAAAATACATAACTCACTTGATTAGAGTAAAGAGTTGGCAATGAATAAATGTGGGGAGAGGGAAGGTCACAAATTAATGGGAAGTTTTAAGGGTTACACACTTAAGAGGGAGATTAGAGGAGTTAGGGAATATGAGAAGATGGGGGATCGTCTGGGCCCCACCGCCCTCATAACCTCACATGGGAAGTTGGGTGGTTGTGGGCCCCACCAACAACTTCTCATTAGAGAATTAAACTACCATAGATAAAATAAATTTCCACACAATTTATTTTACCTAAAATTTAATTCCTTAATTTTTAAAAACTCCTCCTGAGAAAATGCAACTCCAGTAAAGGTCTTCATAAGAAATTACCGGCACTACAGTTTCATCGGTGCCCTCAGATTTCGATTCCGAGCACCGGTTCAAAACATAGAAAAACTATCTCATTCATCCACCAAACATGCCCGAGCTAAAATTAGGAAATTGATTCCGGGCACAACGGGCCTTGGAATCAAGTGCCGTCAGAAACTACATACTCATAGAATCCCAAAGAAATTAAGAAAAACAATTCCTTGAAATTTACGGGGCTTTACATTATTCACACCTCAGGGATTTACGTCCCCATAAAGATACATCACAAACAAGGGGAAAAAATGAGGGTACTGAGCACGCATCTGAGCCTCCCGCTCCCAAGTGATCTCCTGGAGGTTCCCGTGATGCCATCTGATGCTCACTAGAGGAATTGACCGCCCACGTAGGACCCACTCCTATCGATCCCTGATCTCCACTAGGACCTCCGAAAAATTCTCCCCGTCATCGATGTCCAGCTCCCCATGGTTGATGATATGCGTCGGGTCGTTCGCGTATCTCCTCAGATGTGATACGTGGAAGACATCATGCACCCGATGAAACTAATGTGGTAGATCCATGCGATAAGCCACCACTCCTATCCTACTGAGAACCTGGAATGGTCCGATGAAGTGCGGATATAACTTTCCGCCCCAGAAAAATCTCTGTAATCCACGTCGAGGTGAGACCCGTAAGAAAATGTGGTTGCCATCCTCGAACTCCAGTGGTCCCCGCCTCCTGTCAGCATAAGACTTCTGTTAGATCTGAGCTGTCCTCATCCACTCCTGGATGACCTGGACCTTCTTTGTCATGTCCTAGACCATCTATGGTCCCACAAGTGCTGACTCCCCAGGGTCTGTCCAGCACAGGGGTGATCTGCAAGGTCGGTTGTACAATGCCTCGTATGGGGCCATCCCAATGGTGGAATGGTAGTTGTTGTTGTACGCAAACTCCACCAATGGAAGTTTATCCTCCCAACGGTGACCAAAGTCTAGGACACATGCATGGAGCATGTCCTCGAGAGTCTGAATGGTCCTCTCCACCTGACCATCTGTATGAGGGTGAAAAGCAGTGCTCAGGCGTAACTGGGTCCCGAATGCCTCCTGCAACCCCTTCCAAAACCGGGAAGTAAAGCAAGAATCTCGATCAGAGACAATAGATGATAGAATGCCATGAATCCGTAAGATCTCCTGATTTTCGAGGCGTCTCGTGCTCTCCGTTGAGCCATGCTCTCTGATGGGTAAAAAGTGGGCCGACTTGGTGAGTCGGTCGACAATCACCCAAATGGAGTCGTGTCCTCTAGAAGTACGTGGAAGTCCAGTGACTAAATCCATAGATATCCCATCCCACTTCCACTCCGGGACCTTCAAGGGTTGTACCAGGACCGCTGGTACTTGGTGCTCCGCCTTCACCTACTGGAAGGTGAGACATCGAGAAATGAACTCTACCACAGCCTTCTTCATACCCAGCCACCAGTGTTGTCGTCTGAGATCCTGGTACATCTTCGCCACTCCTGGATGTACCGCTAAATGGGAAGTGTGAAACTCTCTCATCACCTCCTCTTATAATACAGATGGTACCATGGTACGTCCTGTGAAAAGGTCGACATGCTCTCCTCCTATAGAAAAACCATCAGGTGCATGTCCTATGGAAATCTGTTCACGTCGCATCTCACAGTCAACGTCCCCACGTTGTTCCTCTCTAACCCACTGAAGAAGTGGAGGTGTGACTGTGAGCGACTAAAGGAAGGTTTCCGCATCTCTATCAATGAAGGATATCTGCAATGCGGCTAGCTGATCTGTCGCCTCTCCAAGTAGTTGAATGCTCGTCCTCCTGCTGAGATCATCGGCTACTATGTTCCCATTTCTAAAAGTATAGACTATCTCAAAGTCATAGTCCTGGAGGAACTCGAGCCATCGCCGCTGTCTCAGGTTCAGGTCCTTCTATGAGAAGATGTACCTAAGACTCTAGTGGTCAGAATATACTGTAAAGCGCTCGCCCATTAGATAGTGTCGCCACATCTTCAGAGCAAAGACCACCGCTGCTAACTCCAGGTCATGGGTAGTGTAGTTCTGCTCCTCCTGGCTCAACTATCGTGATACATAGGCAATCACTACCCGCTCCAATATCAGGACACACCCGAGTCCGGTCCTTGATGCATCGCAGTAGACTACGTACCCTACTCCCTCCTCTGGTATCCTCAAGATAGGTGCGCTGGTCAATCTTTGTCTCAGCTCCTGGAAGCTATTCTGACATTTATCTGACCACACGAAGGGTATCCCCTTCTTCATCAAAGATGTAAGCGGTTCTGAAACTCTGGAGAAGTCTGGAACAAATCTCTAATAGTACCCATCTAGACCTAAGAAACTCCGCACATTCGTCCCGCTCCTAGGTCATTCCCAAGCTAACATTTCCTCGATCACTGCAGAATCCACCGCAACTCCCGACTCAGAGATGACGTGTCCCAAGAAGAGGACCTCATGTATCCAGAACTGACACTTCAAGAGCTTACCATAAATCTGGTTCTCTCGGAGTGTGTCCAGTACAACCTCCATGTGGTAGGCATGTTCCTCCTCAGTAGTCGAGTATATCAATATGTCGTTGATGAATACTATGACAAATCTATCGAGGTAAGGCTGGAAGATCCTATTCATGACACTCATGAACACTGCTAGAGCATTGGTTATGCCAAAAGTCATAACAAAGAACTCATAGTGGACATACCGACACCTGAAAGCCATTTTCTACACATCCTCATCTCGAACTCTAAGCTGATGATAGCCTGACCTGAGTTCTATCTTTGAGAACCACCGTGCTCCCTTGAGCTAATCGAAGAGGTCATCAATCCATGGAAATGGATAATTTTTCTTCACAGTCACCTGGTTTAGGTGACGGTAATCGACACACAGTCACAAGCTCTCATCCGCCTTCTTAGCAAACAAAATTAGGGAAGCCCAGGGTGAAACACTAGGTCGAATGAATCCCTTTATCTGCAAGTCCTCCAGCTGTACCTGTAGCTCTCGAAGCTTAGAAGGAGCCATCTGATATGTTGGCGTAGATATCAGGGATATCCCGGGGTATAGGTCAATATAGAATTCTACCTCTCTACGTGGAGGTAGTCCTGGAACGTCGTCAGGAAAAATGTTTGCATACTGATCCACCACTACAAGAAAACTCAGACTCCGCGCGTCAACTGATACTAGGATGAGGATATCCAATTGATTAGTGATCGGCTATCCTCTCCTCTACGTGAGTCCATCCTGTGCTGCAAAGGCTCCCTTCTCGTCGGTGAAGGTGAACCTTCTCCCATTTGTTTTAACACACTACACCTTGCACCTAATATAGTCGATCTGAGCAGGGACTGTAGATAACCAATCCATGCCCAAATGACGTCGTAAGGCCTTGACGCCGCTACAAGAAGATCCCAACTGAAGCTCTCACCCCCTGAAGTAATCTCACATTTCCGGCACCAGTGCGTAATCGTCGAGTCTTCTCCCGTAGGAGTCTCTAGCCGTAAGGATCGAGCCAACGGCTCTGTCGGAATCTCCGAGCTCCAAACAAGAGAAGTGGCAATGAAAGAATGACTCGCTCCTATGTCTATAAGAACTGCATCAAGGGTGGAGTAGACACAGATAGTACCTCGAATCATCTCAGGTGCGTCGTGGTCGTAGGCCTCTGATGCCTGAAGCTGAGCTTGCCTCTGTCCGCCAGCTCCCTGCGGACCTCCATGGTCGAACCTCTGCCTCTGGCTAGGTGTTCCCTCAACCGTCTGCTGCTCCTCTGCATGGCGGGTCGAGCAGTCACGAGCCATGTGGCCCTGCCCGCCGCATGCATAGCACTGTCTGCTCCTCAAAAGACGAGCTCTACGCTGTGTGTCGTGCTCCTCTGAACCAGTGTCTTGAGGTCGTCCGCCTAATGGTCTAGTCCGCTTAGACCCCTATGACATCCGTCGACTTCCAGTTGTAGAAGACTTAGCTACATGTCGCCCTGTGGTAGGTCTCGCTGCCGGTGTAGGCTCAGCAAGAAATCTCTCTATGAGAAGGGATCGCTCCAGTACTCTTGCCTGTGTCGGAATGCTAAGGGAGATCATCGATGCCCTGATCTCATGCCTCAGTCCCTACTCGAAGGTCCGGGCCCGGAAGAATGGGTCTCGTACTGTGTCTGTGGAATAGCTCGAGAGATCGGTAAATCTCGTCGAGTACTGGGCTACCGTCATGCTGCCCTGCCGCAGCTGTAGTAGCTCCTGAATTCACACCGCACGGAGGGTGGATGGTACGAACTTCAAGCGGAAGTGGCTCTCGAAGTCTGACCAAAGGAGAGATGTCTCGTCGTGAACCTGGAGCATCAGGCTCCATCATCTACCTGCTGCTGCGTGCAAGAGACTCGCTACAAGGATCACCATGAGGTCAGCTGGTGTCCCCACTAACCTGAAAACTCGTACAACAGCCTCCAGCCAATCCTCGGCTGCCTGAGGGTCTGTCTCCCTATGGAACCTGGGTGGTCTCTGATGTTGAAACTCATGCAGTGCACTAAGGCGATGTGCGCTCTCAGTGGTTGGGGCTGGGGGAATCAGTGGCTCAACGGGTAGTGGTTCCGCCGGTGCCCCCGCTGTAATAGGGCCCTGTACCGAGGCCTCGTCGCTCGGTGGGCTGTCGTCTCGCACAAAGCTCGAAACCCTAGCTGGATGTCGTCGTTGGGACATCCTGAAAAGAGACAAGAACGCCACGGTCAATAGAGTATACCTGGTGAGCTGACACAAAGTAATCACAAAGAAAACTTTGAAACACACATGCAATAAATGTTTTCGTGTACTGAGTCGGAAATCAGAAGTCTGGGTCCTGGTGTATGGATACGTCGGTCATCGCACAAACACTAGACTCCCTAGACTGATAACCACACTCAATACCCTTAACACTATTGCTTCACATAGAAGAAAGATTAGGGTCCTAAGTTCTGCGGTAGAACCGAACTCCTCCGATACCAATTTTTCACGAACCGTCCTCAGGACTCGTGTCGTGAAAACCCCAAGCCCGCCTTCCATAGGCCAGGGGTTGGCGACTAGCACCAAAGGTGTAATTCTCGATATAAGGGAAGGAATTTCCTTTATGTCAGAAAACAAACACCATAGAGTATGCAAGAAGAAGTAAAAACTAAGTAAACTGAGTACAAAAGTAAGTGCTGGAAAGTAAATGGACCAGAATACAAACCCAACTGAAAGTAAAGTACAACTGAAAAAAGAGTACAGTGGCAGAAAATTAAAGCAACAACACCGAGCCATCCTCTGGAATTCCCACCTGAAGGGTGAGTACATATAGTCTCCTCCTCTCCTCGGCTCCAGCCGTCCGCTCCATGTATGTCATGTTCAGTGATCCACCTCCAGGTACCATCTAGCTCCACGAGCTCCTACCTCGATTAGCGTTGTCTGTCATCTACATCCAACACAATGTAGTGCTGGCATAGCCTGTGCAGGGGTGAGTATACGCTACTCAGTAGGGACCCCAATACTCCCGAAGGTCTCCCAGAATTCACGAAGGATAAACCACAAAGGAAAGTTACAATCACGAAGTAACAACCAACTCTACTTAGGTATATACCCATACATATACCTAAGTCATCAATTCCAGTTCGGCTCCAACATCTGAGCCCAAGTTCGATCTAGTCCACACAGGATAGTACCACCCAATCCACACAGGAAAGCATAACCCAATCCACACACGAAAGAAAGTCAATCATATCGAAGATAATGATTGAAAGTCAAGACTCAGCTCACATAGGTATACTTTTTCGTAAGATGATAGAGATGATCAAATGTAGCCACTAATTTATCTAAGCTGTCAGACCCACATAGGATACAAGACCAGCTAAGCTGTCGGACCCACAATGGATACAAGACCAGCTACTCTACCGGACCCACATAGGATACAAGTACAGAGTCAAATACTACTGGACCCACATACGATACAAGAATAGTAGTCAAGTACTTCCGAACCCACATAGGATACAAGAACATTAGTCTTTGCCATCGAACCCACAGATGATTCATGTATGGTCGTCGTCACTGTCGAACCCACAGAGGATTCCAGTAGAGTCGTCATCGTCATCGCAGTCGCAGCCAGCTCTAGGGTTCCCGCACACAGCATGCTCGATTCCAGGAGGGTTCGCTCTACGAGCCAAGGGGGTCGATACATTAACTAACACAAAGTCCAGAGTTGATGTATCCCAAAGTTCTGTCTCTTCAATAGAAACTCAACGCGACAGACGGCGCGTCAATCGGACGCCCGGTCTACGAGTTATTGGCTTTTTCGTCCTAGGGGACCGGTTGGTTTTTAAGCTAAAACCAACCCGACCATACTCCAACTGCATCCAAACCTCAAGTGGAGTAATCCAAAAGAACCGTCTCCCTAAGAGGTATCCAACAAAGTCGATGACATGTCAATCAGACGTCTGGAGCTCAAGTGATAAGTGTTTCCGCTCCGAGAGCCCGGTTGGTTTCGTGTTCGAACCAACCTGGCCATACCCAAAGTTCTCTGAAACCTTAAGTGTAATATACCGAAACGACCTCATCGATGCAAGGATTGCTACGCAAATGACGGTGCATCGATCGAAGGTCTGTAGCCCATGTTATGGGCGTTTGAACGGTTCTGTCCGAAAAAGAGGGGGTTTCGGCCCTGTCCGACCCGGCCCGATACACCTGGGTCGGTCTGAACCGGCTCGACCCGACCCGGGTCTAGGTCCGGCCTGGTTGGGCGCAGCCCGGCCCGGCTGGCGTGGGTCCGGCCCAGCTGGCGCGGCCCGGCGCGAGGGTCCGGCCCAGCGCGGGCGGCCCAGCCTGGCGCGGACGGTCCGGCTAGGCGCGGTCGGTCCGGCCTGGCACGGCCTGTCCGGCTCAGCGCGGGCGCCCGCGCACTGAGCGGAAGCTGAAGGGGGAAGGGCACCGCCCCCTTCAAACTGATCGGTGGACCCCATGGGGTCTGCCCTGTCTATTGAACAGGGGTTTCAACCCCCGGTTTTCCAGGGTAGTGGCCGGCCTTTATGGTCGGCCGTTCGGTTCATGGAGGACCCGCAGGGGGTCCCGCCTATAGGGTGTGCTGGCGGCCGGCTCAGTCGGCCTCCTCCCATAACTGTCACGGCTCTTGGTCGTCCGGCGCGGCACGTCGGCATCGCGCCCCTCCGCCGCAGCCCAACCCGGCCGCGTCCCTCCTTAGTTCTCTTGCGCGGCACGATGGCACTGCACCCCTTCACTGCGGCCTGCCCTTGGATTCACCGGTGCAGCGCGACAGAGCCTCTCTCCTTTTCCACGGCCCGCTCTGGCCGCAGTTTCCCTCGTTTCTGCGTGGTGTCGTTGCACCGTGTCGCATCCGTTCCAAGCCATGAAATACAACAACAATGGGTGGAGGGTTGGCCATGTTTGTGCGGTTCGGCCTCCTCCCGTTAATTCGATAACAAGAGGCTAATATTTAATGATGAATTCCAAAATAACCACAAACGTAAAACAATCCCCTACCTCAAAGATGTTGTAGAATTATGATCGTCGCGAGAAACGGCGTCGTGAGGTGAAGCTCCATATATGTTGACAGAGAACGTCTGAGGAGTAGGGGCATCTCCCTTCCTTTGACGCGGGAAGAATATCGAAAGGGGGCGCGTCGTCAGTCTTCATAAAATTCGTCACACACAGGCTGCGGATACGAGAAGAGACGGCACGTCGATCTCTCCTTGCGGTGACGGCGTTCTTCGTCGAATCCTTTGTGTTCTTCGCGAAGAAGATGAAGTTCTTCAGACTTAGATTTTTCTTCTCCCAATTCCCTTACACCACAAGCCAACCTAATAAAATAAGATCCCTCCCATTTTATTATCTTATGTCATGCCTTTCAAAATTACAAATTTCAAAATACATAACTCACTTGATTAAATTAAAGAATTGGAAACGAATAAATGTAGGGAGAGGGAAGGTCACAAATTAATGGGAAGTTTTAAGGGTTACATACTTAGGAGGGAGATTAGAGGAGTTAGGGAATATGAGAATATGGGGGTTGTTGTGGGCCCCACCTCCCTCATAACCTCACATGGGAAGTTGGGTGGTTGTGGGCCCCACCAACAACTTCCCATGAGAGAATTAAACTACTATGGATAAAAACAAATTGCACACAATTTATTATACCTGACATTTAATTCCCTAATTTTTAGCAACTCCTCCCGAGCAAACGCAATTCTAGTAAATGTCTTCTTAAGTAATTATCGGCACTGCAGTTTCATCGGTGCCCTCGGATTTTGATTCCGAGCACCGGTTCAAAAGTTAGAAAAACCCGCTCGTTCGTTCACAAAACGTACCTGAGCTAAACTTCGGAAATTGATTCCAGGCACACCGGGCCTCAGAATCAGCTGTCATCAGAAACTGCGTACTAGTAGAATCCCAAAGAAATTAAGAAAAAAAATCCTTGAAATTTACAGGTCTTTACAGGCCAGACCATGGGAGCTTCCCAGGGAATTGGATTTCAGATAGTTACATCCTAATCCACACCAACATATATCTATGTGTATATATAATGATCGCATGTATATATACGGTGACATGATCATTCTATTATTCTGACAATGATCCAAAGAAGTTATATCCATCTTGCATCCCTTAGGAACCTGGATGGGTGGTGATATATTTATAGAATTCTATTTGTTACTCCTACCAAACTTGTACACTATTAAATTTAATTTTCACTTTCAGAATTGGGTTAGACGCCATGGATTCTAGCCTACTGATATTTTTATCTCACACCCTGCTCATGACACCATTCTATAGGGGTACCCAAGTAGACTCTATTGTTTGTAGGACTACGGACCTAGGTTGAGAATATGAAGGCTTGACAGTTTTTGTTTTGACCTCTACATGATATTCAACATCAGGTTTTCTTTAAAATGATACCCTATTATTATGATGTTTTGGATAGATCATTGATGGTCAAAAAGTACCTAGCTAGCAAGTTAGGGTTATTGGTAATTTTTTCTCTCCTAGTGGAAATGTGAGTTCCTTTAATGTAAAGTGGATGCATGATGACTCTCATGGTGGTTCTCAAAAGCAATCATGTTATAAACCTCTTAAATTACCTGAATTGTTCCCATAGCTTTTATACTAGTTGTGAAATCTAGGTAATTCTAAAAGTTTTTTCACTGAAGACCCCAATAAATTTGGTTCTTGTCGATGATCATGTCCCTTATAGAAATTATTCCATGTTTATTCCACTACAAATAGTAGCACCGGATCACTAACTCCTCCTAAAACCTTGGGGAAGTAATATCTTCAAGGATAAAAGTGTTCCAGCCATAGGCATCTAGTATAAAGATTCTTCATAGAGTGGAATAGTCTCTTTAGGAAGCGAATATAGGTCTTGCAACTATGATATTTACCATCACTATCTCTTCATCATTAGTGACTTCTTTATTTGAACCTTGTTCATCTCATTCATTAATTTCAACCTATATTATTTATATCTTAAATAATCCTATGGATATTTTCCTTTTCTAATGAATATAACTATACCCCTTAGAACAAAGATAGAGAAGGGTCTTCATAGTCCTTCTTGTGTTTCCTCTCTCTAAAATTTTGAGCTTTATTTGAGTTTCCTGGTTCTCAACATGAAACCTCTTGATGTTTTTTTTGGGAAGGAATGGATCATTTCCCGTAAATAGATGATTGATTGTTATCTTTGATGGGTATCTATTCTACACTCAATGGTTTGTTCCATATCTTTCATGGAGAAAGGGGCACAAGGTCTATTAGGGTATTACCTTCTTATCTGGAGTTGGCGAAATAAACATGAGTGTTTAATTTTTTTTCTAGAGTATGAATCTTTGAGCAGTTATCTCCCCCTAGTTATTTTTATGTTTCCTTAAATGTTTCCTTTGTACTTCTAGGGTTTTCCACCGGTAAGGTAGGTATAGTTTTCTATTGACTAGGTTTCTGGTAGTCAAACATTTTATATTCCTTCTTACTGAATGGAACCATCTAAAATGAAAGATCTAAAGACTTAGTTAGATGATTTTCTAGAGAAATAATATATATGTGTGTGTGTGTCACCTTCGGTGGTGCCAATTCTCTTAGATAAGAAAGCTAATTGTTCACTATGTGTGTTTGTTGATTACAGAAAATTAAATCGATTCATGGTAGAGAAAAGGTATTTGTTTCCTGAGATTGATGATCTATTTGATTACTTGATAGGGGAGAAGTGGTTCTCAAAGATTGATCTTTGATCTGGTTACCATTAGTTGATAATAAAAGAATATATCATTCATAAAACTACCTTTTAGAGAATTTATGACCACTATATGTACCATGTCATACCATTTGGTCTAACCAATGTTCCTATAGTTTTCATGGATTTAATGAACAAAATTTTTCATGAGAATCTAGATGCTTTCATGTAAGTATTTACAGACGTCATCCTTGTTTACTTTATGTCCATGGAGGATCTTGTGTGTCATCTGAGAGTAGTTCTGCAATTCTTGAGAAATCATTGAATTTATATCAAGATTTTCAAATTGAATTCATAGATTTGGGAAGTGGAATTCTTGGGAAATTTTCTGTCAAAACATGGAATTTTAGTTGACTCAAATAAGGTATAAGCTGTTATGACATGGTTGGAACCATGGAATATTTTTTATATTTGAAGATTTTTGGGTCTAGCTAGGTATTATCACTAGTTTTTTAAGGAATTCTCAAATATGGATTCTCTAAAGACTATTCTCACTCAAAACGGAGTACAGACTTGTTGGAATGAAAAATTTAAAAGTTATTTTTTTGAGTGGAAATATCATTTGACTACTACACTGGTGTCGACACTTCTAGAGGTCAGGAAGGGCTATGTGGTCTTGTGTGACGCATTTGTTTCAGTTTTTGGATGCATTCATATTCTAGGTTATCGTTTCATTTCTTATCACTCTCATCATTTTAGAAAACATAATAATAATAATCCAATACTTGACCATAAACTTGTTGCTATGACGCACACGCTAATGATTTTGTGACACTACCTTTATAGAGAAAGGTTTTCCATGTTTTCAGACCACAAGTGTTTGAGTTATGTCTTCATAAAAAAATATTCTAATCTCCAACAAAGGTGTTGTGTGGAATACCTAAAATCCTTCAAATTTGACTTCACATATTCCTCATGAAAATGGAATTTCATTGAAAATTCTTTGAGCATCAAAATTTATACCCAGGAAAGGAATGAATCTTCAGAAGAGTGGAACATGATAGATCTTTTTTCATAGTTACATTTTAGAGTCTCGGAATCTGGTGTTGAGCATTCTTTTTCTAGGTTTTAGTTGACATTCACTCTTCTCAAGTTTATTCTATAGAAATAACAGCTTGAGGATTAGTTTTGTATCATTAGAAACTCTCTTAAAAGTGGGGAGACTGTGGAATAGTGGTAGTTCTAGAAAGATAAAATTATATGTTATCATAATCTCTTTGTTATGTTATTAGTAGAAATGAAAGTTGTTAAGGTAGATTTCCATAATTCCCAGTGGTCTTTGCACCCATAAACTGTGAATAAGTTCTATGACATGTGGAAACAATTCTAGCAGAAAGGTATGAAATAGAACATATTTCATTTTGTCACTCATTATTATGTGTACCAACAGGTTATGTCTAAGCACCTAAATCCTTTGAGTTTGTTACATCAACTTCCAATATCTACTTGTAAGTGGTATGATATCTCTAGAGACTTTGTGGTTGGGTTTTTACCTACCTAGAGAAGGAAAAATTTGACATGGGTTGTGATTGATTGGCGAGCCAAATGGGATCCCTTTATACCCATTCATGGTACAACCAAAGTTGAGGAGTGGGGAAGTATCTATATGAAATAGATTGTATATTTTCAGAAACTTCCATCTACTATAGTCTTTAGTAGGGATACTCGGTTCACTTATTGTTTTTTGGATAGACATTCAGGAGGCACTGGGATCTCATGTCAATTTGAGTATGGTATACAACCCAGATTCATATTCCTGGACAGTAAGAGCTATACAGATTCTTGGGGATATGCTTCATTCTTTTGTTCATGAACTATGTGGATTTTGGGATGAACATATGGGGCTAGTTGAGTTTTTGTATAATAATAGTTTTGAGTCTTTGGACAGAATGGATCCTTTTGATGACTTTTATGGCCATCTTTTCATATATTTGTTGTGTTGGTCAAATATTAGTGAAAGTTATTTAGTTGGACCAATTTTAGTTCAATAGATTATAAAAAATATTCATTTATTTTATCATGGATTGATGATGACACAGAACGGATATATGTTTTATGATGATGATCCTCATAGGTCATTTGAGTTCTTAGTTCTGACCATGTTTTCTTGAAAGTTTCACCCTGTTTGGGTAATCGACATATTGGGAGGCAATCAAAACTTTTTCATCAATTTGTGAGACCTTTTGAGTCCATTGAACAGGTTGGGATATTTTCTTACCATATATCACATCCATCATAGCTAATGTCAACACATAACATGTTCCATGTATCTCATCTATGAATGTATCTAACTAATCTATCTTATGTGATTAGAGGTAGTGATCTTGAGGTTGAACCTGATTTATCCGTGACTAAATGGTCAGTTATGTTATTTGATTCTAAAACCAAGGTACTTCGTGGGATGATGATACCTTTGGTTTGATTGTTATGGGATTGTAGTTACGATAATCATGAGAAATGGGAGAGTGAGGTATTGATGAGTGATTTGTGTCCTCATCCTATTGGAATGAAAGACTCTATGTAGGCATTTTGGGGACAAAAATTTTCTATGGTGGGGAGTTTGTAACATCTAGTTACTATTTCTAGGTATTCCAAAACTGGATCTTTTTACCACGTTTTGGTTGTGTTTCTTTTGGGGTTTTTTTAGGTGGGAATTTTGAATGTTTTAAAAAAATTGGCCAAGTTCGGAGTTGGTGAATGGTTTTTCTAAACTGTGTGCCCTCTCAAGGAAAATCATTCAAACCCAGTAGGTGGATTTTTTCATGGTTGGCACATGGTTTGATAAAAGGTGCATCCACTTAGGATAAACCATGCAGCCCATTAAAAGGGGTACATGGATAAGGATCACAGTTTGGCCTAATTATACATCCCTACCTGGGAAACTGTGCATACATGATTTCTAAATCCAGATTTTAATTTTATAATTCATGAAACTACACTTTTTGGTCCCTAACGAGCATGTACGACCCCTATACAAATCCTTCTTCCTTGGAGGATCCATAGAGTGGTTTTTATCCCCTCATAACCCCTTTAGTATTGCATCAAAGTTACTAGAATGAATTTTTATCCCATACCAGTTTGTTTCCTATTCCTATTATCTAGAACCTGCTCTCTATATTTTCCACCCTAGGGTTTTTTTATATCTTTGTATTGGTTAGAGGATCTAATCCATTATTTTTTTAATCTTAAACCTAGTTTTGACTCATCATTTCTTGGATTTCTTTATCATTGTTCCTCATTGATGAATCCTAATAAGGGTTTGGAAATTCATGATCATGTGACCTCTAGGTAGGTGGTTCCATTTTGATTGGCCAATTTAATTAACTCTATATTGCTTGATTTGGATAAAATGATTTCAATTCAATATGTAGGAATTTATTCATATCAAATTGGATTTTTTTTAAACCTAGTTCCATTGAATTGGGTTATTTAGTTTTGGAAATTTTGTTTTGGTATGAAATTGGGAAAAGACCCCCAATTCCATTGAATTGGGGTTGAATTGTGAAATTGAAGGAAATTGTTTGAAAACTGAATTTTTGAATTTAATTATTGAAAGGAAATTGTGAAATTGAATTATGAATTGATTTCAAATTATTATTTGGGAAAAATATCTTATAATAGATTTGATAAAAACCATTAGGTTTTATCTCCAAAAAGGCATGTTTTGATTAAAACCCCATTATGGGTTTTAAAAAGAAAATTGGAATTTTTGAAATGGGAGAATGTGATTTAATTGTATTTTAAGGTTTTTTGAAATTAATTTCCAATAATTTATTTGTACAACATCACATCCAATCCAAGGTAGTTAGTTAGTCATTTGGGACAAACACACTAGGATGTGAATTCTCTAGCATTGGATTGGCATTTTACAACACAAGAAAACACGTCCTAGGATATCTTATTCTTCAGTAGGACATAGATGATTCCCCTCTATCCAGTTTTGATGAACGTGTGTACACATTTTGGTTATTATCACATGAGTGTGTGAGGATCTCATAACCAGGAACAATATTACCACTTGGAAAATGAAAATATTGTTCGATTGTTTATATCTAAGATACAAATGTATTCCATTATATATAAATTTTTTTAAATGACTTCTTATTTGAAAAAACTATTTTTTATAAACTTTTTTGATTAATCTAATGGTTTAAAGTATTTCCTAATTTTGAAGAGTGTTTTGATCATTTGAAATAGAAAGGATGGTCTGTCTAAATATTCTATTGAAATACCAATACTATTTATTTGAAAATTTTAAATTATTTATCACGAAAATTAAATATTGGAATTTATTATGAAATCCTCGGTGATACCCTACCCATCTTTTAGCTCACACTATACTTGTGCCTTTGGGTGTTTTTAATTTTTTTTCCTTCCAGGTTCAATCGGGTTTAAGGCGCCACTTCGAGGTGGTTCTAGTTGTTGATCTCTGGACTTGGAGAGTTTCATCCATTGAGACTTGGGTTGTTTACATTTTTATTTTTTGGTGTATTTCAAAACTGTTTGGGGTGATTTTACCTGTTTGAATTTTGGTATGCTTCTCCATATAGATTTTATTTTGTATTAATATTTTCTTATTATCTTTATTCCACTATGTTTGTGGAAAATTCATTCCCACTTTCATTTTGTATGATGATAGGTGCTAGTCACCAACCCAGGGGAATCAAGCTAACAATAAGAGTACTCACTATGTAACTCTAGTGTTTTTTAATACCCTAAATTAGTGGTAAAAAAAGCTAAAAATTTCGAAATGAATTAAAAATAACATTGAAAACAAACCCAAAATGGTTCCAAAATAATGATGGGGTTTTTTTTTCAAATTACCCCAATTAATAATTTTCCATTTTAAAATGTAACCAAGTGGTGACCACAGGGTTGTCTCATAAAGAATTTGCAGACTTTGTTATCCAACTTTCACATTGTTAATTTGTTTTTTCAAAATATAAAAACTAAAATGGGGGACTGAAATAGATAAACTTATTTAAATTAAATTAAATAGGATTACAACTTCAAGTTATATTTAGATATTAGATATTATAAGTACGGCTTGCTGAAAAAGACTAGCTAAAGGCAGTAGTAGTGGACAAGATTTAGTCCTCAGACACTCCCTTCATAATTTTCTATAAATACATTCCAATTATATTAGACAATTTATACATCAAATATTAAAATTATACACTTATATTCTCTATAAACTATATTGATACCATAAATATTGATTTCTAATCACATATAAAAGTGATATAGCTTCCTAAATATATTCAAGAAACTGAAACAAATTGAACTTGTTGTGCTCAATGGGGAGATATCACCCAATAAATAATAAACATCAAGAAAAAAAATTACATTCGCTAGATGTTGAAAAATCAATAGAAAATATAATAAATTGTAAAAACTAAATAAGGATACCTCCTTAAATCAAGAAAAAAATCAACATAATATAAAATAGAAGAGTTTATAATGATCACAAGGGAAATAACTTTTGATGTTTTCTTCAGAGAAACTACCTTGATTTCATCCCTTAACGGATTGATTAATTACTAAAAAACTCAATTTATCCAATATATAGTTTCTAGAATATCCCTCTCCTTCAATCTAGCCATTATTTTAAATGAAATTGAGATGAAAATATATATGAAAAGGGGGGTTATCCTATCCAGTTACTTTATCCAAAATATTTTTCATGAGTTTAGACCTCTTTTAGGATGAATCTTTATATGGTGATTTTAAAACTTTTGGTCAAACTAGAGTTATATTTTCCCATACAAAATTTTATCTCCATTTGACATGTTGTGAAAACTTTATTTCCAAAATATTGTGGATAAATTTTTCTATTTGAGGTGTCTCCCCAACTTTCCTTGGTTTCATATGACCACAGGTTATCTTAATGAGAAAATCAAATTGTTTTATTCAATGGGTATATGATACTTCAAATATTATCTCATTTCTAGGTGGAATCATATAAATTGGAAAAATGTAGTCTAAGTTGTGTTTTATTTAATGAAGGTGTGTCTATAATTTATAAAAAAATATTTTTAAAATTAAATGGTTTTTTTTCCTAAATGGTTGATTCATCATGTAGACCAGTTAGAGAAGTTGAATCCCATGAGATTCGGATACCTAAAAAAATAATTTCTAAAATTTTTGTATTATTAAAAATATTATGACCAAAACTTTAATATGACCAAAATTGATAAATTTCTCAAATTAAGGCTTTTTAAAATTTTATCTCAAACTCCTAAAAATCAAAAACAGATGCCATCACACATAAAATGAAAAAATAATGAGGGATAAATAATTTAAATAAATGAAAAAAAATATTTAATATATCATCTCCATTATATCCATTGTATTCGTTTCCAATAAGGTTTATGGTTCATTTTATTTTTTATGGACTATTGAAAATTGAACCAAATGGTGATCAAGAATAAGTACCCTTTCTTTGTATGGATAACTTTTTGGATCAGTTAATCAAGTTGAAGTATTTTTTAAAGATCTATCTTTAGTCAGGTTATCATAAACTTAGGTTTTGTGAGTCTGATATGCAAAAACCACTTTTAGGAGTAGGTATAGCCATTATAAATGACTTTTGATTCAATTTGGTCTAATAAATGGTCATGTTTTTCTTTTCGATTTTGTGAACCATATGTTTCATCCATAACTAGACACTTATGTCATAATGTTCATGGATGATCTTCTAGTTTATTTGAGATATGAGAATAATCATGAGAACCATCTTAATTTGATTTTATAAATATTAAAGAGCCACTAACTATATGTTAAGTTCTGAAATATAATTTTTGGATCCATGAGTTGAATTTATTAGGTTACGTTATTTCAAAATGTGGCCTATCAACCGATCCTGAGAAGGTTGAGGATGTTTTTTATGGACAGAGCTATATGATGTCTTCTAGATTAAAATCATATTAGGTATTATTGGATACAATCATTGTTTCATCAAGTATTTATCAAATTTTTTGTCACTATTAAAAATTATTATTAAGAACGGGGTGAATTTAATATGGGATTCAAATAGTTTGTCTAATTTTTATTATATAAAATCGATTCTGACATTGAATCGTATTTTGATCTGACCAATGCTTGGAAAGGCATATGTGATAAAATGTGATGCTTCTGATGCTATTATGGGTTGTTTCCTTGTTCATGATGACCTTATTGTGGCATATGGATCCCATAAACTTTGGTATCATGAGAAAAAAATACCCTAATCCTGATTTAGATCATGCCACAGTTTTTCATGATCTCAAGTTTTGGTGGAACTCTCTCCTTGGGGAGAGTTTCATGGTCTTTTCTGATCATAATATTTTGAGTTATAAATTATCATATAAATACATGAATTTCAAGAAGAGGTGGTGGTAGAAATATATCTATAAATTTTATTTCAACATTTACTACACCCTGGTAAAGGGGGTGATGTTTCAAATACTATTAGTATGATTGTTTTCCATAGAATGTTCATGAATCAAAGTAAAAGTTCAATTTGATGGTAGTTTTCACTCATAGAATATGTACATGTAAGGGTGATTCAGATATGGTTCAGATAAGAATGTAGTTATCTTCTTCTATCCTTCATTCTATTTCATTGGGTAAACAATATGATTATGAGTTCAAAGGAATCAGATAAACCCTTTATAGTGGGGAGATTATTCAAGATTGTTCTCTTCCTTAAAATATTATTCTCAACTATAGGGATTGTTTTTTCATCCCATTATACTTGAGGATTTTTGTATCTCATGAAATTCACTATTCTTTAGGGACTATGTATTTTGGAACTATGAATATATATTATAACATGATATGAAATTTATGGTCACTGGTTATGAAATATGACATTGATGATTTTTTATATATCTACTAAACCTACCAGAAGATAAAGGAATATCACATGAGTCCTTCTGGTAAACTCCATACACTTTTGAAGAAAATTTGGAAATGGGATTATGTGTCTATATAATTTTTTTTACGTGGACACATCGAGGGAATAATGATGTTTGGGGAGTGGTAGATAAATTAATAAAATGAACCCAATTTTATGATCAAAGACACCACTAGATTTGATGATCTATGTACACTACAAGAAACTGGACCTATAACAACAGTTTAGAAAACCATTATTATAGGTGTCATAAAATGACCTTATACCAATGGTTTGGCCAAAAACGTTGGTATAGGTGCCATAATATGAGCCTATACATACGCTTTTGGAAAAATAGTTGGTATAAGTGATGGATATACTAATATTTTTGTTGAAACCATTGTTATAGTATCCATTTAAAGACCTTATAAAAATGGTTTTTCCAAAAATGTTAGTACAGGTGGTGGTTATACAAATATTTTTTCTAAAAATAGTGGAATATAATCTATTTAAATACCCTATACCAAAGTTTGTTTCAAAACCATTGGAATTGGTCTGAAAAAATAAAAATACAAATACCAACATTTTTTCAAACCATTGGTTTAGGTATTTTTATTTTTAATGAATTATTTTATCAAATAAAATGAAATAAATTTATTTATTTATTTACTTATAAATTCACATGAACATATTTGACATATTATGTTTCCAAAAAACATTATAGCTTAGTGGTTAAGTCCTTGAAATATAAATTTGAGGTGCATGGATCATAACCATTCATGTGTTTTTTAATTACCTATGCCAGCAATTTTGAAAACCATTGGTATAGTTATTTCATACTACCAATAACAATGGATTCCCAAAACCATTTTTATAGTTTTATATCAATTCTAGACAAACCAATGGACACCCAAACCATTGGTATAGCCAATACCAACAGTTTTGGGACCTATACCAAGGATTCAATACCATTGATATAGTATTTTTTCAATAGTGGTAATATATGCATATAAAATATTGTGAGATTCATGGGGTCCCCTCTGCTATTATTTTGGATATGGGTTCCAATTTTAACTATCGGTTCTTGAAGAGCCAAAAAGAGGTGATGGGGTCTCAAGTCAGATTAAGTATAACTTACCATTCCAATATAGAGGGTAAGACTGATCGTGCTCTTCAGATCCTAGTGGATATTATCTGTTCCTGTATCTTTTATTTAAGTGGATCCTTGGATATCAATTTGGGACTGCATGAATTTTCCTATAATAATAGCTTTCAGTCATGAATAAAAATGGATCCCCTCAAGGCTTTGTATAGTCGTCCATGAAGATCACCTCTTTATTGGGAAGTGGTGGGTGAGGCCCCTTTTATGGGACTGTGACTTGTTCAGGAAACATCATAGAGGATTCAAGTTATATATCGTTTCTTGGTTATATATCGGAGATATTTTGGTCCATTTGATTTCATTGAGGGGATTTTTCATGATCTGTATCGGTTGTAATTATTTTCTCAATATACAAGTATCAATGATTTTTTCTACATATCACTCCTACGGAAGTATCATCCTAATCCTTCCCATGTTTTGAGTTTGGAATATATTGATTTGTAGATAGATCATTAAATTATAGAGTAGCCAATGGATATCACTTATTTATCTGCTAAATAAGTTCATGGAAATTATATTCCATTGGTGAAATATTTTTTATGACACACATCATATTCTCTTGAGACTCGGGTGAAAAAATCATTGGTGTGAGAGAAGTGGCCTTACATCTTTCTGAATATTTCATATTTCACATCACTTATGGAGTAAAAAATTAATTTGTTTGGATATTGTAATATAATGTTTAAAGGTACACTTGTATTTTAATTCTTAATAGTTTTTACATTATGTTTCATGAGTTTTGGGAAGTCTTGGGAAAACCTGGTAGTTTTTCAAGATACTGCGCCATGGAGGATAGGACTTACACCATATATGTTTCCCCTATATCATGGTGATTCATGATATGTAATATAGATTCCCTAGATTTTATTTCTATTCTACAACCATTTTTTCATAGTTGTGTCATGCAGATGAGGGTTAGGGAATAGTGGAGGGACCTGTAACATTGAGAAAAATACAGCACCATAACTCTCCAAGGGTTGAATTTTAGTGCCTCTAAAAATAATGAAGAAGTTACACCAAGGAAGGTAGGTTGTGGTACCATCTCCCTCTTGGATATATGGTATTTTGGAATAGGGATAATGGTATCATAGTAAGGGACCTTCCATTTTCGGTGAATCATTTTCACAGTGTGTGGGTTGTGTTGTAACCTTACCTCGAGGAAATAGTATCTGTGTGAGATTTTTATCAAGGTTTCTAGATTCAAGATGTACTAGGGGTGATTATGGTTTAGTTATTTTCATTAAACCATAGTTTGAGGTAAAAATTGGATGATTATGGCATCAAAAAGAATTATACGCCATGTTGTGATGGTATTGTAGCAAGGTGATGTGGGTTGTAATGTGCTCTTCTATTCTTCGGAATGGGTATAGAAATGGAATTCCCATCAAACCCAACCGTTACTTTTCCCTTTATATAATTTTACAAGAAACCTAAGTGAGTCTATAAGAGGTATTTTGGACCATTTCCTTTTTCCTTCAACTCTATACTTGGGAGATTAATTGTCAGTTATTTTATGTGAGTTTCCCTCTATCAAATTATTCTTCTTATAGGGAAGGATTTTGGAAAGGGAGTTTTGTTTTTTGGTGATTCTTTGGTTATGTATTGATTTAGGTTGTTGTTTTCTTGATTGATCAAGGATTTATCCCTCCTTTAATTTCTCATGTTTTTCCTTTCCACTCTTGTTTTGTGTGGATATGGTAATAGTAAGTGTGCAACCTGAGTTGTGGTTGGTTCTATTTTTTCTTTGATATACATGATTTATTAAATATTTATTTATGCTTTCAAACTATTTTCCCAAGACTGTTTTGAAACTTTGAAAAAATTAGTAAATGTTTACCTGGATTTTGATATAAAAATCCATAATTATTTTCATTCCATGTTTTTTTAAATTGTGAAGAGTGGGATTTTTATATTGAGGCATGATATGGAAAAACTGGGTGGGATCATACTAAGTAGGTTTATCTCACACCTTTCACATTCTCTCAGGAATTTATAGACATGAAATTTTCTTTTGAGGAAGGAAAAGACAAGGAACCAAAGTAAGGTGTTGAGGTTTATGTCATATTTGTAAAGGTAGATGGTGGTGAGATGGTGATAGAATTCCCACATATCCCACGGAGTGATAGTTTCATGTTTTTATGTTCCATTATTGTTGGATTTATTCCTTGGAGTATTCTCCTGATTCTCTGAGTTGTATCACTACCTTTTCCTTTATTTTTATTATATCTTGTATTATTTCAATTTGTCTCTTTATGCAGCATATATATGTCATGAATTTTGTTTTAGGTTGGGTTAAATCATTCCCCTTGGGTTGTTAGTTGAATCCTAGGTTCTAGTCGCCAAGACTAAGGGATTTTGAATTCTAAATGGTTACATAGTAGATTAGGTCATGTAATAGTTTTGGTGGGTATCCCAGATCGATTCGTTATAAATTTGGTTAAATTAAAAGAAATATATTTAGTAAAACATTTTTAAAATGAATCAACCCCAGTTTAAATGAATGATCTACTAGGATATACAAGTGGTATCATATATAATCAAGTTTCATCACTAATTAGTTCAAAATTAGTCCCAGATGTTTTTAAAATATATTTTTTTTTTGAATATTTAAATAAAATCAGGTAGATCCTATGATAGAAAACATAAACTCCATTTCTAATGTAACTGGAATAAGTTCCGTATCCAAGATCTTAGAAATATAAAATAATGGTACATAACAAAATTAAGAGGATTTTCAAAAGAAGATAAGGATCAATCATTTGTTGAAACTGATTGAGGTAGTGAGAATTCATCTTCTAAATATATAAATTGAGATCCTTTTTAATAATTGTTTTCATGTTAGAGAATGTAACGAGATGATGAGTCTACCAAAATCATTAAATTATTACACTCTCAAATTTAATGGTATGTAAGTAATGTTATAGTTTAAGTAATTATATATGTATGTTTCATTATCAATATACTACTGGATGAAGGTACTTTTTGAAAAAATAAGTTTAATTAATAGATATATAATTACCTAGTAAGTAAGAAAAATATAAAACTATAACATAATAATTTTAATATAAATAATTATATTTGACTCGTTGTAATGAAAATATTTCATTCACCGAAGAAAATTAGGGTTTTTCACTACACATTGAAAAATTAATCATTTTAAAAAATTTGAAAATATTCACTATAAGATAATATTGACATTTTTATTTCAAATACAAAATTAATTTTTTCAAATACAATTTCTTAAAGTGTTATGAATTATTTTTGAATTAAGTATGCAAAATGTGATGAAACCTCTCTTCATAAAAACAAAAGTTTTAGAGAAAAAAATTAGAGTAATTGTCTATCCATGGCTAGGGAAAATATTAGATGAATGATAAAACCTTTTATTGGATATTAAATTTATATATTTCATTAAAATCATTCACCAATAGTGATTAATTTTAATTTTTATAGACAAAAACATAATGTGTGAATAAAAAAATAAAAAAAATATATCTCTTTTCTTTTATATTGGTTTGTATTACCATTTATAATCAATTAATAACCAAAGAATTTGTGTTATAAATATCTAAACCATATTTTTTTCATAATTTATTCATTCATATTCATATACAACAATCTAATAACTTTGATATAATTTTCACATTATATAAAAGAGTTTTTATAGAGTATCATAATTTTTTTATATCTAATGTTGTGTGTAGTCAAAGCTATCAATGAAAATAAATTTATTCAAAAAAATATACATTTCATAGAATAATTTGGTGTTAAATTATACCACCATTAGAATAATTTCACTCTTAGAATTATGTAACTTTGAAATAGATAACTGAGGAAACCTTTTCACAATTGTATCATCAGGTTCCCAGATAGCTTCCTTGAATTGATGGTTTCACCAAAAAACACATTAACCAATGGAGTAGTCTTGTTTCTTATCACCTTCTACATATGATCCAGAGCCTCCATAAATAATTCCTCAAAATTTATATCTTATTCCATTAGTACAATATCTAACTTTAATACATATGAAGAATCTGGTATATACTTCCTCCAAAGAGATACATGGAACATATAAGGAAACCTATGGGTGGTCCAATGGAAGTTCCAATCGATAATATAACATCACAATGAGATCAAAAAAATTAAAAAACAAGTATAACTAGGGTATATATTTCCCTTCCTTCCTAATCACATAACCTTATTCCATGAAGGTATTCTTTTGAATGCATTTTCATCAACTTCAAACTCTAAATGATTTTGATGATTGGCAGTATAACTTTTTCATTGACAGTGAACTTCTATTATGTGTTGTTGAATGGACCTAAACTTATCTAAAATTTACTCATCTATATCAAGGCCTGATTCATTTTTTCTACTACTTCATTCCATTCTATTGGATTTCTACACTTCCAACCATAGAGGCCTTCATTAGGATTAATCTTAATGTTGGAGTGGAAGCGTTTTTTGTATAAAAATTCCAACATATGAAGGTGTTAATCCAAAACACCTTTAAAATCCAGAGATAAATCTATCAAAACTTCTTTTTAAGTCTCAATGGTCCACTAAGACTGACCATCTATCTGAGGAAGGTATACAGGGCTTAAACATAACTTTGAATCCAGACATTGCTGAAAAAATCTTCTAAACATCGACATAAACCTCATATCCCTATCATATACAATTGAGATTGGTTAGCCATGAAATATTACAAATTCTATAATTTATGAATTATTTATTTGATCACTAGTTAAATATTATCTATTAGAAATGAGGGGTGATAACTTGATAAGACGCTCGACTAAAATCCATATCTCATTTTTTTAGTTTTGATATTTTGGGGAGTCCGATGAAAAAATCCAGCATGACATTTTTATATTGACATTATGGTATGGATAATTATTATAAAATCCCATTATATTTATTTATCTTAGTCTTAACTTACTACAAAAATATACACTAAGAAACATAGTCTTCAATATCTATCTTCGTGGGGTCTCACCAAAAACACTATTTCAAATGATTATACATCTTTATACTTCAAAGGTGAATAGATAATAAAGAATTAAAAAAATAATCTAAAATCTCCTCTAGATAAGGTATGGAAGGCACACATACATCATTCCATAACATTATTATTCTATCATAATCATTTTTAAAGTCAAGAACATTTCTATCCTTCCTCAATAGTTTCACATCTTCTTTCTACACCTCTTTAATCATCACATGGATAGACAGTTGAACACTCATTTGATCTAGATTTGGTTTTTAACCATCCTGTATGATATCTAGATCCATAATATTAATATTTACAAATATTTAATCTTTTTTATAGTCATTATTGATAATAAATCATGTTATTTCAACTAAAAGCATCAGCAACCTTATTCACATTCCCAAGGTGGTGATTCATTGAACAGTAATAATATTTAATCAAATCCAACCACCATCTATGGAACATTATCAACTCTTTTTAAGTGAATATATATTCTAAAATACTATTATCAGTATATATATATATATATATCACAAATATATTCATAATGATAATTTCTAGATATATTTAATGTGAAAATTCGCATATCTAAATCCAAATAATGAGTTTGGTAATTTTTCTCATGGACCATTAATTATCATCATGTATAATATATAACCACAATGTTCTAAATTAGTATACATGATAACCCCTTCCTAGATACATCGATGTAGATCAAAAACCCTTGTGCACAATATTGTTGTGTATAAACAGGTTCACGGACTAGCCCTCTCTTTAGTTCCTTGAAATTTTCTTCACATTAATATATCCAAAGGAACATGGATCCCTTTCTTGTTAACATGGTGAGATAATTACAATGCCAAGATAAATTCTCCACAAATAAACAATAATATTCATCCCACCTAAGAAAACTATAGATCTTCATAACCATTGTTTTACTAGGACAGTACTCAATAACTTCCTTCTTTGAATGATCCACTGAAGTACCCTCACAAGAGATTATATGACCAAATAATGAAACATTTTGAATCCAATATTTACACTTGATAAAGTTTTACTAAAACTTTTCATTCAATAGGTTCTTTAGTAAAATTCTAAAGTAATCCTCATGGTCTTCCATTATCATTGAAAATATAGGAATATATTCTATAAATAATACAAAAGCTAATCAATAAATTCTATAGAGACGGTATTAATTAAATACATAATTATAGAGGGGGGATTTGTAAGACCAAATGGAATAACTATAAATTCATAGTGTACATGCCTCCTAGAGAGGCTATCTTGGGTTTGAATTCACTTTTTTCCTTCAAATGATAGTATCAATATCAAATTTCAATCATGGAAAACTACTCAACTCCTCAAAATTGATCAATGAATCATTGATATGAGGTAGAGGAAACGTTTCCTTGATAGTGATATCATTAAGTTCTGGATAATCAATTCAGAGTCGCATTGAATTTTATTTCTTTATAATAATAAACATTGAACCCAAATGTTATGTAGATGGCTGAATAAATCCCTTATAAATATTCACCTAGATTTTATTATTTGATTCTAGTAACTCAATTGTGGTCATTGTAAAATGATTATTTGATATATCTGTATCACAAGGTATGAAATCTACTAAAAACTCAAACACACACCTTAGATAAAGACCATGAAATTATTCTACGATTTTATAAACTAAATCATAAACAATTTTCATATATTCAATGCTAATATTCTCCCAAACTATTTCCAATTCCTTCTAATCAATTGTTTCCACTGTAAAAGGATTATTTACATTGTAATTTTTTATTTTTCCCTGCACCAAAAAAAGAGCATGAGTTCATTTAGAATATGAAATTTGACTTTTCCTTTCCAAAAAATGATACGGGATCCACATAAATAATTTCAATACATGCTAATAATCATCAAAAAATCATATAATGGAAGAAAAATAATATTTTTAGGAAGAAGTTTTCCACAAACTTCAATTGGAGAAGAACTCTATACTTGAGATTTGACCAACGTAACATTTTTAGTTATAAAAATTAACACAATATGAAATCATTGAGATAGAAATTCAATACCCTCTGAAAATTTCTTAGACATATAATATTGGGTGGATCAAGAATCAATTAATACATTAAAAGTTGTAGATTAGATGGTAAGTGTACCATTTACCATGTCATTCTAATAACCCACTTTATTTTTCATGATCGCCTGATATTCCCATTTTTATTTATTCTTAATGGGTTGTTGATGATTATTATAATCCTAAACGTTCTAATTCATTCAATAGATGACATAATTACAATTATCTTTTGATTTGAATCATTAGAGTGTGTTTGGTTCATTAGTTGGAATCTTTCATCCTATATTTAATTTACTATCCCATTCATTCACTTTCAAAATTAACTAGATTTATGACCTTTATTTCAACATTTAAAACACATCACAATTCCATTCAACCAATTAAATTCATGTTTATTACAACATTTCAAGCATGTAGATGGTTGGAACTTCTTTCACCAAGTGATTTATTCAAGATTTTGTGAGACATTATCTTACTTTTCTTATAAAACCATGGGAATGGTTGGAATCTTCAATTTATATTTCAAAAATTAGTGTACATCAACTGATTTTTTTAATAGCTACTAAATTATCATATAGCTGAGAAATTTTAAAGACATGGTCTTAAGCCACCAAATAATCAATCAATTTTTTTTAGGGATAAGGATTAAATATGTTCCATACCATTAAAGTCATTTAAACTTTTACTCAAAATTACTAATGTATTTATCCTCATTTTTATTAAGATCAAGGAATTACTTATCTATATTTTTATGTAGAATAATAGGGAAGTACATAATAAAAAATATCCACCTAAACTCGTCCCATTCCATATGTTCAATTTATTCCTATTTTATTTTATTCTTATTAAGGTTCTACAATTGATCTACTTATCATTCCAATTGATAAATTACATAGACAAACTTATCTTGTTCTAAACACTAGAGAATAAAAAATATCTTATCAGTGGTTCAGATCAATCTCTTAGATGATATTGGATCATAATACCCAATAAAAGAAGCTGGTTTCTCTCATGAAATAATCAATAGTTTGATATTACCACCTTTGATTGTTTGGAAGATCAATATGATTCACGACCTTAATAATTTGTATGAGAATAGAAAAAATATTCTATATTTTATCTATCATAGAATTTGGTTTCTCTTCTAGATAATATTTTCATTTTACATCACATTAATTTTTATCACAATGTCTTCTAGTTCTATTCCTTGACTAAAACCAAAAAACATAGTTTGTGAAACAATAAACATAGTGGGAACCCACATAATCATTAAAAAAAATACCATATGTCTAAATTTGGAAGCCTTATTTTCATCCTAAAATGCATTAGAATTAAAATTAGTCATCCATGTTAATCATTTATTCAAATACATCATAAGGATTTGTGAAGAAATTGTGAATTATTTTAACAATATCCCCTAAGAGTATCAAACCATGTGTATAGTAATGATAAACTCAACATGAACTTGAATTATGGAAGAGATACACTCAACCAACTCTATTAGAGTTTATTACCCCTAGATTTATCTCTTAAAAATACACATCCACCTATAGCATCATATAGGGATGTATTACTAGGAAACCCAAATAATATATTCCTTACCAAAACCTCTAGATGTTATCATATGCATAGACTTATCCCTTAGGTTATCACCAAATTTTTATAATACTAATATCCAAATGCTAACTAAATATATACCTTTGATACAAACTATAATGATGTAGGCCTTTTATACATAAATATTATATCTTTTTAGATGAATATTCGTTATATTTCAAAAATACATGCCTGAGGTCTGTAAAGGATTAGTATCATTAGATACTAGATACACAATTTTATAGTTTCATTTGTGATTTTCATCATCTCCCAAAAATATCTCCCCATTTATAACTCTTCTATGACATGAAATACTTAATACCTTTCATCATAACCCGGGGAAAGGAAGCGTAACAAAGCGTGAGCTCAAATTTTCAATATGGGTAAACATTGGAGATATAAATCGATGATCATATAAAAGAATAATATAAAAATAATTGTATGAGATCTTGAACATAACTTATAATGATCATAATAAATCATTAAATGGTCATATACATGTGTTATGGAATAAATCTTTATCATTTCAAAATATATGATTCAAAATAGTGAGAAATGATCATAAATCAATCATGAACCATAAGTTCTTGTCACAAAATTTTGGAACAATAATAAGCATAGATATGTTAAGGTTAACTAATGAGACCATAAATTCATAAAAAATGATGAATAAACACTAATTTCCCATAGTTTATCTAGATAAACAATTTGTTTCTAGTAGAAAGTCACGAACATCAACTTGTTTCCCATAGAGGATCAGTATCCTTGACTTATTTCCCATAAATTTATCATGATATATAATAATTTAAAAAATTTAGAGGGTTATATAATTTTTATTCCACTCATAACATATTTAAAACAATACATATGTCTGTAATAATATCATTAAACATTCATCATATTATTATATCATAACAAGTGAAAATAAAATGAGTTTCATACCCATTTAAACTATCCATCATTACACAATCCAGGAAAAAAAATAGGCATCATAAAAATTTAATCATCATAATAAAAACCATCTTGATAAATAAAAATGATGGTTCCACTGGATATATCCCGGGAAAAGCATAATCAAACCCAAAGTTTTTTTGTTGACCAATAATAATACCATAAATAGAGGATTTAAAACATTCATGAAGAAAATAATATTTCCATTTTGAAATCAAATATTTAAAATCAAAAAAAAAATAAAACTATTGTGGAAAAGGTTTTATTTTAAAATAACTATGGAAACATATTATGTAGTCTTAAAATCATTGATTAGTAGTGATAGAATAAAATTCCATTCATGTTGAGTATCATAAAATAAAACATTTTTTTCACATTTTGTTAGAAAAAGTAAAAAATGCCTAATTTAGAAATGAAAAGAATAATACATTTAATCCATTTTTTAAATATAAAAATAATGGTGAAAATTAAATTAAATAAACATTGGAAATATTAAAAAATTATTGAAGACATTATTAGAAAACATGTACATGGAAGTGAATGATTATCGATAAAATAGTAAAACATAACCGGTTATCCATTAAAACATTCTTTCGACCCCTTGAGAACATAAATTGAGGAAAATAAAATGAAAATTGTATTATAAAAAAATACCTAGTAAATAATAAAAAAATAAATGGAATTTTCATATAAGGTTCATATAATCTTCTCAATGTAAATCCAAGCATAAAAAAACTATATTAAAAATATGATTAAAACATAAATCCCTTACCACATTGGTAACCTTTGAATCATAATCCACATTAAATAATAACATCAAATAAAACATTAAATATAATGAAAAGGAATATTTTTATGATATGAATTATAAAAAGGTCATTATATACACCACACAATATAAATTAGTGGTGAATATAGAATAAGTCTCCCGAAAATAAAAGAGAGCCTAGAAATCCTTTACCTCAAGTCTCTAATTTCTTTGTACAAGTTAAAAAAATATGCAAAATAATTATAGGTTTATTATTAATAAATTAGAGAACAATAATAATAAATATAATTCCACTTATTATTTAATTAAAACCTATTATCTCTATTTTATTACAAATTCTTTATTAAAATAACTTTTCTAAGTGATAGCTTCTCAGTTGTTCATGCATGTTTTTGTTCAGTAGTTCATTTAACTGTGCTTTAATCATGATTCCATCATATAAAAAATCTTAATAATAATATGAATATTATATATTTTCATTATATATATATTCATAGTAATATATAAGACTTATATATATAAATGTTTTACACTGTTTGATGAGATGGAAGGTCGCATGTATGCAAGAAAATTGTTTCTAATTTTTGAAGAATGGAACGAGATAAAGGTAAATAATAATTATTCTTTATAGAATAATTATTATATCATATATCTAATATATATTCAATAAAATAATCCTTATTACCATCCATATATATCAAAAACAAATAACTTATTACATTGATTTATTGAGGCGGTAGTTCAAACGTACATACGAGCGACATTAACATTTTCCAATAGATTGGAAGGTAAGAAGTAAAATATTATATTAAAATTATAAAAGTATAATTTTGATATAAATACCATATATATATATATATATATACATAATATCCAACATTTTATCCACTATTGAGTAGTGGTGATGGAACAATAATTAAATCGGTTCGTGAGGTGGTAGTTCAACATACACACGATCTATAGTTTCATTTCCCAATTGATTAGAGAGAATGGATATAGAATATACCATTAACATAATAACATATAATTATATTTAATATATTTTTTATTTTATTTCATCATATTTTAGGTATATTTTAAGGAGGTATAGAAGAAATATAACAAAAATGCGAGTTTAAGAACTATGCCTATTATTCAAACAACTTCTTTTGGTTTGTACGAAAATAATTCCTATAAGGGTTATATAATCAAAAGAAGTAATAAATTATGTGTTAATGGAATTATGTACTTTATTTGTGAAGTGATTTTATGAACCAAAATTCATTTATACTGTTAATAAAAGAGTATAATAAGTTCCCTTTTAAAAATGAGGAGTGGCATTTTTTTTAAATACCCAAAATTATTCAATAATGGAAGGCCACTCTCAAAAAATGTTCCTATAAAAATGATATATAATGGAGTGTGGGGAATATAAGGTTAATAAATACCTCCACTAGGGAAAAAAATTAAACATTTTTTCCCTTTACCTCAAACTTACTCACCTTTAACAATTTAGTTATCCCAACGGCAACTAGATTTTTTCACTAAGATAATTTATAATTTAAGACTAAGTACATTGATCATTTTAGATATTTTTTATAGACTTATTATAAATATTAAATAATATTTATCAAATAAGTAAACCCAAGTGGGTGGAAAATTAGTTTTAACACATGCACAGATAATGCGTAAAACCATATTTTTACCTTAAACTAAGTAAATAATTTTTGATGTTTTTTCTATTCATTATAAAAAAATATTAAATTTATCCTATTACCTAATATTATTTTTGTTGACTAAAAATATGGAATCTATTTTTTCAAATTAAATTCAGATATGAGACATGATTTAATTTTAAATTTAAACCACCAACGTGACCAAAAGTAATATTTTGAGTAAAATGTTTCTTCAATATAAAATTTTTTTACATCAATACTCAACATAAAAAAAATTAATGAAAAAAATTGAATTAATAATAGTATAATTTTACAAAAAAAAATTAAAACTGTTTAAAAACATTACTTAGTAATTTCTTTAAATGAATAGGAAAATTTTAATAAATATCTACATTTTTATATATTCACATGAAAATTAATATTTTCAAAAATTATGAAAAATTAACTATAAGATTGTTTTTATATTTTTATTTCATAAAAGAAAGCTAATATTTTAAAATAAATTTTTAAAAAATATAAAAAATACAATTTGGAAACCATTTTTCAAAACAATATGAAATTTATTATATTTTAAAAAATACTTTTTAATATTAAAAATACATTTATTCTTGTCTCACAACTCAAAAAAATATATTAGATCGGTGTTAAAATATTTTATAAAATATACAATATATAAATTTCATTAAAATAATTCATTAACCTGATTAATTTAATTCTTTAAGATAAAACACATTTCATACATAAAAATATTTTTCTAAAAAACAACTCCTTTATTTGAATTTTTTTAATTTCTAATTAATTTATAACCAAATAAATATTTTTATACATATGTGCACCATATTTTTTAATAATTTATTTATTCTTATTCATACCATCCATTCCAATATCTAGACAGTAACTATCAAATTAAATAATAATATTTTAATGATGTATTGTGGTTCATTTAAACTTGGTGTTCCATATAACTCAAGATGTCAAAGAAATTAAATTTATTATAAAAAATATTTCATAAAATCTCAGAATGATTCATGTTTGAAATCATCCATGTTGTTTTATTCCTCATTGAATCCCTCTCGTCAACTGTCCAGATATGTGTGATGATCCACCAAGCCAACCTCTACAGATCATCTCATGACTTATAAACCCAATATTGGTCATATTCATTTGATAATTTCATGTTTGAAGATGAAGTTGACAAGTAATTTCATGGACCAAAACTATTCAAATTCCATTATTTCTAGTGAAAACATTGATTTTAAGTGCATAAAATAATCGATTAGTAAATTATATATTTTTAGGAATAATTCATTGACCTTCCACATGATGATATTGGACCTTCTATATGTGGGGATCTTCCATGAGAATTAAATTTAATGGGGAAATATCCATGTATATTCTATTTGAATGATCTTATTTAAAATAAAGCATCTCTGGAAAATGAGCTTCCATGAAGAAGGAGACTGATCTTCCATGAGAAATATCTATCAGTCTTCCAAGAGACCACCACTATATCAGACAATCATGAATGATGTAATCTAATATTAATTCACCTAAAATGACATTAATGATTTTCATAAACCCAAATTTGTTCTTTTCACTAATGATGAGGCTCAGATTTGTTCATTGGTGGGTTCAAAATGGAACATTCAAGAAACTTCTCAATGCATTCATATAGACCAAATGATGATGGGATACCAAGGGATTTTTCTATTGTGTGAATAATTTAGACATCACATGTTCATAATAATATGAAGTAGATGAAACATATAATTCATGTGATATAGTGATCTTTCATCAGAATAATATGAACAGATAATTTTCAAATCTATGTATGTTATCACTATAATGATAAAATTGGGTTTCATATTGGCTCCACCATATAAATAAAAGAGTTTATGTCAAATTTATTCTAAGATCAGAAAAATAAAAATGAATTGAGATATTTCACCTTCAGTGGAGAACATATTACATGCATAAATTTAAGAAGATTTGATCCAATTAAAACAGTCATTCATGCATGAATTTTAATGTTTCATGCATGCATATAGATTATATTTTATGTATATAATTAGGATGGTAAAAGGAAAGAAATGAAATCTAAGTTCATATTGTGATCATAATCTGTTTTGAAATCCACACACATATTACAATGATACATATGAGCATAGACATTAAATATGATGATTCATTCATGATGATCTTTAGGAAACATATATTAGAGTAATGAGATATAGGATAAGATCAAGATGTTTACCAGTTACACACATCACAAAAGATAATGAATTATTATATATTTGTATGAATGAATAATATATAAAATATTAATATGATGTAGACATGGAAGTATTTCACACCCATTCATAAGCATCGATAAATAATATGAGTATATAGTTAATCAAATACCATATGAATAATCAAGAAACAAAAATTAAATTAATACAAATTCAGAACTTTAATCATAAATTATTTGAGTTTAAAATGAGAATACATTTCACTACTTAAATTAGGGAGTTATAAATATTTACTATAGAATAAATATTCATGACATATTATTTGAATATTTATATATTTGGAAAAAATTTAGAAAATGTGGGAATGATATTGTGAGAACCTAATACCCAAAACTCAAGAGGTTATTTTTTCTATATAAAATGAGAAGATGGTCGCATCCAAGATATACAATGTATTGAGGTAGTTGAAAGAGAAGAGGATGATGTTTTTTTTAAGCTAATCTCATCAAGAATAATAAATAACATATGATCCAATGGGAACCCAAAATATAATGAGACAAAGTGAAGAAAAAGTCCAATGCGAATCTCTTTTGGTAATAAGATCATAGGAGTTGAATACATGTTCAGTGGATTGTGAGAATTTTTGGAGAATTGGTGGTACATGTCTAAACAACACCATTAAAGAACTTATGGTGCTCATATAAACAAAACCAACTTATTAGAAATATTTTTTGGTTCTACTATTGGTTGTTTTGATGATAACATCCAAACCATTGGTTGCGGATTATAAATGCACTTTTATTCACTATAATTTAGTAGTGATAAGATAAAATATGACTCAACATGATCCATACATGGAAAGTATGTGGATCACACATTGATTCTGAAACATGTAAATATCATATTTTGTTTTCTTTTATTATATATTTATTTCATGCTATGGTGAGTTTGAATAGTGAATTAATTGATCCATTCATTCTAACTAAGGAATATTTTAAAGTGTAATAGTTGTTATTTAAAATAAATAAAATGTTGTAAATTTTTGGTGATCTAATTAGCCCCCCCCCCCTTGTGTCCCGACAAGATCCACTGGGCTTTAAAAGATTATTAAAAGAGGAAAAGATATCATTCTATCTGAGATGATTAATGATTTAAAAAAATAGCTGACATGAAGATTCACCTCAAACCTAGATCAAAAAAGTAAAATGTTACTTGGTTGAGAATAAAATACAAAACATTTTAATCACACTGAAGATATATGGAGTTCCACATCTCCCCCATATATTTTGTGTTTTTTCTTTCTATGTACAGAATTGTAGGTGATGTGTGATTAAGGGGGGAGGGCCAAAAGACATGTGAATGATAGAATGAATATTTTGTATATGATGGAATTTTGCATTTTTAATTCTCCTAAACATTTGGTACTTTCAATATTATATTTGATAAAGATATAACTATGATGAATTAATGCTAGATATTTTCCTTTAGGATGAGTATTTAATAAATCTTCTAGGACTAGTATTTTCATGAAAATATGAAGTTATAGAAAAAGAACATGGAAAATACCATTAAGAATATATGGTGGAATATTCTCTCACCCTTTTTCATAAGTATCAATTATAAAATTAAGTTAGAGAATTTGTATTTTTATTTAATATTCAGTAATTACATCAACTTTAAAATAAATTTGAATATCCCTTGAGAAATTAATTCTGAGTTGGTATTATATTCATGTTTGGTTATGAATAGGTTTATTTTCAAAATTAGTCTAACTTGTTTTTTAAAAAAAATAACTCATTGTATATTCATTTAGTAAAATAATTTATGGCACATTTTTTAGGTGAATTTATACTACCAATTGTCATGTGTCTTTGTATTCATTATCAATAAGAGAGAGAAAAATAAAATGAAAATAATATATTAACATGTATTTTCAATATATGTTTTGACAAAAATATACATAGTTGGATTGTTAAAACCACTTAGTTTTGTATTTTAATTTATTTTAATAATCATGATATCAAGGTGTTTTGAAAAGTGAATCTTAAAAGAAGCATGAAGTACCCAACAACAGGATATAGGTGGATAAAGATATTTGGGGTACATACCATGAAGGATTTCACCATGTGTTGAAATGAATAACATTGAACAATATCTTAAATTTGGGAGTTTTAAGTACCCTCATGTTTTGATTATCAAGCTAATGAAGGATTCCTAATAAGGGGTAAAGATGATGTGAGGAGTTCCCAATTATCTTTCCATTAATAATGTTTTATATGTTTCAAAGTTTTGAAAATCATATTAATGTATTGGATATTTCAAACAAAAATAAACTTGGAGAGCCATTTATTTAGAAAATATATTACGTTGTGGCCAATAATTCATGGAGACAGTTCATCTAAAAATGATTAGAAAATTGGGGTAATTGGATTAAGAACCATCTTGAATGATCATGTAGAAAACTAGTTTAATAAAATTAGAAGAATTTTTATGTTTTAGGAATAGTTCAATGGATTATAATGATTGTTGAATATTATATCTCTATGAAGAATTTAGGGTATCCTTTTATAAAGTTATATTCTTAAATTTTTCATGCTTAAGGATTTATTTATAAATATAATCGGTTGATATTTGAAGAAAAACTTGATTTGTGGAGGTAGTAGAATACCATTGAAAAACTCTAAGGGGTATTTATGTGATACATAAAGATTTATAATTATTATTTTTATTATTGAAGACTATTTTAATATATTATAAAGTAATTTTAGGTGATTTATAAGTTTTTAAGGAGTTATATAAATTTTTGAAGTTATATTATTTTGGAGAATCTTGAAAAGGGAAAAACCATATGTCGATACAAAAGGGTTAATCTTCTTGACATGTTAGGATCATCATAGAAATACATCATATATTTCTCAGAATTAAATTTTTTTAATTTATTTAGATATTTCTCTACATGAAACAAAATATCTTCCAAAAATCTATCTTATAAAAACGAATATAAAATATTTTCTGTATATTTGTAATGTCCATCATGGAATATGTAAGATATATTTCTAAGTTAATTCAAGAAATGGAAAAAGGAAAATTTAATATTGTAATACAATAAATACTACATATAACATATACACATTTGGGTGAAATATATGTTTCTATAATCTCATGACTTCGGGAAAATTACACAACAAGATTGTGATAGGTAAGTGTTCTCCAAATCATACAAAAATGTCACCTTAAACAACAAATTGAGAATTTGGAAAGTTATTGGGATTAAAAATGCTATGTAAGAGTTATTTAGTCCATAAATAAATTTTATTTATCTGGTATATAAGGATTATAAATTTGAAAAATATAATAATTTTTAATTAACAAATATGATAACATTAATATGTTCTTCAATTCATAAACATTAAAATAATTTTGTGAGTAAGTTGATATTTTTATGGTTATGAGATCCACTTTTCTCCCCAATATTCCGAATCCCAAAAGTTTTTTTTAGGATACTTATAGGTAACTTGGATTCATTATGTTTATCCCCGAACCCTTTCAAAAGACTTAATTTTATATCATCATAATTTTTAATGATCCATATTGGTGCTTCTTCACTAAAACTTCATATACTATGTTCAATTATTTGGACTATTGGAGAATGTTACATCCATAATAACCAAATGATGAATGGATGGTGTAAGTATGGTGAAAGTAAATTACTACAGATTTGTATTTTATGTTCTGGAATAACCAAAATCATTCCATCTCAAGTGATGGAGAAATGAAGAAAAGAGGCCTCTACATAGATTTAAAATGCTTCTATTATGTAATCCCAAAACTAAAGACTCCATTTCAGCTTCTGTTTGAAGGAGAGTGGGAGAGTATAATTTTATTTCACAACAGTAATAGCATAAAAATATAATTTTCGATATATTTTATCTATGGATTATTTTTAGAATGATTTTATAGGATGGAGTAGTTAACTTTAGAGGTTCATTTAGACTCATAGTTTTTATAGTTATATTTTGGGTCATTTGGTAATCTAGAAACTATGGGAGTATATATAGAAAGAATATCCATAGTCTCTTCTTGAAGATTAAATTAATGTCTCTCATATCAAATATGGGTTCATCAATTTAATATTGTGATTAGTCTTAAACCCTTCATGGGTGGAAGTGGTTCTTCATAGGGTTGGTGGGTCTGCTAGAGTCCACCCAGTTGTGATTTGAATATCATGTTATATGCCTCCAATGTTCATGTTGTTAAATATGTGGTGAGGTTGTTCTAGATAGGAGTAGATAAATGGTACACACATGTAGCGCATAATTTTGTTCAAGGTACTATTTGAAATATAAATAAATTTTCAGGCTTAGTGGAATAAAATTATATAAATTAAACAACAATAGTTTGGTATGGTTATATAAAGATTCAACCCTCATGTATATGTTTCTTCAAGGAAAACATTCCACTCCATGATTTATCCACTATCATATCTATCTATTCCAAAAACATCTTCATAGAGAAGTAGAAATTAGTGGCATGTGGTGTGAGGGTAATCAAGCTTCTAAAGCATTGGATATAAAAAAATATGGTGATTTCCTTATCATATACTATACTATCAGATACCTTCTCCCATGTTTTAAGCTCATTATTAGTGGGGATTCCCTACAACACCATCATTTCAGACCACCATGACCTAGACTTGAGATTTATTTCCACTTTATAATAAATATATTTATCTGTGAGGTAGATGTAATTATTTAATCAACTGGTTTTGGAGATGAAAAATGAATGGTGTGAATGAGTTTCTACATAAATAATGGAACCATTCCATAATTCAACACTAAATAAAAATTTCTAATAGAGATGGAGAATTTTTTGTTCCATAAATCAAATATTCATGTCAAGATGAGAAGCTTCACACCATAGTTTCACTTGGATGGAAACATTAATTTAGGGAATAAGTTGTATGAATTTTTGTAAAATATAATGGAGTTTAATCATTATAATTATGGATATAACAAGGACTGAATAATAATGATTTTTTTTAGGAGTCCAGGATTTGTGTGAAATCAAAAATATAGGTTGTTAATATAATTGAATATTGTTTTATAACTACATATGAATATTTAAATTCTGATTATTTAGGATATATAATGGATTCATCTTGGTTATCTATTCATGAATATAATATTGAGAATAACATTAGATAGTTTGGACTAAGATTTCATGAATATTTGAGAGAGAACATGTTGTTTAGATTGGAAGGATATGTATATATTTCAATATGGAAATAATATTCATGTGATTTTATAAATATAAAAAGGATAGTAAAAGTAGAATGAAAAATGTTACAGAGGGAGAGATAAGAGTATACCGTATTAAATGTTTCTGAATATATTGAGTTCCAAATAAATTGAAAAATATGTGAGATTGTATTGTGATTGTCATGAATATCATGTGTGTTAATGAAGTGATAGATATACAACACTTATAAGAAAGTGATTATCATTTTTAATTGTAGAATAATATGGTAATAAGAAAAAGAAATCAATGATACTACTATAGAATTTCTCTAACATTTATTAATAGTTAGAATACTAGAATATAATTCATTATATTATAATGTCTGATTGAAAAATCCAACCTATAATACCTCTAATTATAAGGAATGGGGTTGTTAGAAAACCCAGTGATTATTATATTTATAGAATCCTTGAGATAAATACATGGTGAGTTTAGAGATAGTGTCTTATTTAGTATATAAGGGATGTGTATTTTAATATTGGTCATTATTCAATGGAATCTATACTACTCTGGTATTTATAGAGGAAGGTCAGGTTTCTTCGAGATCCTGAAGACATCAGGTTGGTCCTTACATGTATGTATGGTTTATGCTAGTAATAATATAGCATCAATAGTATACCCTTGTCTAAGATTTATATCAATAATAAATGATAATTTGTGTGACTGTGATAACAGCCACTATAAATTGACGACATAGTCATCCACATACATGTAAAATGAAGGTTCAAAACCCATTGGGTGCAGGTACTGTAGTAGTACTGTAGTGGTATTGTAGAAGTGGCGGTATTGTTAATCGGTGGTACTGTAGCAGTGGCGGTATTGTGCGGGTACAGTAGCATCTGGATTACTATTCACTGAATGTGAATTGGGCCAAAAATTGGGCCTATGGGATATATAATGGGCTACAAGCCCACTGAGCCTTCGGGATATGTAATGGGTCTCCCTCTACCCAGTTAAAATAAGAGGCCTTTGCTTTTCTTTATTAATAAAAAATAGGCTTCGACCCCAACCTTTAAAAAAAATATACCTATAAACCTCATTCACAAACTACTATGTGCATGTTTTATCTTTCTCACTTACATTAATTTCATCAAAACTGAAGGTGATATGGGATAAGATCCACTAACTAAATAGATGTAGTGTTAGTGGGGTAAATTTTTCATTTGTTAATAATTCATTAAAATTTATTCACCCATTTCTCAATTTGGTTTCACTGGTCATGGTGAGATAACAGTAACATGGTTCAAGTTATTATTCATAACTTATTAAAATTAACCGAGTACCAATGCGAGGTATTTGAATACACCTCCAATCATATTGGGAATCTAATTTGTGCAATCATAATATTTCCCATCTCATTAGTGTTTAACATGATTCCTCTTACATCTTACCATTTACCAAAACAAATGGTATCATGGGACGACAATACTCAAATAAATAAAAATATAAAATAAAAATTATAAACATATAAAGAATAAATTAAAATTCATATAAAATTATAACACATGATATACTAAATTGAAATTTATGTTATTTTTTGTGTATTTTGTATCACAATTACTAACATAATATCTAAAAATATCTTCAAAATTCTTTAATAATAGTAATAATGACTGATATATCATATGTATATAATTATTTCATTTTTTTAACATAAATTTCAATAAACACACCTTGATATCAAGAGGTTCATTATCTTTAAGATATTATATAGATAATAAAATTTTTTTAAAATATCTATTTAATCTATCAATACAATATTCATAATTTCTTCTTAAATTCCATTGTATTGGGTAACATAGTAAAAAGCATAAAATAAAGGGGTGAGCTAAAAACCCAGTAAATGGATAAGTTGGTGTAAACATCAGTTGAGATATCATAAATGTCAATATTGATAACATGAGATCAGGAAAAAAAGGAATCATAAACTATAACTTGAAAATATTTTATGGGATAAAAAGTATTACAAGATAATGGTAGAAATGAGAATAATAAAGTGTCATATTAAAATGGTGTTTCATCATAAACATAAGTTGAGGCTTGTATCCAAGAAAATATATCATAATGAAAAATGTGGACTATATCATATAAATGCATAGAATTATGAAAAATGATAATTATTTCATGCACATATACAGTGATCTCATGTCATATAAATCACTTCCTAACTGATTAGGGGGGTGTATACTTCTAGTCCCACCCTTCATCATACTAAAAAAATCATATTTCTCCCATGTAGAAAATAAATATACATAAAGAATAAACATTTAAAAAATCCATGAAAAAAATGGTTAACATAATAACTAAATATATATATATATCTTTAACCACCAAGGATTAATGTGGGATCCCAAGAAAATAAGGTATTAAGTTGTCCCAGATATTCATTGTCAAAAAGATATATGATTCAATAAAATAGATCTCAAGCTGAAGGAAAATCATAAGATAAATGAATAAGTTATAAAATAGAAATCCTTTATGATGCTTTTAAGAAATAGGAAGGATAATCATTAAAGGATATAAGATCAATGGTGTTTTACAAAACTATAAATAAACTAAAAAAATTGTTTATCTAGGAGATGTTTTCTAGAAGAAAATTTTTTATATCAACAACATACTTTCCTGAAAGTGCATAGGTTCATTATGGTACAATACTGAGGAATATAAAATCATTCCTTCAATAGGGACAGGTATGGATCACAATTGTTTTTTATTTTTTGAAATAGACATAGTAAATAAGGGGGGTATTGTTATAATAATGTGATATTTGGGAAAATTAGGATGGATATTCAAATCAACTAAAGAGGATAAATAGGGAATCACATCCACTTGAAGTGACTTACACATGAAAGGGAGTTGAGAATCAATCAATATTTTCTATGTATACATAATAGTTATGAAAATATAATGAAAAACACTATTTTCATCCTAGATATACTTTATTAAGATCCCCTTAAATGTTTATAATAAAGATTCAAGTACGCATACGCTTAAAAAATTATTCTCAATAGAATCACTAATTTCACCTTATAGTAGTGTCAGTGTTTCCCCTAACTCAATCTACTTGGATTTTTAGTTTGGGGTTGTTAGGTCCAAATGGGTGTGGTTTTAAATCAAACATGTATTGGAAGCCACTACACTACACACACCATAAAAAAATATATAGTTTATCTTAATTGAGTTCTCTAGTCTAAATTTTACTCTCATATTTTTCCTAGACTCATAGAAACACAAACCTTGAATCATTTTATCGATTATCAATGATTGGTGTAATCTTTCATATTCACTCGATCACTCACACACCTGAAATTTCTATCCATTAACCATAAATAATGAATTATAATTTATAGTAAAAATCACTTCACTTAGAACTCATAATAATTTAGCAATTAAAAATTACAAAAACAATTATTACCATATCTATTTTATAAATACAATGATAAACAGCTCAATCAAATATAGAAATAGAGAGCATGGGATAAGAAGCCTTGAAGATCTCAAGAGTATATCTAGCCATCTCCACCTAAATATATATGTTTTATTTTGGATTTATATAAAACCCCATATATTTCTTCTTTAGTTATCCTTCTTCCTCCAACTTGTTTGTTTCTCCTTCCTCTTAAAAAATTGTTTTAGGTTCTATATTTTTTACTTCCTCCTCTATAAATAGTCATCATTGTCCTTTATTCAGGGGATTTATTAATAAATTCCATGTGGTAAAAAAAATTTCAGGTGATCACTCTACATGGATATGAAAGCTTCAGAAATCAATTTCTTCAATAATAAGCAATAGTTTAAGGGTTGTAACCTTTATTTATTATTTATTAGTTATATACTTATAATTTCTTTTATTTTTAAAATAATACCAAATATGGATATGTTAGTAAAACAATTATTTATCGGTCCTCTTAGGTTTCATTTGGGATAGGTGGACATCTTGTTTCACCAAAAATCATGATATCCTCTTTGTCCACTATCACAAATTTATCTTCTCATATTTCCATAAAAAAAAATTTAATCTTATGTATCTCCTTATTAATCTTATATAGATCCTTTTTATTCTCATATATCCCTTGAAATATTCCATATAATCATATTTTGCTTGGGGTTTATCATATGTATCCAATCTAACAATTTAGTGAATCAAATATAAAAAGTTCAAATTGTAGGTTAATCATACATGGATATCTAATTAATTTTTTATGATAATGGAGTTACTCGTTGATAATGGGTCAAAACCCCAAGTAACACATACACCACTCAACTCCACTTGATTTAATTATGTTTCCTCAATAATCATTTTTCATTCATAAATTAAAATTAAATACATAATGTCACTAAATATTAAAATAAATAAAAGAATAAAGTAATAATTGAGTTATACGCATGGTTAAGTAAAATATATTTATAAATAAATATATGAAAAAATAAATTAAACCTAAAAACAAAATAAAAGGAAAAAAATTAATTTATTCGAGCATGATTTTTTTTTCAAAACATGATGAGTAATTTTTATTAAAAAAAGATAAAAATATGCATCGAAGTCCATGTTTTCACTAATTTTATTATTATGGATTCTACCGTGTGTTTATGTTGAATTTTTTCTCATTAATTGTTAATTATCTTGAAGGGATCTTCAATAAAATCAATACGTGAAAAAAAATTCATGGAAGTTAGTAAGATTTCATATGCCTATTCATGAGATGAAATCCTGAAACATTACATTAATTATTTTTATGTGTTTTTACCCATTTACTTGAATATCTAATGATTTCATCACATTGTTGGCCATTTTAGAAGTTTTTATGGAGATTTTTGTATGTTTTTAGGTCCCTTTCATGATTTTTATGTTACTTTCACGGTTTTTACATGGTTAAACAAAGTGTGAAACCTCAGTAACTAGGTTTTCACATGGTTCATGCATGGTGAAACAAAGTGTAAAACCTAGGCATATGGGGTTGTACTATTTTTTCATGGTTTTTGGATGGTAAAAAAAGGTTTCAAGGAGGTGTCCTGGTTTTCACATGGTTAAACTATGTGTGCAGCCTAGGTGTGTAACTATTCCAAGGGATCTGTTTTGGGTTCACGGTTTGGCACATGGATTGTACTAATTATGCTACGCAACCTAGTAAACCATGAACACGATAATTAATGTTATGAAAATATTAATTAAAATTCTGAAACCCTCATAATTATCCCTAGACTCCTCTTACTTTAATAAAATATGATCCTAAGGCTTTTGGGATCCCTTTAGAGGTATTTTTTCTCCCCAAAACACATCTCTTCCTTGATCAAAGCACAAATCAAATTAGTGATCTTCTCTATCTGTATGTTCTTATTCCCTTGGTGTTTGATCCCTCTTCTTCTCTTGATTATTTCTTCTTATAGTCTATGATAGCCTTCTAATTAATTTTATCTTGGCTGATTTATGTGGAATAATGGATATAGGATATCTTCTTCCTTCTATCAAGGACTCTCTTCTTAGATATAGTGACTTCCATCAGAGGTGACACCTCTTAGATTTATTGCGGTTGGATTCCTTATATTTTGTGAAGGCTTTTCCATTTTTTTGTGCATGTTGTGATTCATTGTTTCTTTATTATTCATAGATACATGTTTCTTAAATTTTAGCACTTGTTTTATGAAATTTGTCAATTTAATTTCTTATAAAATCTTCTTTTACCCTATTCTATTTTAATTGAATATGGAATTACTTGAAAGGTTATAATCTTGATATTTATAAGCTTTATATGAATTGTTTAAATTCTAGGTTTGTTTGTATATATTTTTAAAGAACATTTAAAGGGTATTGTAGTGATATTGAGGGATTTGGATTGTCTTTTGATTAATTAAATCAAATTTTGTGATTTGAATTAAATTAATAAAACTATTTATTGTTTTCTAGATATTTTAAAATTCATTAATTTAATAAATGACCTAGAACCCCCCTTTGAATGATTTTGACCTTGTTTTGAAATATTTAATCTTGAGTTATTTTAAATAAATGATATATTCATGTGGAAATAGGTTTTCTACCCAAGTGTAGAAATATATTCAAACCCTTTTAAAATTAGAATACTTCTTTTGAATGACTATTAATTTTTTTGAAATAAATGATTTTTTTAAAGTCTTGTTTGTCGTTTTATGGGGAATTATGAAAGGAAACTGGTATTATTACAATTTGTAATATTTAATTGTATAAAAGGTTTGTAATTGAAATTGATTATTCTTGAAATCCTATATTTAACTTTATAACAATTATCCAATGTGATAATCGGTTAATTATAACTTGTTTGACTCTTATTCTTCACATTATTGGGGTTTAAAATGGGATTATTTACTTTGAGAGAGTTTGGGGTGATAGTGAGATGTTATTGATAAGGATCCCCATGAAATCCTTTTAACTTGTTTATCTCACCACTTTTTTTACTAGTCATGGGAACCAAGAGAGTTAGATGTGGTGACCTAGATATATGTTTCACTAGCGGACTCACACCCTTCGACTGGATCTATAGTATAACAACCATGATCTTTACAAAAGTCTTAAACATGATTTAATATATAAACTTTTCAATTGATAAAACTTATATTATCAATAGTTATAGTGTATTTAGGGATTAGTAACATTACATAACAACTTAAAACATGGAATACGCATCTTTATTTAAAACTTTTTTTACAAGACCACACACATCCCTTCGTACTTAGAATTGAATGGAATATCCTGAGGACATGCATAAGAAAAGGGTGAGCTATGAAGCTCAGTAACAGAGTAAAAAAGGAATAACATGAATAATATAGTACATTTTAGTCAATAATAATATCAATGTATCATAAGAGAAACATGAACATAAAGGCATGATATAGCATGATTATCATAACATGGAAATGTGGAAATGACGTTTAACATGATTTTAGCATGATCCAAGGATCATTGCACGTGGAGAATGATTAAACCCTAATTAAATTTTAATTATCATGAGTAAAACCTCATTTCACTTTACATATCATGATACTAGTCTTTACCCAATGTATTGGAGCACTATCAAGGTGCACCCATTATGACATTTCAATTCCTGCATATGTGTGCCACATGGATCATACAACATAGATTAATTAAACATCATAATTTATTGGATGAATAATATATGTGGAATACATAAATGTAAGTACTCAATCAAAAAGTTCATGTGCATAAAGGTGAATACCCTTGATAGAGAAATGGGAATGGTATACACTTACACGTTGATTTGGGCATGGTAAATTTTGGTGTAACCTCTACAGCATAACGACGTCAAAAAGAAATTGTTAAAATTATTTGATGAGATAGATTGAGATATATAATCATTTACGCATGAAATTGACAGTAAGGGTTCATGGAACATAATATCCTAACATATGTAATGGAATTTAGATGCATAATATAAAATAATTTCTTGAATGTAAATGAGAAGAGAGAATTTCATTACCAAATTTTGGCATGGTAACAGGTGTACATGAGAGGAATTAGTGAGATAGAAAGATGTATATCATAATTAAAACAAAAGTAGGGAAGTATGGGGTGGTTAAAAATCATATCCCAACATTTTTAATTGAAAATAAAATGGTATAACAACATAAATAAATTTTGAAAAAATGAGAGAGGAAGAAATCCCTTACAGGGAAGTGTGATTCTAAAGGCTTGGGAGAGGCTTGACAGAGGCCTCTTGGGAGCTTGGGGTTCCATGGGAGGATTATAGAGAGAGGAGGTCCATGGTTGGTTGAGGTTAAAATGTTTTTAGTGAAGAATAAGTGGGATCTTGGGTGGGTTTATATAGGAAAATAGAAGGAATTCTTTATTATTTAGTTTTTGGACACCACACATTAAACTAATCATATCTACAAACCAAACCATGGTCATTGCCAATGGTTTTTGCCAAAGTGGAGTGAAAATAATTATTTTATAATTCCAATGTCCTAACTTCTTCAAATATTATGCTTTCTTATGTGAAGGTGAGTCACACTCTCAAGGAAATCATTTTAAACTGTTAAAATGTTTTATAAGTCTTGGAGGGTCCACTAAAGCTTTTTAAAATAAATCAAACAAAACTAAAATAACATTATTTTAATGGTAAAACATATATTGTCCAAACATATCATTTATAGTATTTTATTACATCGCTATTAGGTTATTAAGATGTCATAAAACACCTTATAAAATTAAACAGTATTTAATTTCTACCCAAAAATTTGAATGTCTCAGAAAATTATAAAAAATTCACCATTGGATAATTTTGACATATTAATTCCAAAAATAAAAATAATTTTATCTTATTAATTTTCTAGATATGTGAATTTTTACTTTTAAAATAAAAACTGACATTTATCAAAAATTCATGGGTTTTGACAAAAATGGACTTCAAACCTTAATAAAAATTACACTTTTATTCCTAAATTTTATTAGATCATTTATATTTAATAAAAAGTAAATTTTTATTATTATTTTATTAAAATATTATTTAATTAAAAAATCCCTTAATTAATCAAAATATATTTCTTAATTAAATATTAACTAAAAATGTTAATTGTGCTTCAAAACCTATTTACAAAGTAACAACAATAATATGAATGTACAGTTCTTAGATACTCCTCATGGTTCTCCTTGGATTTGAAGTATATTAGAATATTATATTTAAATACTGCTACTAATTTTTTGAGTTAATATCTAAAGATTCTATTCATCAAGTCCATGAAGATTTCTAGAGCATTAGTGAGTCCGAAAGGAATCACTATGAATTCATAGTGCCTGTATCTTGTACGAAAATTATTCTTGGGGATATCCTCCGTCTTCACCCTTAATTGGTAATATTCCAACTGCAGGTCCACCTTGGAGAAATATTGTGCTCAATTTATCTGATTGAACAAGTCATCAATTCATGTTAGTGGATAATTTTTCTTTATCGTGATTATTTTGAGATCACGACAATCAATGAAAAGGTGCATTGACCGATTATTCTTCTTGACAAAGAGGATTGGTGCACCATAGTGTGAAGCACTAGGGTATATAAACCCTTTATCAGTATTGTCATGTATTTGTTTCTTCATCTCATCAAGCTCCACAATAGCCATTATATACAAAGTATTGGATATTTGAAACAACCCAGGAATAAGATCAATTAAGAATTCAACATCTCTTCTAGGAGGAAGACTAGGTAATTCCTTGGGAAAAAACTTTAGTAAATTGCCACACAATTGGAATGTCTCCAAGGATGGATTCTTCCATAGAATAAATCATCTGATCAAGATACTCCTAACCATAGGTTAGTCATATACAAGCTTTAGATAATGGTGCTAAAGAAGATTCATCATCTTCCTTGAAGTTGTACAGAATCTTAGGTCAATTCGCCATATGGAGAGTGATTTCCCTCTCACAAAAATTTATGTTGGCTCTATATAAGTAAATCCAATCCATACAAATAATTGCATCAAATTCTACCAAAGGGTGTATGATAAGGTTTTTTGGGAAGTTCAAACCACAAATAGTCACAAGGGACGAGTTATATTCATGGGATTCAATGATTTTCCAATTTTTTATTCTCACTGACATCTTTACTTCCATAAGTTGTGGTGGTTTTGAGATTTTTCTACTAAACTTTAGACATATAAAAGAATACATAGAACTATAATCGAAAAATATGTTCTCTATTCTTGAATGAACAACTAGTGTACCTGTCACCACTTCATTTTGGGGTTTAATTCAGCGGTAGTGAGGTAAAAAGCTCGCTCTTTCTTCATTGGAGGTTTTTGGTAGCATCTGAAAACCCTTATATTAGGATAATTGTTTGAAAAGTGTCCTTGAACATTGTAGTCGAAGTAATGAATAACACATTGAGCGTCGAATGGAGTGTTCTGCTCATCTATTGCAGTCGTGGGTTTTTCTTGTCGAAATTTAATGGTCAGGTGTTCTTATCTTCCACACCTAAAGCATTTCCCCATCCCCCTCAAGCTATTTTTGGGGTGCTTCTTTCCCCACCTCTGGAAAGTGGGGTGCTATATTTTCTTATCATCTTTTGATTTATCCATAATACCGCCATAATTAAAGGTCACCTTACACTTCTTATCCCCATGATACCCCTGAGATTCACTGATCTCTATTTCAAGTTTGAGGGAACATCGGATAATTTCTTCATATCTCTCAAGGTCAAGGATCACTAGGTATTTTAGTAGGCTAGGTTTTAGTCCACCAAAGATGTTTTCAACCTTAAATTCGAGGGTAACGACAAATCCAGAGGCGTGTCATGAAAACATTGTGAAGTTTTCATCGTATGTTCTGATGGATTCATCATCTTTTAGCTTGATGGAAAGGAAGTCCCTTTCTATCTTAGGAAAGAGGGTTTGAGGAAAATATTTGTTGAAAATCATTTTCTAGAAATCCTTTCATTCCAATGCCTTGATATCCTCCTCAAGCTTTGTATTATTGATCGATGTCCACCATTTATCAGCTTCACCCTCCATACAATAAGCTACCAGAAGAAACATCCCTTGTTAGGGACATTAAAAGATGTAGAATATCTTCTCAATGGAGTTGATCCATTGTTCAGCGATTGAGGGATCAAATGATCCATTAAAATTAGGAGGCCTTTATCTCGTGAATCTCTCGATTGCGACTTTTTCTTTCTTGGGGGGTTGAACTTTCCTCTTGACCCATGTTTCTATTCAAAACTTGATTTAACTAAGAGTGTATCATGAAAAAGTTTGTGATTGCCTCTCCCATCAGATTGGTAATCTTATTAGAATAACCATCACATTGATCTTTACATCGGTTGTTAGCCCGAGTCCTCATATTACTGGCCATTGGATGGAATAAAAGGAACATTCGGGATAATTCATAAAGGGTAATCCAAAGACAAAAAAGTAATACTTATAAATTACTTTTAATCTTATGAATTTATAGGCTTCAATCTATGTTATCCATGATCTACTTCGCACCAACATATATACATAGGGAATTTATATTATTCCCTTAATAATGGTTTGTACTAAGATTATGAATTTAGAAAACCATATCCCCTAAGAGTGTCATAACCAAGAGTGCAGCAAGGCATGTTTTTGCGCACAAGTTCTCATTTGTGTCTAGCTCAAAGCATTGTTTTTCATGTTTTACCCCAAGATACATATGTTCTAGAGTCGCCTCTACCTGCTCATATCTAGACAGGGATGTATTTTCTTGGTAAACAACTTACTCAATACTCACCAAAATTTAGGTATGTTTTTATTATAACTAGTATTATCCCTAAGGCTTTCACTAGGGTTTTCTAATGTTAATCCAAAAAATAATTAAACATATCCTCTAATACCAATTATAACAACCATGATCTTTATTACACACTTAAACATGATTTAATAAATAAACTATTCACTTGATATAATATAGAATATATGTATGTCTAGTGTCTTTTGGGATTAGGAACATTATATAACAACTTAAAACATGAAATACACATCTTTATTGAAAACTTATTTTACATTACCGCACACATTCCTTTGTACTTAGCATTGTATGGGATAACCTGAGGACATGCATAAAAACATGTTGAGCTATAAAGCCCAGTAAGGGAGAAAAAAATTCATAATATTAAAAATACATTACATTCTAGGAAATAGGAATATCAATGGAGTATAATAGAAACATCATCATAAAGGTATGATATAGCATGATTATCATAATATGGAAATGTGGCAACAAAATTTAACAAGATTTTAACATGATCCAAGGCTCATTGCACATTGACCATGAGAAAACCACATTCCACTTGAATTATCACCATTAAACCATCATTTCACTTGTCTTATCATGATATTATTCTTTACCCAATGCATTGGAGCACTATCAGGGCACACCAATTATAACATTTTATTTCATTCATAAGTGTGCCACATGGATCATACAACATGGATTCATTAAACATTATAATATATTCCATGAATAAGATATGTATAATAAATAAATGTAATTCCCCAATAAACAAGTACATGTTCATAAATTTTAATAGCCTTTATATATAAATGTGTATGGTATTCCCTTACACGATGATTTTTGCATGGGAAATTTTGGTGCAACCTCTACAGTATAACGATGTCAAAAAGATATCGTAAAAATGGGTTGATGAGATAGAAAGGGGTATCTCATAATTTATAATTAAAATTTATAGTAAGGGGTTCATGTAACATAATATCCCAACATATGTAATGGAATTTAGATGCATAATATAAAAATAAGTTCTTGAATGTAAATGAGAAGAGAGATATTCCTTTTGAAATTTTGGCATGGTAACGAGTGTACATGGAAGGCATTAGTGATAGATAAAGAGGTCTATAATAATTAAAACATAAGTATGGAAGTATGGGGGGATGTTATAAATCATACCCCAACATTTTTAATTTAAAATAAAGGGGTATGACAACATAAAGAAATATGAAAAAAAAATGAGTAATGAAGAAATCCCTTACTTGGAAGTGTGATCTCAAAGACTAAATAAGGGATTGAGAGAGGCTTTTAGGGAGCTTGGGTAACCTTCGGAGGATTATAGAGAGGTTATTTCAGGGGTTGGTCCAGCTCAAAATGTTTTTAGTGAAGAAAAAGTGGGATCTTACGTTGTATTATATAGGAAAAGAGAGTGAATTCTTCATTATTTAGGTTTTGGACACCAATCATTAAACTAATCCAAAAAACAAACAAACCCATGGTTTTTGCCCATTTTTCTTGAAAACGGGGAGTGGAAAACATTATTTTATAAGTCCAATGGCATAAATTTTTAAAATATTAAGCTTTTTTTCATGGAGGTGAGCCACACTCTCAAAGAAATCATTTTAAAAAAGTTAAAATGTTTTATAAGTCTTGGATGGTCCACTAAACTTTTTAAAATAAATAAAACAAACCTAAAATCATATTATTTTAATTTTAAAACTTATATTTTTCAAACATACTATTAATAGTATTTTATTACATCACTATTAGGTCGTTATGATGTCAAAAAATACCATATATAATTAAACAGTATTTAATGTTTACCCCAAAATTTGATTATCTCATAAAATTATGAAAAGATAACCATTGGATAGTTTCAATATTATGATTCCAAAAATAATATTCATTTTATCTAAATTATTTTTGTAAAGACCCGTAAAATTCAAGGAAATTTTTTTCTTAATCTTCTTAGGAATTTTACATGAACGCAGTTTCTGACGGCACCTGATTCCGAGGCCCGGTGTGCCCGGAATCATTTTCCGAAGTTTAGCTCGGGTACCTTCAGTGAACGAACGAGCGGGTTTTTCTAACTTTTGAACCGGTGCTTGGAATCGAATTTTGAGGGCACCGATGGAATCGCAGCGCCGGTATTTACTTAGAAACGCCTTTTCCGGAGATGCGTTTTCTCGGGTGTGGTTTTTAATTTTTGGGGTTAAGTTAAGAAATAAAATAAAGTGGTGCGACAACTTTATTTTATTTCACTTAAAGCCACATAAAGCCACTTAAGCTAAGTTGAGCAGATAGGGTGGAACCCAAAATATCCTACCCACTTGGTAGGATATTTGTGAGGTGGGGCCCGCACGAGCCCACCGTTTCTTTTCCTCTAAGTAACGCACCCGTGAAAACCTCTTTTAAATGAAAGTCAACTGATGTGTTTTCTTAAATTCTTAACGCCCCTATTAATTGGGCAGGTAAGTCTTTGCCATTAATTCATCAAATTAACGGTTTGTTTCTTAACTTTGAATTTCAAATTGTTGGCATAAGAATAAAATAAGACCAACACATGTTTTTCTTGGGTGTGGCTTGTTGAGAGGATTTGGAGAAACTCTATCTTCATCCTCCTTCGCGAAGAATGCGAAGAACGCGAAGAACGCCAGCCTTTGACGAAAGGAGACGAAGAACGCCCAACCCTCGGAGATCGACGATGCAACGCCGTGTACCGCGACGTTGACGATCCTCCTTCCACGACGTTCCTTCCCCGTGACAACCTTCGATCAACAACCGATTGAGGTAGGGGATTGCGGTTCTTTTAATTTTCCTTTGTGGAATTATATCCTTAACATGGGTTTAATTGGTGCAATTAAATCTGTGTGTTTATAACCCTCAGAGATCGTCGATGCGACACCGTGTACCGCGACAACAGTGACGCCCCTTCCGCGACGCGACGATCCTCTTCTTCCTAGATGGTCAATTCCACGACGAACTCACGTTCGACGACAATGTTGAGGTAGGGGTTTTGATTCGTTAAAATCTTTGTGATTTATACCCGCGGCGTATGATTAAATTTTTGTTGCGAGACTTTTTAAACTGCTAACTCGGTGGGTGCGGACCAACGAACATGTCTGAACCCACCGCCCTTCTTGTTCTTGGTGTGCGGAACGGCGGACGACGACAAAGTAAGTCGCACGGGCGATGCGAGATCCTCGCAGTAAAGGACGGACCCCGGGAGGGCCTTTGGCGAAGACGGCGTAAAATTCCGACCACCGGAACTCGTCCGGTGGTCCGCGGAGTAGCCCGTCGGCGCGCCTCGCCGGTACGGCGGCGCCCGGTGCGCCGCTGGGAAGAACCACCGCGGCTGAAGCCGCGGCGGCGAAAGTGGTCCCATGACCGTGTGGGACCAGAGGGTCACGGGACACGGCAGCTCGGGCGTTTCTGCTGGCAAGGGCGTCCACACGTGGGACCGCGGTTCCCTCACGCGGGCGCAGCGTGCCCCCCGCTCCGCTCGACCGTAACCGGCCGAGCCGACCCTCCTGGCGACCGGGCCGCGCCCGCGCTGGCCGGGCCGGGTCACCTAGGCTGGGCCGGGCCACGCCGACCGGGTCAGGCCCGAACCCTGGTCGGGTCGACCTAGGGGGGGTTGGGCCGGGTCGGTCCGGGCCCAGAACCCCTATTTTCGGACCTTTCGGTCTTTTGCTCGTAATTTGAGCTATGGGCCTCCGATCGATGCACCGTCATTGGAGATGTGATCCTTGGATCGAGACGGTAGTTTAAACATATCGCACTCAAGGTTTCGGAGTACTTCGCGTTTGGCCAGGTTGGTTCGTACACGAAACCAACCGGGCCCTCAGAGCGGAAACGCTTATAACTTGAGCTCCGGACGTCCGATTGACGTACCGTTGACTTTTCTGGATTCCTCTTAGTGAGACGGATCTTTTGGATTACTCCTCCCGAGGTTTGGACATAGGTGGAGTACGTTTGGTTGGTTTTGACTTAAAAACCAACCGGTCCCCTGGGACAAAAAAGCCAATAACTCTCAGATCGGGCGTCCGATAGACGCGCCGTCTGTGACGTTGAGTTCCTGTTGATGATACAGAACTTTTGGATACATCAACTTCAGACTATGTGTCAGTTAATGTATCAGCCCCTCAGCTCGTGGAGCAAACCCTCCCGAACGAGCTTGCTGTGTGTGGGAACCCTATAGCGTGCTACATCTGCGACGACAATGAAGAGAGTACGGGAATCCTCTATGGGTTCGGTTGTGACCACTACGGTACTTTTTGGGACACATCAACTCCGGACTACATTTCAGTTGATGCATAGACCTCTTGGCTCATGGAGTGTACCCTCCTGGAATGAGCATGCTGTGGGAAGAAACCCTAGAGCCGGTTGAGACTTGACGACTGCTAATCGAACGACTCGGTGTGTTACGGATAGTCCAGTGGGAAGCGCTTGGTTGTAGTAGCAGACCCACATCGGAGGAGCGCTTGGTTGTAGAAGCAGACCCACGGTACTCAACAGAAGGAGTACCTCTGTAGGCTATGAGGGGGAACGCTTGGTTGTAGCGGCAGACCCACGACGGAGGAGCGCTGGGTTGTAGTGGCAGACCTACGATGGAGGAGTGCTTGGTTGTAGCAGCACGGGGGAGCGCTTTGTTGTAGCAGCAGACCCACGACAGAGGAGCGCTTGGTTGTAGCAGCAGACCCATGGTGGGATGCGCTTGGTTGTAGAAGTAGGCCCACAGAACTCAATAGGTGGAGTACTACAGCAGTCCAAGGTTAGAGGGAAGCGCTTAGTTGTAGCGGCATACCCACTGTACTTGATAGAGAAGGAGACTCCCAATAGCTATGGTTTCAACTTCATGATCGATCATGTGTGGTTCATTGCGTGGGTTAGCACCTACCGATCCTTTGTGGGTCCGACGGCTTAGATAAATCAGTGGCTACATCTGATCATCTCTATCGTCTTACGAAGTAGTATACCTGTGTGAGTTGAATCCTGTTTGTTTTCCTTTGTGGATTGTGTTGTGCTTTCTTGTGTGGACTGGGTTGTGATTTCCTTGTGGACTGGGTTTTACTTGGGATCGGAGGTTGGAGCGAACTGGAATTGGTGACTTAGGTATATGTATGGGCATATACCTAAGCAGTGTCGGATGTTACTTCATGATTGTATCTTTCCTTTTTGGATTATCCTTTGTGGATTCTGGGAGACCTTCGGGGGTCTCGGGGTCCCTACTGAGTAGTCTATACTCACCCCTGTACGGGCTATGCCCGCACTACGTTGTGTTGGTTGTAGACGATAAATAGCACTGATTGTGGTTGAGGCTTGCGGAGCAGAACAGTACCTAGAGGTGGACCACTAGGCGAGACGTACTCGGAGCAGACGGCTGGACCCGAGGAGCTGTGGAGGCTATCTGTACTCACCCTTCAGGTGGGACTTCCAGTGGGCGGCTCGACATTACTGCATTACTTTCAGTTGTTGTTTTCCCTTTCGATTTGTACTTAACTTTTAGTTTGGGTTTCTATTCTGGCCCACTTACTTTTCTACACTTACTATTGTACCCAGTTTTTACTTATTGTTTACTTCTACTGCTTGCTTGCTCTGTGGTGTTTGTTTACTTTACAAACGCAATGCCTTCCCTTTTTACCGGGAATTACGCCTTGGTGATAGTCGTCATCCCCTGGCCTATGGAAGGAGAGCTTGGGGTAGTCACGGCATGGTCCCCGAGGACGGGTCGTGACAATTTTATAAATATGTGAATTTGTACTATTAAAATAAATATCAACATTTATCAAAAATTCATGGGTTTTGACAAAAAACGGCTTTCAAGCCTTATTAAAAATTACAAATTTATTCCTAAAAATTATATGATAATTTATATTTAATAAAAATTAATTTATTAATAATATTTTGTTAAAATATTATTTAATTAAAAAATCCCTTAATTCATCAAAATATATTTCTTAATTGAATATTAACTAAAAATACTATTTCTGATTTAAAAACCATTTACAAAGAAACAATAATAAAAGGAATGTATATTCTTTAAAAAAAGTAATGCACAAAATCATAGTGTTAAGGTCTTGTTACATAACCCCTTATAACACCCGCATATAACCTAAGGTTAAGGTGTGCGATGGTGAAAGACTCTTGGGGTGGGTCGAAAAACATCACTCAGGTGGTAATCTCTATCAACATCCACTTCTTCCGTAGGTGGTTCCGTTCAAGCTTAACATAATGAAGCACAGATTGGGCATGGTCAGGAGTGAATCCTAATGACACCACCTCCTTTCCAAGCTCTAAAAAATGGGCTTCAAATGGATAAATTATATTGGATGATGTCATTGCTTCCTTTGTATGGTTAAATCGGATTTGTTAAAGCCCTATATTTAAACTAATCATATGAAAACCGTTCAACAGTTTATTAACAATGGTAAAAATTCTTAATGGTATATTGAAATCCAAAAATATTAAACGAAATATGTGCATATGTATTATATAACCATCTTAAAAATAATACATTTAATCATATCCATAGGAATTTTCATTAGTAAATGTTTGGGTCATTACAAATAGAGTACTAGAAAGGTTCTGGATATGGACGTGTCTCTAGTATAGTGTGTGTGCATGGAAATAGTTCACTTGATACCTCTGAGACTATATGTAATCTCTAAAATTAGTGATTTGTTAATTTTATTAGCTATTACAAGGTGGACTCACTAGCATACCTTGGCTATACTCATGAAATACATATACTTGATCTCGATACATGGAAATTTAGTTGTCAATATTTGGTCCCAGAGATTCCATGCTATATTCATTTATTGATAGTATGCACCTTCACTATATTGTATTGAATCTTATTCATATTTCTATATCTGGTTCATATTATATTCTTTTCTTGATTATCTATCTTTATCTTGTGAAATGGTTTTCAATTCCTTTCAAGACATATTTTAATTTAAAATTACGAAATTGAATGTTTTGTAGGATTAGTTTGATAAATGATTTTTTAATGTTTAAAACTCCATTTTTAATCTAATCATAAAACTAACATTATTATACTCCTCTTTTAGAATATTTTAATTACCTTATTATGTAACTCCATAAAATTTTGGTGGAATCCTACTGGTCTATTTACCTCACACTCTACTTGTACCTTTTAGTGTTTTCAGCACTTTTTATCTTATAGTAGGTGTCGTTATCTCACCTTCCTTCCTGGCTTCAAGTTATGGGGACCAAGGTAATGTGAATTTGGAAAAGGTGGGTGTTCATGGACCACCATGATGTGGTTTTTAGTGGTTATGTTCTACTTTCAGTTTTCTGTGTGTCTCTTTGTACATTAATATGTATGTATTGATTAACATATAGGATGATGAATCTGCATTGATCTTGATTGTTGTAAATATTTTGAAGTAAAATCATTCCCAGAGATTATTTTTTGATTCCTCGGTACTTTTTTCTAGCTCGTGGAGATCGGTAACGCTCATTCAGTTCGTGACAAATCCACTCAGATATCGGTTTTGATGGTATTTCGGGTTGGTTCCTTACAGATGGTATCAGAGTATTTCATTCCTAAAATGGAAATAATTTAATTTTAAATGCTTATTTTATTTTTTGTGATTCATTGTATAAATTATATAAAGAATTTTTCAGGACATAAGATGTAGTATTTGAGCGGGTGCTTGATCATGACCCATTTCTGATCAGACTTGAGTTACTAGGGATGTTGTAACTTTATTCTTTCTTTTGAGTTATTGGTTTTTTGATGATAAATATTATTTAGATTCACAATGAGACAATATCTATTTCGGGGAATATTTTTTGATTCTTTTACCATAATGGAATGATCACCAAAGTTTCACCATGTTTTCAATATATAGTAAAGTGTGAGGAATCAATGTGATTAATCTAGATATCCAACAATGAAAAGTTATGAGGTTATTGTATGGTTTACCACCCCATTCAACCAAAACATTATTAGTTCTAAATTGGTTCTAAACTTAAAACATTATTCATTCTCATACAAACGGCTTCACTTTTGTGACATTGGTTATTTAGTTTATGGATGTGGATTGTTTCCTCCTCATGTGTGGTTTTTTCATCTTTAATCCCTTTTTTATGATTTTAAATTGTTTGTGAAAGAAAAATTTAGTCTTAAAACAAGTTTTGGTATGTTCTTTGAGAAATTATTTCAATTACCAAAAATTTACTTTTATTAAATTCTTAATTTGGAAAATTGATTATCCAACACTATTATGTGATGTGATAAAACAATATTTTAAGAAGAAATTTTGGTTTGTCGTTGATTTATATGGAAATGGATTTCATGATTCGAAAATGGGATTAATGAGTTTTAAACCTGGAATTAATTTATATGTGAAGGTAAAGGGTTTTTGAAATTTTGAATTATTTATAGAAATATTTATTATTTTGAAAGGAAATAGTAATGTTTTATAAATGGTAAAGTATTCAGTGTTTTGAAATCAATGATGCTTTGATAATGAGGTTTATCACTTTGTTTAAAAATATTTTTCACTATTTGATTGTTCCTTGATTCCTAAGTTGATATGCCTATGTTTTTGGATGTTTAGAAATTCCTCCCATAAATTCCTTCTAAAAAGATAGAATGTTGGTCCAATGGTTCGTTCCCCAGGCTAGTTCTTCACATTTTTCAGAAATACAATCCCTTTTCAAAGACACTAGCCTGACTCCATATCGAGTAGTGAAGCCTATTAAATTCTATAATTTTTACCCCATCCTTGAATTCTTATATTTCCACCCACCTTCTTTGAAAGGCGAACAAGGTCATCTCGAGGCAGTGCACTAGCTTCAAGAAGTTGAGGCAATCTGGGATTCACTATAGACTGTTGAATATCTAAAGTCCAAGTCTATCAAATCCTAATTCATAATATCTAACTAAGAGTGGTGGGATGTTTTTATTACCTTTGGTATTTATGAATTAATTTCTTCTTAATTCTTCAATTCAGTCTTCATTTAGTGGCAGTATCTTGCGGATGTGAAGAAGGGGAAATTTACTTTATTACTAGGTTTCTTTCAAGATGAGCTATCAGTTGCAGAGTATTCCATGAAATTATCATGGTTGGTAAATTTAATACCTAGTTTTGTTGGTACTAAATTTATTAATGATGTCTATTTTAGAAAATATATTTACCCATACCTATTAACTTCCATGCCTACGGTCAATATGAAATCTTATTAAGGGACACTCAATATGAATTTTATAGTTGAAGTGGATCTAATGAAATAATATAAATGGAATATTTAATCATTAATGGTTGGGGAATGATATTCTCCTTAATAAAAGAATATTTATGTCATGTGTTTCTAGTGTGTAGTACCTAGTCATCCAAACCAGATGTGTTAAAAAAACCAAATTTTTTTGAATGGTGTAGTCGTTAAGGTGACCATATTAGGTTTTTAATGTTGGGAAAATGGAAAGAGAAACCTCAGTTAGGAACATCATCTACTTTTTGAAGGAAAGTAGATTCTTCAATATAAAATGAATCCATCCATAGTCCCCATAGTTCATCTTTTCATGTAGTGGAGGAGCTTCTATTTTTCATCCTTTAGTTTCTCAATGTGGTTAATATTTATCCAGATTTTTGTTTCTAATGTGGTTGTGTAAAGTATTTGAGTCTTTACTTCTTGTTTCTTGTCAATGTTTTCAAAATATTTTTTTGGAACATTTTGGATTATAAAATGTGGATCTTGTTTGGGGTTACTTTTTGATTTCTGATGTAATAATGGTTTTATTTCTTGATATCTTGATTATTGCCCCTTATGGGAGTATAGTTCCCTATTGTGGAGCAACATGGATGTTTTATCTCTTTCTTATTTTACTTGGATATACCTTGGGAATGTACTTGGGTGACTAAGAGGATGTGAGTTTTTTTATAGATCTGGCCCCTATAGTGATGGAATTTAATTTTATGATCTCATCAAGGTATGAGGCCTGGTATTAAAAATCCTATGCTATCATTGACTGCATAATCATGGTACAATTACATTTTATTTCTTTACCTTTCTTGTGGATTATGATATTAGATGTTTCTCCTTTGTGGGTGTTTGAAGTCTCACATTCATTTCATCTGTAACTCCATTTTGGTGAGTCTTTAAATGATGGGAATTAAAATTCCATGTCTCCAATCATTCTCTATATTTGATGGATGTGATGATTTTGGTGTTTTGATTTGGGATTTTGGTGTGTTTTCAGCCTTTGGGTGAGTCTCACTTCTAGACCATAGACCAATCACCTCAAGAGATGAGTGATGCACTTCTTCTTGGGTCATCATGTTCTATCTCTTGGATTCGAGTATTTTTTGGGACATAATGTCTTATGGTGGATAATTTGTAACATCATGTTATTTATTTTAAGTGTTTTGACACATTGACTTAAATATACAATGATTGGATATCTATGTGGGTTGTTTATATAGTTTTTTTTGGATCTTTTTTGAAGTTTTATATGTCTTTTCATGGTTTCTTCATTGTTTACTCATGGTTAAACAATGTGTGAAACTTTGGTTGCATGGTTTGAGTGTGGTTAGTTTATGGTTAAAGAAATTGTGCAACCTAGGAAAAAGGGTTTGCACAGTTTATGCACGGTTTGCGCATAGTTAAACAAAGTGTTCAAGGGGTTCAAGTAGTTTGCGCATAGTTAAACTATGTTTGAAACCTAATCTTTCAACTCTTCCAGGGGCTCTGTTTTGGGTGCACAGTTAGGTGTATGTTCATTATTAACCATAAAAACCAACCCATCAAATCATATATACAATAATAAAAAGTTATGAAAATATTAATTAGAATAAACAACCCCTAGTTAACCCCAGACTCCTCCCACTCAAACCAAATCCAATCCTTAGGCTTTTGGGAGCCCTTCAGAGGCATTTTTTATCCCCAAACCACATTTATTGGTGGATCAAAGCATCAATTGAAGTAGTCATCTTCTTTTTCAGTATATTTTTCTTCAGATATTGTTTAATCTCTCCTCTTCTTTTGATAATTTCTTCCTAGAGGATATGATATCCTTGTCAATCATTGGATATTTTTTAATTATGCGAAATTGTGCATCTATGGTGTCATCTTCCTTTTATCAAGATCCCCCATCCTTGATCTGGTGATCACCATCTGAGATGAAAAATCTAAAAAAATTGGTTGGATTACTTATATTACATGTAGTTGTTTCTGTGATTTTACTTCATTTTTTTGATTCATTGTTTCTTGATAATTCACATATACATGTTTTGTAATTCTGAACACATGTTATTTAGATTTTATACATTTAATTCCTTATAAAAACTTCTTTGACCCTATTCTCATTTAATTGAACATGGAATTAATTGAATCACTATAATCTTGATATATATAACCTTTTATGAATTGTTTAAATTCCATTTTTATTGGATTAATTTTCAAAGTACTTTAAAAATGTGTTCGGGTGAAATTGAAAGATTTTGGAACATGTTTGGATTTATTAAATGAACTTCCTTGATTTAAATTAAATGAAATGAACTATTTGATATCTTATTAATTGTTTCAAATGCTTGAATTTATTAAATAACCAATAACCCCCTATGAATGATTTTGAATTTGTTTTTAAATGGGTATTCCTAGGTTATTTGAAAGAAATGATTTATTCACTTTGAAAGAGGGTTCCAACCCAGGTTTAGAAATATTTTCAAACATTTTAAAAATTATAACACTTATGTTGAATTCTTTGTAGATTATTTTCAACAAATTGTCATTTTAAAGGCCAATTTTTCATTTATATGAAGAATTTGGAAATAAAAATCGTATTTTTACCATTTTAAATATTGAATTTTAAAAAAAAAATTGAATTGAAATTGATTTTTCTTTATGTCCTGGTCAAAACATTATGATAACTCAATGATGTGATAATCCCTTAATTGTAAATTTTGATCCTTACAATTCCCACAGTTGGGGGGTTGAAAATGGTATTATTTACATTGAGAGATTTTGGGGTGAGAGAGAGATGTTATTGATAAGCATCCTCGTGTGATCCTCATAACTTGTTTATCTCACCCATTCTTTTGACTAGTCATGGGAAACTTGATAGATAGATGGGATGACTAAGACATATGTTTCAGTAGAGGACTCCCATTCTTCAATTATATAGATAGGTAATGTGAAACGTTCAGGCTATGGATGTACAACCAGGAAAGTGGGTGTGCATAAAAATGTTTTTCATGTGACTCGTGATATAAGATGTAATCCTAGTAATTATTCATGTTGTAATTTGATTAGGTATTCTGAGGTGGACTCACTATCATACCTAGGTTGTACCCATGTCATCCATATACTTTATCTTCATACATGAGAGTGTTATTTGTCACTATTTGGAACTATATTTTCCTTTCTAGATTAATTTATTGTTATTATTCACATATACTATATTATATTGACTCTTGTTCATATTTCGATATGAAGTGTGTATTCTCATGTTTTCTTGATTATCTAACTTTATCTTGTGAAATGATTTTCAAATATTTTAAAGAAAAATTTTTAGTTTTTAAACGGTGAAATGGAAGGTTTTTTAGGTTTTGTTTGATAAATGATTTTTAAATGTATAAAACTCTATTTTTAGAATAATCCTAAAACTCTCATTATTGTACAACTCTTTTAGAATATTTGAATTAACTTATGAAGTAACTTCATACAATATTTTTTGGAATCTTAATTGGCTATTTAGATCACACCATTCTTATAACTTTTAGTGTTTGTATCCCTTTATTATATTATAGTAAATTTTCATGCTCTCATCTTACTTTGTGGTTTTGAGTTAGGGTGACGAAGGGCTGGTGACTTGGGATACAGTGGGTGGTAATGGCCCACTAAGAGGATGGTTTTGGTTGTTATGTTCTGCTTTCAGTTTCCATAGTGTCTCTTTGTACATTTTTATATATGTACTAATTTATATATTGGATGATTTTTCTACATTATACTATGTTATTGTAAATATTTTTAGGGTGAAATCATTCCCAATATTTATTGTTTGATTCCCATGTGCTTTTCACTAGCCCGTGGAGATCAATAACGCTCTTTGGGTAAGTGGGGAATCAGCTCGGATAGTTTAGATTTTATTTTCGGTTGGTTTGTTACATATTTTATGTTCTTAAGCATGAAAACATTAAACATAATAATGTTTTAAATATTATATGAGGACTGAAGAAATTCCTTGAAGTTTATAAGTGTTTTATGCCTCTATCATTTTTATATGCTAATGGATGGTTCTTTCATTATATTATTAAATATATATTCACATGATAGAAAAGGAATTTGATGTAATAGGAAGTTATTGTGTTTGAATGAAAAATATTTGAGATAAATTGAAGTGATTTAAATTTTTTAATGATATTTTAGTTTAGTTTCATCCATTTCAGATAAGTTATAACAATAATAAAGAAAAAAATTACAAGAATTAAAAAATTAAAAAAATCCTTCGATGTGGTTGGTGATTTTGGAAATTCATTTTAGAGTTTGATACTGAGTTCAGGTATACTCCATAAGACTTGTGTAATTCAACTAAGAATTGGGTTAATCTAGGGTACTTTTTAATATTCTAAGGTAAGACTGTTAATTAGATAAGAAATTTGGATGATCTCATAAAACATTTTGGAAACACTTAGTAAGACATTCATATTTAGTTCCTAAGACATCAATAATGAGAATAGCTGCATCTAATTTGAGTTCATAAGACTTGAAGTCTTACTAAATGGATGTTGTCATGAGTTCATATGAATTTATGGATAGAGTTAATAATTTTACAATGAAACTTATAAAAGGGGGTTGTCCTTAAGATACCTAGAGGAGATAGCCTCAACCTCCATTAGGTAGCGACTAACCTCATATATAACTATCCATGGAGTTGGAAGAGGATAATAGAGATATTGATGTTTGAAGCTAAAAATAGAGAGAAATTAGCCATTATTTGGTGTGGTGTGGTTGAATAGTAGTCATAATATGGGGTGGTACCATGGAATTTCAATTTCTAGTTAAAAAAGAATTCATATTGATATACTAGTGGCAAGAATAAGTGGACATTTTTCATAGAGTAAGAGTAATGTGGTAATTGTTTATCATTTAATATTTGTGGATAATTAGGCCGATATGAGGTAGTCATCTTCCTTATGTTAAGAAATCAATTTACTTTTCCATGAAGTATATAAGAAAAACTTATTGAAAGTATGAAACACTTGTGATGTCTAACACCACACCATAGATGTAATCATTTAATGTTATAGTTTAAAATCAAATTCTTTGTTATTTGGAGATAGAAGGTTGGTGAAAATCAATAACTTTTAATGAAGATCTGTCTCATCCTCAAAAGATAAAATTCCTAAATAAGATGGTAATTATATCATTCTTAGTTCTTATTTGTTTATTATATATCATTATTATCTAGTATAATCCATGATTCAAGTAATTTTTTTGATAATAGGTGAATATGATAATGTTGAAAATATGGAATTCTTATAAATAAGAATTACTATATATAACTCATTCTTGATAAGATATTAAAGTGAAATGTAGTGGAAGTAAAATGTCATAATCACAACTATAGTATTACATGATTCACATGTATAAGTAGATTCATTGATATATATATTTTTAATAATAAACAAATAAAAAATATTATGGTGATAATTTTACTGTTTTAAAATGATTTTTAAATACCGAGTCCTGAGGAAAATCAACAAAAGTAACAACATGTGAGAAAGACTTCAAATATTGAGTTTTGAAGAAGCATGATTTCAATTGTTCTAATTGTTAATATTTATGGTGACTCATGATTCAAATACTATGAGAATAATATTAAAAATGGGAGATTATATAAAAGGTATGAATAGAATAATAACACTAGAATTTAACTCTTATTTTCATTATGCATTATGAAATTTGAAAAATAAAAGTAAAAAGAAGGGAGAACTAATACTTTTTTCTATTGTAGATTGTTGGTCGGAGTGAATACTCAAGAGGGGGTCAATTGAGTTCCAATTTAAAATTTTTGTTAATAATATTTCTATTAAAATACCCTAGTTTAAAAACTAAGTTAAACTGTAGGGAATTTGTAAAACTGTAAGGGTACGATTAGGTTCTCAAAAGATTGATTACGCCTCAGTTAATTTTAATCAAGAGATTAAATTAGCTTTTCAAACTAACCTACTGATTTAAAATAGTTACAAACACTTGCTATATTAACTATCAAAGTAACTTTAAAATAATTTTATATTTCAAAGTAATTAGCAGTGGAATATTCAATATAGGTTAAAAAAAATAAGTAAGCACAACAGTTTTAAAACAAGAGGTTCAGTCTCAAGTTGAGACTTATTCCTCTCAAAAAGTTTATATAAACTATGATCCACACCCAGGATCACGGTTTTCTAACAGTACTCAGACTGTTCAGGTCCACGGATCTCTACCACAGTTCTATGTGGGAAAAACAATAGCAACAACTCTTAGGTTGTCCAGGTCACACTTGACCTCTTACACAACTCACAGTGGAATATAAGAAGGTGAATAAAGTTTGGTGTGAGGATTTAGTATCCTCCAGTTCAGCACAAGAGTTAGTGTGTGTCTAAAAAATGGAGATATACACAAACACTGTTCAGAATGTAAAGCAAAGGGATAAAATATACAAAATAAAAGATTTTAGAATGCTTTGTGTAATTACAGATGAGTTATGGACTCGTTTTGATGTTTCATATGGAAGTCTAGCCCTTTCTGGTGAGGATGACTCAAAACAGAGTATCGTTGTTCTTCTCAGCTACAACTATTAAGACTTGTGCATATGATTTTCAGTAAGGCAGGGCCACTCGTCTTTTTGTTTGTTTCGGGTGAAAGATCTACTTGAAGCTCTTTGGTTTTTACAGGAGTTCTTTGAGTTCTCCTTGTGTTCCCTGGGACTTCACACACGTGCACCTTCTTTCCTATGTTGTTCTCTTTTCGTTCCGCTCTCTTATTTTTACTGCAAATCTTCCTTTTTATTTCTTGAGATCTGGAAAATAGAATGATTACCTTTTTATAGTTATGAGGTATGGTTTCCTGACATCCAACAACCAACATTAATTAATAGCAGGTGAATTTAACTAAGCAAATATGACCATTGGAATTTAAAGTGTTAGTAGAAAGTTCAAACAGTTTTCAGGACTATCGGTGAGTCATGAGATCAGTGAGTCACTTGAATCTACATCGGCATCGGTAGGTCATTTGATTAGCATCGGAATCAGTAGGTCATTTGATCAGCATCGGTATGATCGGTCTCATCGGTGCGACTGTTCTCATCAGTGCAACCGTCCTCATCGGTGTGACCGTTCTCATCGGTGCAACCGTTCTCATCGATGTGACTGTTCTCATCGGTGTGACCGTTCTCATTGGTGCAACTGTTGTCATCGATGCAACCGTTCTCATCGGTAAGACCGTTCTCATCAGTGCGATCGTTCTCATCGGTGCGACCGTTCTCATTGGTTTAACTAATGGTGACTCAAGAGAATAACAAACGATGAGTCAAAAACATAAAATCCTCACAAAGTTTCTGGTCAATCAAGAACACTTTCAGGTCAATAGTAAACCATAGATAATCATATATAAACATATGTAGACATGATTAAATATATATAAACACATTTAGACAAGATTTATGATTATTAAAATAACCATCTCATAGAGGGTTAAAAAATCTCCCCCATTTTAATAATCACAAATCTGTGGCATAAATGAAGAGGGAGGAGAGAATATAACAGTCAGCATGATCCCCCTATGTAAAAAAAAATATAACTAAAGATAATCATATCATCAGATTACAAAGATCTCCCTTTTACATATAAGGTATTGTATCTATGTATTCATTTATAGAAGTAGTCATTTCTCCCCCTATATATATATATATATCCTTTTCTCCCCTCTATCTATGTATTCATGTAGATAAATAGGAATCATTTAAGAAGACATTATTTTGCCCCCTTTGGGATTAGAAAAAATAACAAGAGTAGAGAGTATAAAAAGAAGAAAGTTCTATTAAAACAACCACACAAAAAGTTACACAAATAAAAAGATACCTTATCAAAAATGACATGAACAACTACTTATTGGGGTGCATAGGATCTTTTCCTTTAGCAGATGGAGGAATGGATGGGCCATAGGGTGGTTTGGTGGAAGGTTGATCTGACCAGATGGAGAGCGGAGGTAGCACAGCTCGGGTTGGAAACAGAGTGGGTGCTAAGGTAACTTGTGGTTGAGGAGAAGATCTTCTAGAAGGCGGCTGCTGAATGACCGGCCTAATTTTAGAGAGAGAGAGCCTAAGAAACTGATGGCTGACCAGGAGCAACATTGGATGGACTCATAGGCTTAGCAGTAGGAAAAACAATTTCCTTATCTTGCACATAAAGATACGGTTTGAGTAGATTGATATAATCCTAAATGACTTCACCACTATATTTCATGGCCTTCTCAAAATCATATTTGTTCTGCATAAAACATTCGAGAGTGGGAGTAAAATCTTTCAACTACTAGACCTGAGCTTTAAAGGCCTGAGTGACTGGAGGAAGCCACAAATTCTTATCCAGGACTTTAAAATGATGGTTCAACTCATGCTTGGTATAGATTTTAGAAAAATAGTGATCCACATTTTCTTTTATCTCTTTCTGAGCCTTCGTAGAATCGGCTGAATAAAGCTTTACCATTTTGTGAATATGATCACTGTTTTCTTTCATCTTTTTCAAAGATTCTAAATCCAGAATCTGTCCAAGTGCTACTAACTCTTCTTTTATAACATCTTTTATAGCATTGATCTCATGGCCAGTAATCTTGGTCACTTTTGAGGAGTTATATTGAGCAACAATATGAGTAATCTCAGCCTTAAACTTTCTCAAATCAGATTTCTTTAGGTGTTCTATCAAATTTCTCAAAACATCTATCATGACAGTGATGGTTGATCTAAATTCACCTAATAGAGAAACTAAGTCATTGCCTAAATCCTTGAGTGCTTGATTTTGAGAGGTAATGTGCCTGCTAATCATCTCACTAGTATTGCACAGGTCCGGCTTAATAATATGTACCACTATTTGCATTAAATCATCCATTGTAGCCTCATATAAAGTCATAGGAGTAGGAGCATTAGATAATTCCGCTTTTGTTGTCTCTCTAACTGTGTGAAGAAACTCATATTTAAATCTATCCAAATCAGATTGAGAAACTGAAGAACCAGGTCTTTCTGTTGTCACTTTCACATTCTCAGCAACTAGTCTAGCCTTTACTGAATGGCTTTCCTTTACAATAAGAACTTCTTCTTCCTCTTCCTCTAAATAATCCAAACCAAGAACTGAAAAACCAGGGTTTTCATCCCATGCAGCTTTACAAGAGGTATACCAGGGATTTACAAAATCATCTTTTCCAGAATTTTCATGTGATATTTCCTCACCTACATTAATGTCTATCTATAATATTATTTCAGCCTCCGGAACAGCTTCTTCTTCAACTCGTTGTGGTTGACAATCACCTTGGATCCCATTTTGACCATCTACTGGTCGAGTAGAAACATCATCATCATCACCATCATCATTATTTCCATCTTCATCATCTCCATTATCATTATCACCATTTTCATTTCCATTATTATTTACTAAAGTTACATCAGTACTATCATTTCTACTAGATTCATACTGATCAGAAATTGATTCCTCATTATCAACTTCTTCTTAATCACTTAGAAGGGGTTCTGACTCAGGTTACTGAAGAGGTGGACTAGCTGGTCCAAATTCCATTCTTCTTTTATTAGTACTTACAGTATCATGATCACTTCTATCGTCAGGAGGTGACTCTGATTCCTTTTCAGTATTCACATCATCATCAACCTCAACTTCCCTTGTTCCCTTCTTACTGGACTCTCCAGTTTCCTTAGGAACTTCTGTTTCTTCTTCCTCGTCATAGTAGAAAAGTTCCTCATCAGGTTTTAAACTGGGATCTCTCATACCCTTTGGTCTCTTAGAATGATCAGAAGGATTAAAGGAGTCATACAGCTTGTCTTCATCAGCAAACCATTACTTCTTCCATGGATTCCAATTAATTTTTATTCTTTTTCAGATATCCTTGTTAATAAAGATGCTACAACTTGATAAGATACACTCATCTCCATCTTCAACACAACCCAAAAACTTTAACATAGAAGATATTTTCTTAGAGTAGAACAAGGTTGTAGCTTTCTTAGAAGGATTCCCCATCTCAGTAATATGAACAGTAATATATCTACATAAGTTGATCTTCTCACCATTCAGCAATAAAAATAACAAGAAAACATCTTGATACTTTACAACAGAAAAATCACCTTTTCTAGGATAGATTTTTTGCTCAATAAACTTAAAAAAAATTATACTTTCACCATCTAACTCATCAGCTATTATTCTTCTGGACTCAGACTTGCCGATTAGCATCTCCAGATCAAGATCATAAGAAAAATATTTAGTGGTAGGAGGAATGTTACCAGAATTTTCTTCATATCTAACTTTATGAGGCACTCCCAAACACTCAGCCTATTACTTTGAAGAAAAAGATATCTTTTTTCCTTTGACCACTGAAGATAGTCTTGCAGTTTCTACTCCATCTAATACAATAGTTAAGTTCAGATAAAACTCATGCACAATCTTTGGGAAGTAAACTCTTTTATTATCATAGAACTAGTCTTTTCATCCTTGCATCTCCAATACTTTTAACAGAGCAGACTTAATGGATAACACCCATTTGGAACTCACTTCCTTTTCCTCGGTGACCACCCGAGCTTCCAACTCCGTGTTCACTGACCTTTGAGTCGTGCTGCTAGATTCTCCTCATTGGCATTTCACAGGAGAGGAACCTTCAGACTCCTTGCTTTGCTGCTTTTTCTTTTCCATTTTTATATTCGACAAGTTTGAGAGGTTGAAAAGGTTCAAAAAGGTTCAGGATTCAAAAAAAATAGAGTTCAGTGGGAGATGGAAGGTCAACAGTTTTTAGAGAAAGAAATAGTCATGCGTCATAAATTTTATCATTTAGTGTTACCGTAATAAAAAATAAGAACGATTAAGTAAAACAACGTCGTTTTGACAAATACTAACAGTTTTATAAACTAGAAAACATAAACGGTAGAAAAGATCCGTTTCACTGATCGGTTTCACTGATCGGTTTCACTGATCGGTTTCACTGATCGGTTTCACTGGTCTATTTCACTGATCGATTTCACTGATCTCTTTCACTGATCTCTTTCACTAATCTCTTTCACTGATCAGTTTCATGGATCGGTTTCACTGATCGGTTTCACTGATCGGTTTCACTGATCAGTTTCACTGATCGGTTTCACTGATCGGTTTCACTGATCGGTTTCACTGATCGGTTTCACTGATCCGTTTCACTGATCGGTTTCACTGATCAGTTTTACTGATTGGTTTCACTGATCGGTTTTACTGATCTATTTCACTGATAGGTTTCACTGATTGGTTTGATCAGTTTCAGTAATCGGTTTCACTGATCGGTTTCACTGATCGGTTTCACTGATCGGTTTCACTGATCGGTTTCAATGATCGGTTTCACTGATTGGTTTCACTGATCGGTTTCATTGATCGGTTTCACTAATCGGTTTCACTGATCGGTTTCACTGATAGGTTTGATCAGTTTCACTGATCAGTTTTACTAATCAGTTTCACTGATCGGTTTCACTGATCGGTTTCACTGATTGGTTTAACTGATTGATCATACCTAACTCTTGCTTAATAAAATTTAACCTTTTCGAGATCAAGGTTTTGGTGAAGATATCAGCTAATTGACGTTCAGAGTCAATAAATTCCAGAGAAATATCACCTTTTTTATAATGATTTCTCAAGAAGTGATGTCTGACATCAATGTGTTTGGTCCTAGAGTGAGACACAGGATTCTTGGAGATATTAATTTCACTAGTTTTATCACAATTTATGGACACATGTCTAAATTGATATCCGTAGTCCAATAAAGTGTGTTTCATGCACAGAATCTATGCACAACAGCTACCAGCAGCAATGTATTCTACTTCAGCAGCAGACAATGCAACAGAGGTCTTTTTCTTACTACACCAAGATACCAGAGACTTTCCCAAAAGATGGCATGTTCTAGATGTACTCTACCTATCTAAATTGCAACCAGAAAAGTCCGCATCTGAATAACTTATTAAGTCAAAGTATTGTCCTTTTGGATAAAACAAACCTAAATTGGTAGTATGTTTAAGATATTTGAAAATCCTTTTAATAGTAAGTAAATGAGATTATTTAGGATTAGCTTGAAATCTTGCACATATGCATACACTAAACATAATATCGGTTCGATTAGCATAAAGATAAAGTAAACTTCCAATCATACCTCTATAATTTCTTTGATCAACTAGTTTCCCAATTTCATCATCATCCAAATTACATGTGGTACTCATTGGTGTGTCACTTCCCCTATTACTATCCAAACCAAAACGTTTTAAAAGTTCCTTTGTATGTTTACTTTTATTTAAAATAATACCCTCTTTATTTTGAAAATTTGAAAACCAAGAAAATACTTGAGTTCTCCCATTAAACTCATTTCAAATTAATTATGCATAGTTTTTGAAAAGTCAATACATAAATTATATTTAGTATATCCAAAGATAATATCATCAACATAGATTTGTACAATCAAACTATATTTATAAATTCTTCTAATAAAGAGAGTGGGATCTACAATTCCTTTAGTAAAACCTTTTGAGATAATAAAATTTTTTAGTCTATCATACCAAGCTCTTAGAGCCTGTTTTAGACCATATAAATATTTAGAAAGTTTACAAACATGATTTTAAAAATGGGGGTCTGTAAAACAAGGTGGTTGTTCAACAAAAACAACTTCAATTATAAAACCATTTAGAAAAGCATTCTTAACATCTATTTGATATAACTTTAAATTCAGATGAGCAGCATAGGCAAGTATAAACCTAATAGCTTCTAATCTAGCTACAGGGGAAAAGGTTTTCCCATGATCTATTCCTTCCTCTTGACTATACCCTTGTGCAACTAGCCTTTATTTTTTTCTAACTATATTTCCAAACTCATCAACTTTATTTATTAAACCCCATTTAATGCCTATAGTCAAAATGTCCTTCGTTCTGTCAACCAATTCTCAGACTTTGTTTCTTTCAAATTGATTTAATTCTTCTTGCATAGCTATTACCCAAAATCCATCATTGGTAGCATCATTGATATTTTTAGGTTCTAACTATGAAAAAAATGCTTGATGTTCAACCTTGTTTCTTAGAGAAGCTCTAGTCGGTGTCCCTCTATCAAGATTACCAACAACAGCATCCAAAGGATGGTTCTTTAGAATCCTGGTTGATCTAGTAAATGTAGGACTAGAAATTTCAGGTTCATCTGTAGGTTCGGTTTTAAAAGAAGCAGGTTCTGGAAAGTTTTCAAAACTGGATGTCTTTACAACAGGTTCATTGATTTTATCATTAAGGTCCAGAATAGACAAATCTTCTTCAAGTTTTTCAATGGAAGATTTGGGTTCACGTGGATCAGTTTCATCAAACTTGATGTGAACATATTCTTCCACACATTTGATTCTTTTGTTAAAGACTCTATTGGATTTTATAGTTAAATAAAATCCTAGAAAAAATTCTTTATCACTTTTAGAATAAAACTTGTCATGATTATCCTTTGTATTGAGAATAAAGACTCTGCAACCAAAAACTCTGAAGTAATTAAAATTAGGTTTCCTATCGTTCCACAACTCATAAGGGGTCTTTTTGAGAACAGGTCTAATCAAGACTCTATTTATAATATAACAAGGTGTGTTTACAGCTTCATCCCAAAAGTAAACAGGAAGGTCATACTCATTAAGCATAGTTCTTGCAATTTCTTGAAGGGTTTTGTTTCTTCTTTCTAATACACCATTCTACTGAGGTGTTCTAGGGGCAGAGAATTTGTGACTATAGCTATTGTGTGAGCAGTAAGATTCAAACTCTTTATTTTCAAACTCACGACCATGATCACTTCTCAGGGTCTTAATCTTAAGTCCACTAAGGTTTTCTATAGACTTAGAATATTTAATAAAGTAAGAAAAAGCTTCACTTTTGTGGGCTAAAAAGTATACCCGTGTATATCTAGAAAAGTAATCTACTAAGACATAGAAATAGTGATTCCCATTTAAACTAGAAACTCTATAAGGTCCAAAAAAGTCCATGTGAACCAACTATAGAGGTTGAGAAGTAGAAAATTATTTCTTTGATTTAAAAGAAACTTTATGGTGCTTTCCCTTTTGACAGGGATTACAGACTTTATCAGTTTGAAATTCATGTTTAGGTAGGTTTCTAACTATGTTTTTTCTAGTCAGTTTTCTAAGTGAGTGAATGTTTCAGTGTCCTAATATTCTGTGCCATAGCCAAGACTCTTTATGAAAATAATTCAAGCAAGTAATGTTTTGTTTAGCCAAATAATTCAAATCAACAGCATAAAAATTTTCATTTCTCAAAGCAGAAAATACTAGAATATTTTTAGAATTATAAATATTACATGAATAATTTTCATATTTAACATTAAAACCATCATCATACAATTGATAAATTCTAAATAGGTTATACTTAAGTCCATCAACAAATAAAACTTTGGAAATTAAAACTGAATTAGTGTTACCAATATGGCCTAAGCCGATGATTTTTCCATTTGAATTATCACCAAAGGTGAAATGGCCTCCATCAACTTTGATTAAAATCTTTAAGCATGAGTAATCTCTAGTCATATGCCTTGAACATCCACTGTCCCAGTACAATACCATTTTATGGGAACTTTTCAAGCAAGTTTCTTACAAAACATGTTTAAACAAAAAAATGATTTTGGAACCCAAATTTTCTTGGGACCAAATAGGTTGGCAAGAAAAACTTTTGGTACCCAAATTTTTCTAATGGGTCTCATACAATCAATAGATTCAAAGTATTGTTAAAGATAAAATTTATTTGATCTATAGCCATGTGAATAACTAGTTGAAGCATATAAATTTCCAAAACTAGAACTAGCAGCATTCTGTCCAGATTTAAGAATCAATCTATTTTTAGTAATCTATCTCTTTCCAGGATGATAGCCTATACCAGTGGTATATTTGGGTGCCACTTTTTTATATAACAGTTGAGTTAGAGTATTCTTTCTATTCTTGAATTTCTCTAAGACCTTCCTTAATTGCTCATTAGATAGCTTCAGATCAGTATTTTCCTTAAGTAATTGAGAATTGTTTTCCTTTTCTATATCAAGAGTAGATTTAACAGAGTTGGTCAAAGCATGTTGATTCTTCAAGGTCTTATAATTTTCCTTCAATTCATTACAGGTTTCTTATAGCATATTACAGTATTCAAACAGCTCTTCACTTGTCATGTTTTCAGATTCAGAATCAAAATCAACTTCAGAATAATATGAATTTAATGTAGGAGTATCCAGTGTTACCTCAGATGTGTTTTCCATAAAACACACGTTAGATTTATTATATTTCTCATCCTGAGTAGAATTAAAGTCACTTGAACTATCTTCTGAAGCACTCCAAGTTGCTTTCATATCTTTTTTGTACTTATTGTCTTTGTAGTTATGTTTCTTCTTGAACTTCAATTTTGGACAGACTTATTTCACATATCATTTCCTTTTAAATTCATAACAGAAAATTTCAACACTCTTATCAGACTTTTTCCAATCCTTCTTCTAATGACCTTTGTTGTCATATTTTCCTTTATAATTTGGTTTTCTGAAGAATTTCAGTAGGTATGTGAACTTTCTCCTTATCCTTGCTCTTTGAAGGATATTTATTGAAGGCTACTGACTTCCTCATTGGTTCATCGTCTTCTTCCTTATTTAGTTTAAGTTCTTCTTCATACATCATAAGCTTACCAATTAATTCCTTAACAGGTAAAGCACCAATATCACAGGATTCTCTAATTGAAACACATATGCCTCTCCATTTTTCTGGTAAACATCTTAATATCCTCATGATCTGTTCTTTTGCAGGAAAAGCTTTTCCAAGTGAGCTCATAGTGTTGACAATCTCATTGAACCTTAGATACATGTCAGAAATAGGTTTATCAGGCTTCATTTAAAAATTATCGTACTTAATAGTATAGGTATTAAATATCATTTCCTTAATATTGGCTGTTCTCTCACGAGAAACACCCAAAGTATCCCAAATTTCATAAGCAGTTTTACTAGCAGATATGCAATTAAATTCTTCATCTCCTAAATCACAATACATAGCATTCATTTCTTTACAGTTATTATAGTATGAAGTTTTAGTAGGTTTATCCCAAGTTGTTCTTTTAGTTTCAGGAATCTTATACTGAGTTTCTATAGCAGTCCAGATGTCAAATCCCATACTCTCTAAATGAATTTTCATTTTCAGCTTCCACTTGGCATAATTTGTTTCATTAAATAAAGGTGGTTTGTTGGTAGTATCACCTTCTATTCTATTATCCATAATTAGATTTTAGAAATTATATTTAAAGAGATGGAATTTAGAACTAACATAATTTTAAGATCTTTGAGATACAACTAAAATGACAGTGGAAAAACAGAGTATTCGAAAACCCTTTATAAATAACAAACCTCTGATAACAAATGTTGGTCAGAGTGGATACTCAAGAGGGGGTGAATTGAGTTCCAATTTAAAATTTATGTTAAAAATATTTCTATTAAAATCCCCCTGTTTAAAAACTAAGTTAAACTATAGTGGATTTTTAAAACTATAAGGGTTCGATTAGGTTCTCAAAATACTGATTAGGTCTCAGTTAATTTTAATTAGAAGATTAAATTAGCTTTTGAAACTAACCTACTAATTTAAAATAGTTAAAAACACTTTCTAGACTAACTATCAAAGTAACTTTAAAACAATTTTATATTTCAAAGTAATTAGCAGCGGAATATTCAATATAGGTTAAAACCAAAATAAGTAAGCACAACAGTTTTAAAACAAGAGGTTCAGTATCAAGATGAGACTTAGTCCACTCAAACAATTTATATAAACTATGATCCACACCATGGATCAAAGTTTTTCAACAGTACTCAGACTGTTCAGGTCCATAGACCTCTACCATAGTTCTACATGGGAAAAACAATAGTAGCATCTCTTAGGCTATCCAGGTCAGACTAGACCTCTTCCAAAACTCATAGTGGGATGCAAGAAGGTGAATAAATTTTTGTGTTAGGATTTAGTATCCTCCAGTTTAGCTCAGGAGTCAGTGTGTGTCTAAGAAATAGATAGATACACACACACTGCTCGGAATGTTAAGAAAAGGGATACAATAGAGGAAATAAAAGAGTTTAAAATTATTTGTGTAATTGCAGATGAGCTATAGACTCGTTTTGATGTTGCAGATGGAAGTCAAGCCCTTTCAAGTGAGGATGATTCAAAACAGAGTATTGTTGTTCTTCTCAGCTACAGCTATTTAGACTTGTGCATATGATTTTTAGTAAGGCAAAGCGACTCGTCTTTTTGTTTGTTTCAGGTGAAGGATCTTCTTTAAGCTCTTTGGTTTTTACAGGAGTTCTTCAAGTTCTCCTTGTGTTCCATGGGACTTCAAACACGTGCACCTTCTTTCATGTGTTGTTCCCCTTTCATTCCACTCTCTTCTTTTTACACCAGATCTTCCTTTTTACTTCTTGAGATCTGGAAAAAAGAATGATTACCTTTTTACAAGTATGAGGTATGGTTTTATGAAATCCAACAACCAACATTAATTAATAGCAGGTGAATTTTACTAAGCAAATATGACCATTGGAATTTAAAGGTTTAGTAGAAAGTTCAAAAAGTTTTCATGACTATCGGTGAGTCATGAGATCGGTGAGTCACTTGAATCTGCATCGGTATCGGTAGGTCATTTGATCAGCATCGGTATCGTTAGGTAATTTGATCAGCATCGTTATGACCGTTCTCATTGGTGTGACTGTTTTCTTTGGTGCGATCGTTCTCATCGGTGCGACCATTCTCATCGGTGCGACCGTTGTCATCGGTGCGACCGTTCTCATCGGTGCGACCGTTCTCATCGCAACGACCATTTTCATCGGTGTGACCGTTCTCATCGGTGTGACTGTTGTCATCGGTGCGACCATTCTCATCGGTGCGACTGTTCTCATAGGTTTAACTAATGGTGACTCACGATAATAACAAACGGTGAGTCAAAAACATGAAATCCTCACAAAGTGTTGGTCAATCTAGAAAAGTTTTAGGTTAATAGTAAACCATAGATAATCACAGATAAATATATGTAGACATGATTAAACATATATAATCACATTTAGACAAGATTTATGATTATTAAAATAACCATCTCAAAGAGTTTTCAACATATATTTTAAATTTCAATAGCATATTAATAGCTATATCTGTAATCAAGTTGAAAATTCTATGTGTAAGAGAATTTATGTTTACCAATTTTATATATATAATATCCTTCATGTTAATTAAAGAACATTACGAAGTAGAGAACAAGATCATCCTTGTCTGCTATAGATCACATCTAGGATGAAGGATTTTATGTACATAGTCTATGATATTCATATATCATATATTTCGAAGATATGAGACAATAATATTCTTGATAGGAAGAATGTTAAATCATCTTTATTATTATAATTGATGAAGAATATCAAGATTACATTATCTAGGAGGGACATTGATTTTTAATTCCTAATATACATATTGATGTGTAGGTCAAGTATCTTATTCTGTAAATATATATAGATCTTAAAGTTAGTTCTTATTATATAGTGGGTTTTATGAATTGTTTATATAGGTTTAGGTCTATACACTTGATATATCACGTTTTGATAATGAAATGGGACCTACATCCATGGGATCATAAACATGAAACATTGGGGATGTAGTCATCCATATTGGAGGAAAACAATATTAATAAATTCTTGTGTCTTTTTGCGTGATTTATAAATTACTCAACCTGGATTCTACTACGAGTGAGATAAAGCTATTAGAGAGAAGGATATTTTCAAAAAAAACTAGTTATAAGGTGAAAAGGCTTAAAGTTTTAAATCAAATTAAGTAAAACTGATACTAATTCCCACCACCCTACCCTGGGTGTTGGGAATATTTCTAAATGATATTATCAAATAGTATGAGAGGGAGCCACACATATAAATGTATTATCAATGGTTATGTTTATTTTAATATTTTTTTTTACTTCTAAAAGTCAACATTGAGCTAAAATATAGATAAATTTTATAATATAGTAATCATATTTCTATATATTCAATATCAAAATAACATATTGAAGAAAAAATTTATAAATTCAAAGAATGAAGTCATCTTATGAAAAGAAGAACAAAATTACACTTCTTCAAGTTATAATAATGATGATATCATATCAAGAATTAATATTTAACATTTGGTTGATAAATATAATTTAAAGAAGAAGAAGAATTTATCAACCTTGTGTTATTCAAAATTCTTTCATGAAGATGATGTGGCTATAATTTCATCCCATGATTATTACAATGATAAACCAAGAATAAGTGGAGAAGATCATCTTTATGAAGATCAATTTGAAAAAAAAATATTATGATAAAAGTTTTTACTTTAAATAAATCTTGTATGGGTTTCCAAAATATGTAGTTATTCTTTTCTTGGATCCCTTAAATAATGAAAGGAAAATTTCACCAAACCTAAATAATAATAAAAGATTAAAGAGAGGGAAATGGCCAAAAACGAATTGGTGTATAAAAGTGTCACTAACCAAGTAGATGAAAAAAGTAAAATGATCATAGATCTTGAAGAAAAATACTCTTCAAATGAGATGGATTTTGTAAAATTAATCTACAGGAAAGAATAAAGTTATCAATCATAATATAAAACTCTATAGACTTACATTGATGATAAATATGAAAAATTGTAATTCAAATATAATAGGATTTAATATTTTGACAATTTGATACAAGAGAGTATTATAATAAATGATAATAATGATAAAAATACAATAAATACATATTTAGTCATACAGAAGTCAATCTGGGAGGAAAAAAACATCCTCAATGTGAAATATATTGAGATCAAGGTTAAACATTCAAATATAGAATCCATATAAGTTAATCCTTGGTATAAAAATGAAAGAAAAGTTGTTTCTATACATAGTTTCAAGGGTTATTTTAATGATTAACTATTTTAATTAGTGGGAAAAATAAATTTACAGAATATAATGTCTGGTCTCTAGTAATCTCAAAGGAAAAGGTTCTAGCCATCATAAAAATTGATAACTATACTGAATTGTTCATCATGGATGGTGAAAATTTTAATTCAAAATCTATACAAAAATGGATGAGTGACAAAGGGAAGAAACCCACAACTAATTATAATCTTATTTCAAACATGTGCATGATTTTTTATTCACCAAATGATGCATGATGATTTTATATGATTGTATAAAATAAAAAGTTTGTTATTTTAACAAGTTTTCATTTCCTGAAAAAAAAAGATAAGTTTTTCAGATTTTTCAAGTGTTATAATAGATTTGGGAAGTAGTCACCAGATTTTGACACAATATGTTAACCTATGATATTTAAAGGATATCTAAATTAAGGGGAATAAATATTTAAATGGTGAAATAGTCAGATAATAAAATAAAAATTCTATCTTTATCAAACATATTAAAAATCTATAGAATTTTGTGATATTTGTAATCAAGGTGGTTATAGAGATGAATAGTAATTTTTAACTTAATTAATAATTCATCAAAAAAACTAATGACAAAAAAATATTTAGAGAAAACATATGAAGGCCTTAGGAGAGATTCATGAGATAAAAATTTAAGAAAATATTTCATAGATGTTAGTGGGGAATTTTAGTGAGTTATTCTGGGGAAATAGGAAAATGAATAAATTTTTCTAAACCAATACTTAGAATAAAAATAATACTCCTTCACCAAATGGAATAATCTACTTATTTTATGTAATAAGGTTATATACCATGGATACTTGAAAAACCCCATGTACGTATGTATTAATAGATAAAAGAAAGTCAAAAATGATTGAAACTTAAAACAAAATGAAAAGTTTGATGATTTGATAACATAATCTTCTAAATTTTCTGGTGTAAAAACTAGAAAGTATATGCGCATTACCAAGTAATGTTTGATTATTATGATAGCTGATTTGGAAAAAGAAATAAAAATAGAAAATTCATATGGGAAAGAAAATAATAAGGTAAGGGAAGTTGTTCAACATGAAGAAGCCAAATTTCAGGAGTGGTTATCAATGGATGAAAACCCCATACCATATATTTTATTATATGAATGGTTCATGTATGTTTAGAACAACTAAAAAATTTTATAACATTCATAAAATCCTAAAATAAATATTAAAATAAATTAATATTACATCAGGTGAACCATGTTCCTTTTTGGATTATAAAAATAAGAATATCCCATACAAAGAGGAATCTAGAAGGGAAAATGGATCCATGATACCAAATGGGAATACAATCTTAAAAATAGAAGACTAAGAATGAATATTATTCCCATACATAAATCTCAAAAGGAAAAAATTAATTGTCTAGGAAGAAATTATTTTCCTTTTTTCTGTAACTAATTTGAACAAGAGTTCTACCTTATTCCCTATTATTTTTTGTTATATTAGTGTTATTTGAATGTAGGTAATTAAATGAGAATCTATGTGATAATTAGAGAATAAATGTAAACTTCCAAATAAGAAAACATTATAAAAATATCCATACTAAAAATAATTCAAAATATGGTATCCTAAAGTACTCTTGAGAAAGTGGATAAACCTTAGTGAAGAAGGGTTGAGAGTCTACATGAGGGAGATACAAATTGAAAACATAACATGAGAAGATGGTATAGTGAAATTTCATATAAATCTAAAATATATGGAATACTTTTAAAAAGATATCATTAAAAATGTATGTATTCCTAATCTCTCATACTTGGTTTTCCAAAATATATTAATATATTAATATATTAAATTTCATGATATTGAATTGATTAATGAAGAGAATAATGAGGAAAATTATATTTATAGTTCTAATTTTAGAATCTAAAACATTCTTTAATTTTTTTAATAATTTAATATGTGTGTTAAGTTGAATGTATGAATTCAATGTTGTAATTATTCAAGATAAATATCTAAAAAATTATATTAATTTGTTTGTCATGAAAAAAATTTATATCCCTTAGGGTAGAATACTAGAAATTGTATTAGTGGTGTCATATTAAGATTGTTTAATAGTCAGATTTGCAGTCTATATTAGACCCTCTTTCTTTCAAAACTAATCTTATATCACATAAAACTAGAGTGGGATAATTGATGAAATGTTTCTTAAGTGAAGTGAAACAATTATATCTAAATCATGGTTCATTTAATTTAAAGGAGGTGGAAAATAAAATGTAAGAAGTTATTAAGAATTTTGGGAAAGAAGAAAAGTGACAAATGAAAAATAATTAAATGGAATAACACTTTCACATATTATTTTCTACTGTTGCTATTGAAAAAATACAAAGGGGAATATTATATAACCCCCTTGTTTTTATATTCTATTTTTTGTTAATAAGTTCCAGTGAGAATGAGGATCTCAAAGATAATGTCGATATTGGAAGAAGATAAATTGCACGAAAGTTATTTAGAGTACCCAAGCATGTTGATGAGAATAAGACTTAAGTTTCTAAGATTAAAAACATTATATTTTGTTTATAATGAAGATATTATATCACTATTAAAGTAATTAATTGAATCTTTGTTGTTTTGTAATGTTTATGCATGTTCATGGGATAATGGAAGGTATTTTCATTGGATTATTAATAAAAAATTCACATGATTCAAGGGAATTTAACATAATTAAATGTGTTTGTATGTTTATGAATAAGTGTTGGGATACCTCAATGTGATTTTAAGTGATTAAAGATTTTTTAGTTTAGTTTCAACCATTTAAGATATTTTATAATTTCATTTGAGAGATTTTTTACTATAATTTAAAAAATGATAAACTTCTCAAAATTTGGTGGAAGATTTGTAACTTCTTTTATGAGTTTACTACTGATGTCATATATTCTTTATAAAACTATTTTGATATAAGATCTTGAATCTCTAAGGGCTTTCTAAATTAAATGATGCATTTAATTTTTTATTTAGTGTTCAGCTTAATTTTCGAAACACGAATCAAAGAAATATTTTGAGGATTGGAACACCTTAAGAGAGGGTTTTTCACGTGAATGGAGGTGTGAAAGTCATATTCGTGGGTTCGAAGGATACCTAAGAGGATTCAGGTGGTTGTTGAAGCTAATGTGGTATTATTTTTACTGGATAGATGATGGGGTTTTATAGGGGATAAATTACAATTTCACCCTAAGTTATTTATAGGTGTAATCCCCATATTCATTTGGTTTCTCTCTCATGTAGATGGTTGGTTGGTTCCCCTCTTCACCCTCATTCTCCCCCTTGTAAGGTTTATTCTTCTTCAATGTTTCAGTAATAATGGATTCTATAAATCTCCCATTATTATCTTATATCCTCTTCTAATAATCCATTTGTTTTAATATTGTATTCATTTAGGTCCAGATTGGTGATTTCACTAGAGGACAGTGAAATTTTTTATTTTTAATAGGGATTCAGTACAACATAGGTAGAGGACATACTCAGATGACATCCTCTTATCACCACTCACTGATTCAATGAAGGTACAAATTAATATATATTTTTTGGGATTTTATTTAAAACATGAATTGTTGAATAATGGAATTTTCATTATAAGTCAGCTATTTTACTTGAATTGGGTCTGATTGGGTGTTAGGGTTGTTCGGTACCCTGTTCCGCAAATAACTGATAGTCGTTTGATTTAAATTGAGATATCCAGAATTATTTTGTCTTAATTTTAATTAATTAATTAATTATAAAGTTTGTAATTGGTTAATTATAACTTTTTTACTTGCTTTAGTGGTTGGGTTCATAGAGATAAGCCCAGTTGACAAAGTCTGAGGTCAGTCGAGTTTGGACTGGCCCTAGAAGCTACTTCCAACCATTAGACATGACTCGGAAAGATCATATGAGGTTTGTGGTCTGTTTTACTTTTATTTTATGAAAATTTCAAATGAGTGTGTGTCTTGTAATCTGTATGGGTTCTTCCACAAACAAAGAGAGACCAGTAATTAAATGTATTTCCCAAGTAATTAATTAAACTACATAAAAACTATATTTTGTTGTTTTAAATGAATCTAGTGAATTGACCTATATATAGGGAATGTGATAATGGAAACTTTGGTCCCTTGGGGAGAGGCTTAATTCCTCAACTATCCTTGGTTGTGGAATTACCATAATACATTACCTTATGTTGAAATGGACACTGATGAGGTTACCAAAATTGGGATTGGATGAGAGAGACCTATTGTACCTAGAACCTGGTGACATAGAGACCTCCTTTAAGTGGATCATGCCATGAACTGTTGTGGTTGGTATTTGGGGTCAGGCATGACCGCAAGACCAACTGGTAAATTTATAAAAAGGACATAAAGGTTATAATGAATTATAGGGTACATCTTAAGGGTGTTATTCCTCTAAGAGATGGTCTTGTCCTTAAGCTGGGACTTGGAAGGGACCCAAAATATGTTGTTCCAATCATGTTAAGACCTGAATAAGGGATTGTTGGGAATGGTTAGTGTTGAAAATGGGTATTCCCATGAAGTATGGAATAACCAGAATTTCTACTAAGTCCAGTGACCCTATAGGATGAGTTTGGGAATTTTCTCAACCCTGAAACTTTAATATACATATAAAATAATTAAATGGTTAAATTGAAATTGAATAGACCCAGAAAATTCTAAATGAACTAATAGTTATTAAGGGAAATGAATACCTCAACTATGTGTGTGGTTGGGTTCCAAGGTCACTTAAGACCCGACCCTCCTTATCCATTACATCATATGTTGGTTTTTCCCAAATAATAAATATGACTAATCAATTTAATGTCTATAGCTTGAATTATAAATATATATATATATATATATATATATATATATATTATTACATGTGTAATTTTATTCATGGAATAACATAAATATTAAGCCAGATTCAAGAAATATTGGGATCCACCACTTGGTTATTAGAGATTTTCTTCTAAAATAATTTAATGTTTGATACAAAAGAGATCAGCCCTTATATAGCTTTGGATTCTTGGTAAACTCGGGATCTGATTTTTATTGTTCCAATTTTCAAAAATCATAGTTTCTCTAGGATTAGTTTCTATATTATAAAAGTAGTTAATATTATTGAGTTCATCTAAAAACCCCCTCTTAGTTAGAATATCATACTGAAAGCCTAGCTCATGAAGACCTTAGTATTGGAAGAGGTTCTTAGGTGGATCTGGATTCATGTGACATCCACACGGTCGATGATGATCACCTTGATTGTTTAATGAGGTACTCCATAGGATAAGTTGAATTCATGATGAAAACATTTATTTATGTTAATAGGTTGTTAATATGGTTATTGACATATTACAAGCTATCACCTCTGATTCATAGAATATAACTTTTGTATTTCCTAAGGATTAACCACTTCGGAATTTAATCCAATTTCCTTATCTTGGTTGCATATGGACTAGGAACTTGGAATCCTGAATTGGACTTGAAAAGGGAATATTGATATTTCATCTAGGTTCCACTAATTTCACATGGTTGGAGTAATATTCCTAGGTATCCTAGGATTCAACTTGATAGCATAAATTTTGCATGTTCCGGTGATAACAGGAATTCTATTATTATATTTAGTGGAGTAAAGTCTGGGAGATCCCAAGGCTAGGATATTTATCCCCCTTCAAGTAAAGAGTCTTGTTTATAGACATTTACAGAACTATATACACCGAGTATAATCATCCTTAGTAGTTATCAAATCAAAAGTAAGAAATTTTTTATTTAGTTTACTATAAAAAGTAATAATTTATTTTTATTAATTGGTTGAGTATATCATATACACATACCTTAATTTTAATGGATGTGTATGAGAATTTTTTGGTCGTTACATAATTTTTTTTGTTCACACACCCTTCTTAGGAAAGATTTTCACTTTAGTACCTAATTAGGCATTCACCTGGTTATAGGTACTGGTTAAGATAAGGGTTAGGACTAATCGAGTAGGATGTTTCATATGTGTACATGGATCTTGGGATGTTCTATGACTCAGTATATGGTATGTCATTTTTTTAACTTCTTTATTCTATTTTGTATATGATATTGCTTGAGTTGGTATTTAGGGTATAAATGTATTGGTTCCTTGGGAATTTATAGCATTTAATTCATTATTATTTATTTTTATTTATCTGCTTATGATTTCATTCATTATTATGATGAATCGTGTATGTTTATTTTTTATTATTGTTATTACTCTGACATGAGGGACAGTCTCTCCATGGTTACACCATAAGGTCTCACTTATAGTCAATGGACTCAGGAATACTGGGAGGAACACTTGTGTTCATAAGGTAACCAATCCTAGTAACCCTTCATAGTAACCAGGGTGGTTCATGAAAAAGTAGTATAATAATAGTTTGTTTCTTATTTAATTACTATTTGGGACATGGTATATAGTATTATTAGTAATGTGTCATATCCTCTAACAGATATTGAATTTTTTTGTAGAAAACACATGCTCTTGTAAGATATCCAGGATACCAAGGATATGGGACTGATGTTCTTGGATTTTAATGTTATAATTGTGTATGATTTTCACTTCAAGTGACACCCTTTTGGTTTTGATTTTATAATTTACGATCTCTTTGTGGATATAAACATATTGGTGAGAGGAAAGTGATTGAATATTACTCTTGGACATTAGAGGTAATAGGAATTTGTTCACGCATTATATCAGGAATGTAGGATCCATATGTTATTGGCTAACTAATGTGTGATTTTATTGATGATTGAGAATAACTTTTTTAAGCATCAACAAAAACCAAAAAGCATTTTTTCCATATATGTCCTTGGTTTAATTCAACACATTAGAATTCCTTGTTTATAATCATCTATGATAGGTCAAGTGTATTTTGATATAATATGAAATAGATGTGGTGAAACCAATATAATATCCCCATTAAAGGAGATGAAATGACACTAAATAGGTCAAAATAGGTATTTAGTGCCTAGTGAGTATCTATGGTAGGTCACTAAGGGCATGTGATTCCTAACAGAGGGACTAATATGAGAACATTTTAGGTCCTCAATGCTCTTTTCTTGACTCTAGTAGGTTTTACTTAGAAGAAAATTCATTATTGTTGAACTTGTAGTCGACATGGGAAGCTAATGTCCTTCTAATAGAAAAAACAAGGGTATATCCATTTTTAGGTGAGTTCAACTAAAGTGTCATAACAACCTACATAGTGTTTTTCATCTATATTTATATAAAATTTTACTTCACAAATAATCATTTATGATTATCTAGATATATCATCTACTAAAATATAGAAACGTACATGGATGTTACTTATTGAACTAGAAACTAGATGGGTGTAAAAGTATCTGGTTACCTGGTGAGGGTTAATTTATCATCTTCTCTACATTGACATCATGGCCTCTAGGGATTATCCCCATATGAGGGTTCTTAGATAGTACAAGTTCCTTGTAGGATTATGTTTTGCTGTTGATGCCTTAAATAGTTATGAAACTTGAATCCTCTCTTTTGATTTATAGTTTATCATTGGGTTGCACATAAATGGGTTTCCAATTACAACATATAGGGTTTTATAATCTATAACATGGAATTGAAAAATTTTATAAAAACCCATATAAGCATGTTTTGACCCATATAGATTGATATTATCTTTTCCTAACTTCAAAGTTACATCCTTATGTGTGGGTTGTTTGGCATGTCAGATGACGTCTAATAGTTGCGGTGGGAAAATGGATGTTAACCATACATTGTAATTAAAATAGGATATGTCTTATCTATGAGTTCCCTAGTTTTAGGAAGTGGTCGGCATGTGATATCGTCATATGTGTGACCTAGTGAGTGGGTGGTTGGTGAAATTAGTACCACGGGTTGAGACAAGAGCATGGAATACATCCCATGAGACATGACTTTAGTGATATGTTTTTCATCTAGGATTGGTGGAAAGACCTAGTGACCCTATTATGAGACCCTCTATATAAGTATATGTGTGGGACCTAGAAAACCTTAGTTTCTTTATGACCCTAGTGGGAAGATATTCAGTTTTGATCAAGGGAAACCAATGAGAGGGGTTATCCTAGGATGGTGGTCCCTTTATGGTGAATCATAGGTATGGGATTCAGCATATGAGATCAATTAAAAATCGGTGCTTAGGGTTTGAGACCTAAGTAGGATTATGCCTTTAATTTTGAAGGAATCACCTATGGCGATTAGGTAAAAGACTAGCTTCAATGGGTATGACCATTCTAGTAATTGGACTAATTGATAGAGGGTGTACTATTAGAATCATGAATAGAGTATGGGTTGGTGCTAATGACTAGAATTATTTTGGGTGGAGGCTAAGCATATTGATGATTTGCATAGGCTTAAGACTCTGGATGAGAACTTATGGTTCTCAAACAACACCATGGGGAGGGCGGCCATTGATGAATCATGGCATAAGAAAGGTGACTAATTTTGAAGAGGAGTTCTTGATAAGATCTTGATGTGCCAAGAGTAAAATGTCATAGAGAAAAATAATCTTGGCCATGGTGACATGTGGCTCTTGGGACCAAGATTCGGGTAACATATAGAGTGGTATGGGATTGTAAAACTGATGTGTAGGGTGAGTTTTCACACTGTTTTCATGTGGTAACTATTTAAATTGAACAGTGATAATCAGCTAGTTGTGGGAAGATGATCAATGGTTTAAAATGAGATTCTTATGGTAATGGTGACCCGAATCTTTGAGTAAAATAATGGAAGTGTTTATGGTCAGTGGCGTTTTGGAAATGAATCGGGTTTCATGGGATAAAAAAACCTAAGGGAGGTACTTAACAACCAATATTGAGGAAATATGATGTTAGGGGTTAGATAAAGTTAAGTGTTTCCTATTTTGAGTTGAGTACATATCAATAGAAGAATCACATATCTAATAGTAGATCCCTCATAGGGATTACTCAATATTGGTGACCCTTTTATGAAATTAAAATATGGAAAATCATTTGGATTTCATTTCCATAGGTTAGAAATGGGTGGTAAGTGATGATTTTATTGATTCTTAGGAATGAGTGGGGTTTGGTCATGCCAGTGGTTATTTATGTTGAAATAAAGAGTTTGGGCCATGGTAATCAGAAGTTATTTTTATATGTGTGATGATAAAGATTCTCTAAAAGTGGGAATAGTGATATCAGTCATGAGCGTGTGGCCCTTCTCATAGAAGGTTTGTGGGGGTATGGGACTCTAAAATGGATAGTAATTTTGTAATTTTTATGTCTATAGATAAATTTATAGGAGTGATACTGAATTCCTTGGTGAATTTCAAGAACTAATTTGGTTATCTATTTGGATAGTGTCTGGACATAAGCATTTGGATTAGGTGCAATTTTGATTATCTGGGTATGTCATCAGTTTTCATACTATGGAATGATGGTGAAAATAAACAGATCATGGATCTACTACAGAATTTCATTGTAAGTTGGATGAGGTATTCAGTGATCATGATCAATAAAAACATGGTGTCCCTTAGAATAAAGTACTTGGGATCAGGTTTTGGCGACGCATCGGTAACAGAGTAGATCATTTCCAAAAATAATCATCCAAATGCAGTTTAACTTTCCTTATCTAATTTAATTTTATATGTTTGGTGTGGAACCACATCAGATGGTGTTTTGGGTGGAGATGGTTATAGTTAAGGGATTGGTAGTGGATTTTCATAGAAAATCCATCGTAACCATGTTTAGATTTTTCGATTGTAATTTAGGTGTTTCATAAAAGAATCGTGGATTATAAGTTATTTACACAAGCTTTATTGGGATATTGGAGTTGAAAACCATGATGGGAATATTATTAGTGTTCTAGGGTCATGTTTTTGTGGGAAATCATAATGGTGGATACACCATTCCTAGCAATTATATATTGAAATTGAGAACCTATATAAGGAAGCACCATAGAGTGTGTGAGGAACTAAGAGATGACATGAGTGTTACTTTGTGTATATGGGCATGAGTAAGTGTTGTATAGATGATTTAGTAGTGGTTATGAGAATTGGACCATGTTTGTGTGGTTCAAATATCGTATGTTTAGTGTGGTACTTTGGAAGAATGTTGGGTGTTCATCAGAGGAACACATCCATTTGAGCGAAAATTAATGATCGTGGTAGGCATGAATGTTTATTTGGATTCCTATAGAGATTTCCCAAGGATGAGAAGTGTTAATGTGGGGATGTTGTAATATCTAGGGTCTCAATAGTATTTTGAAATTCCATGAATTTAAATATTTTTTGTAAAGTGTTCTGGTGAATTTTGAGAATTGGGATTCAAACCCAAGTTTCAAGGATTAAAAGACCTCAAAAGAGGTGTTCTTCACATGAAATGGGGATCAATAGTCATCTTATGGGCTCAGAGGATCTCCTGGAGGATTTGGGTGACAATTTTAAAAATTCCACCAGCTCTATGGTGACATTTGGTGGGGGGAATTAAAATTTTTCCCCTGATTATTTAGTGGTTCCAGGACACTCTTCCACCTATTTCTCTCTCATTTAGCCAGCGGTTGGCTCCCCTATTCACCCTTCTTATTAACTTAAAAAGGGATTCTTCTTGGGTGTTTTGTTGATGATGAATGGTATGGATCCCTCTTTATCCGACCATCTATTATCTTCATCCTCCATTAGTTTTGTAATATCCCATAATTTCCTTATAATTTTTTTTAATTATATGGAATTATTTTGAGACTGAAAAATCTAACGGCGTTTGATTCTAAGGCCCGAAGTGCCCGGAATGATCCGTCGATGTTTTGTTAAGTTTTGATTATCGTGTGTAAATAGTTTTCTGGAAAAAGTATAATAACTCTTTAATGGTTTCCCATGTCAGAAATCTGAGGGAACTGTTGCGTTCAGGATGGTAGGTTCACCCTAGGAATGACTTAAGTTTAGTTGGTGCGGGCCTGCTATGAGAAAATCCAAAAATGGAATAACTATAAATAAAATAATTAAATAAAATTATTTTATTTTTCAAATGCTTATAACTCATGAATGGTAACATAGATTGAAAATCTAATACCATCGCTGAACTCATGAGGGTATGCTTTCCTTTGAATGATACTTACATTGGTGGGTACGGGCCACCAGTGAAAGTTAGTTTTTGGCCGTAAATAAAATAATTAAGTGACAATTGTTTTATGGTAAAATCCATAACTTCTAAATGGTATTTCGGATTGAAAATCTGAGAGTATCATTGGGTTCTTTTGGGAATGTTCTCCATAGGCAGAGCCTAACCCCAATCGTCACAGGTCGGGGGTGAACGTAATTTTTTTTGTACTTTTTTTAAGGTACGCTTAGTAGAAGAGTGAGCAGAATTTTAAAACATTTTAACCGGTGCTCGGATTAAAAATCTGAGGGCACCGTTGAATCCATAGTGGCGAGATTTTCTTAAGGGATTCTTTACTTTGACCGTAGTAGGTCTGAATAAAAAGTTATGTTTTGTGACTTTTTAAAAGAAATAAAATAAAATAAATTTATTATTTTATTTTCGTTCATATCCTCCAATGGACTAGCAGAGTGTGAGACCTCCGATGTGTCAATCCAATAAATGTCTTGACCTATCAATCTTAAGTAAAGACGTCATAGAGGAATTATGAAGGTTCCTAATTAACAATCCCCCATTAATTCCCCACATCATTACTTAACCTCCCCCTCTCCTATTTATAGGGATCTTGGGGAGAGTTATCGACACTACTTCACCAAGCAGCTAAGTTTCGGTAAAGTAACAAGATATTGAACCCTTAGAGGACAGATCTGATCCCAGCAGAAGGTGATAAGTGACATTGAACCATGAACTGAAGATCGATGTATGGGCGGTGCCATTTGAAGCTCGTTGCGGAGGACGACGAACACCGACCCGCTTTCACAAACGCGCACTCACCAATGTTCTTAAGGTAGGGGGTTTATTAATTTATACATTTTAAATGATTTCCTCTTCCCCATTAATGAATAATACAAAGAACACAGACCAAATGACTAACGGTTTGATCCACAATTCATTCGTTTTTGTGTGAGGTTGTTGCAGGGTATCTTCGTAGGGATTTTGTTTCTCATTTATTTCAAGTGAATTATATTTAACCCTTCTATCCTCACTATTATTTATTAGCTAATGCGGAGAGCCGTGCCTAACGAACAAGGTCTAGACACTCTGAAATCATTGCTACACCCTTGCATTCTCCGTGGAATACATCCAACGCGGCGACACCGACCGGATACGAAGAAGGCATTGGCCGACGCACGCCACAAGAGAAGGCCGCGGCATAAAGTTGCAGGGGTAATCAGAACAGTCAGTTGTGGAGGAGGTGTGGCACGTTGTTGCGCGCCACCGTAGAGAAAGGGGTTGCGGCTTGTCAGTCGTGGCGATCAGAGGAGGCCGACGGCACATCGGTCGGCCACGAACGGGAGGCGGAATGACCAACGTGCCACAGGCAAGTAGAAGCTGCGACGGAGGAACCCTATGCGCAGGTTCCCTGGAAACTAGATGACACCCATGCAAAACTGTTGTTTCACCAAACCGAACGGCCTCCGGGCCGTTCGGGGGTTTGGGAAACCATGGGTCACACCCCCCCTCCCTCGCCATCTCAGGCAGACAGCGGTCGGGCTTCTGTTTCAAGGGATCCGCCCTTCACGACCGGGCCACCCCCTCGTGGGCCCCGCCCTCTATGGCCGGGTAGCCACCCTCGCGGACCGCATGCTATGCAACCGGGTTACCCCCCTCGCGGGTTGCACCCTAAGTTGTCGTGCCTCCCTTTGTGGGTCGGGCCTCACGCGGGCGGGCCACCCCATTGTGAGCCGCCCTTGCGGGCCGCCCTTTGCAGGTCAGCCTTAGCGGGAAGGGCCACCCCCATGCAAGCTGGTCTGAACCACAGTCTAGCGGGCTGAGCCCTCTGCGGCCCATCCCAGACCGGGTTAGGCTGGGTCACACCGGACCTGGGCCAACCAGGCCCAGAAACACTTAAAGGGTCATATCTTGAGAACCGGATGTCTATTTGATGAACCGTATGTGGTGTAGTGATCCTTGGATTGAGACGGTCCTTCTAGTATACTCCTATTGACTTTTGGAGACATTTGGAGTATGGACGAGTTGGATCAAACCCGTATCCAACCGGGCCCCCAAAACTAAAACGCTTATAACTCACAGACCGGGTGTCGGATTGACGCACCATCTGTCACGTTGGAACCCTTACGACATGGAGGTTATTTCGGCTACTCTTTTTATAATCTTAGTGGTGTCGAGGTATAACCGATATCTTGAGGTCAGATCCTATAGAACTCGAGCACACTGGGTGTGAGGTATCCTGTGGCTGGCAGTGAGGCGGAGGTTAGAGACAGATCATACGAAGGTCAGCGCTGTGTTATCATCTTTGGGTCAGTGCATACTGATCATGTGTGGGTCAAATCCTATGTGGGTCAGCGCTCAGCAATCTTATGTGGCTCTGCACATACCGATCCTATGTGGGTCAAATCCTGTGTGGGTCAGCGCTCAATGATCCTCTATGGGTAAGCGCATACTGAGCCTGTGTGCGTCAGTGGGGGCTGGTTACCTATCGACTCTGGGCAGGTCGGATCTTTTGTGGATCATTTTGGGGGTTAGTACCTATCAATATTGTGTGGGTCAGACTCTGTATGGTCAAAAGCAATGCCTCTTGATAGAATAAGATGATCTAGCTTCATAACTAATCATTTGTACTTCTATACTTCACTGAAAAACATGGTCTGATCTGAGACACTTTTTGAGTTTTGTCTATTGGTTCGTGCTTTGTGATTGAGATCATGATTTTTGGTTTTCAGTTGTAGAATTCTAAGAGACCTTAGGGGGTCTCATGGTCCCTACTAGGTATTCTTATACTCACCCCTGCCTGGTCTTTTCCCGCACATTATTGTGTCATGTGAAGACGACGAGCAGTTGCACTGAGTTTTGAGGGATCCAGGACCAAGCGATATGCGGATTATATGGGCGGAGGTGGAATGCTGAGGAGGTGATCTTTACCTACCCTTCATGTAGGATCCTCGGAGGATGACCCAAAATTTGTTTCCTTTTTTTCGTTGTATTGTACTTTTCAGTTGTACTTGTACTTTTCCAGTTGGGGCTTGTATTTTGGCCCCTTACTTTCAGCACTCTTTTACGAAAGCAGTTACTTAGTGGTTGTTTCTTGTTGCATTCTTGTATATGTGTTTGTAATGGTTTAAAGGTAATGCCTTCCCGTTATAGGGATACACCTTTCTGGTGCTAGTCTCCAGCCCCTAGCCTTTGGAAGGCGGGCTTTGGGTAGTCACGGCACGGGCCCCCGGGAATAGGTCGTGACAAAGTAGTATCATATGAATCGGTTCTATCAAAGAACTAGGAATATGATATTTACAATGTATAAATAGTGTTAAGTGTTATGAGTGTGGTTTTCAGTTCATGGATTCCATTTTCGGTGTGGCATCCAACATTTCCATACACTAGGACCCTTAATTCTGATTTCTGACTCAATGCACGAAAACACTAATTGTGTGAGTTTTTGGAAAGTTTTTCCTTTTGATTTCTTTTCAAGTCAGCTCACCAGGTATAACTTTTTGATCATGGAACACCTGTCTTATTTCAAGATTCTTCCACATAGATAGCCATCCAAGATTCCGGAGAGAGTACATGATGATGGCCCACTGAGTGATGAGGCCTTGGTGCAGGTCCCTCTTACGGCGTTCGCACCTTCGAGTGGTGTACCAACAGCCCCAATACCCATTTGGAATTCATTTCCACCATCCCCCCAGTATAGGATACACGCCAACTGAGCATGTTTCATGAGTTCTAGAGGTATAGTCCTATGAGTTTTTGAGGTGAGACAGATCCCCAGGCAGTTGAAGAGTAGTTGGAGGCTGCGGATAGAGTTTTTTGCCTATTTGGGACACCATCAGATCTGGTGGCGATCTTAGCTGCTTGTCTTTATCAGTGTGTGAGTATGAGGATGGTATGCATAGTGATGAGGATTTGGTAAATAGATTGTTTTCTGAGATGGTACCTTTGGGTAGTGTGTCGGAAATATCACTACATGTTGGTCAGTAGTTACAACCGGCAGTACCGGTAGAGGACACATGTTGGCTTAGTGCCTTACGTGTCTTTTGGTATCCGATACCCCTTTGGTTCCAAGGCGATCCCAACTCATAGTCAACCAAATATTGTCTTGGGGAGGTTGTCGAGTTTCCATATAGCTAGGTCACAATTCGATCGGATGGCAGTCCTAGTAGAGAGCCTTCTGTGTGACTCAGTAGGACATTGATAGGGTTTAGATTACCTTGATCTTGCGAAGATGTGACATTTACATGGAAAATCTTGAGAACATTACTCTGAGAAGGTGTCTATTTCCATAAATATCTATGGGGTGAGTGTTCCCTAGGGAATCTACAGCTTTGGCAGGATGACATGTCAGTAGCTGAGTGTTCATCGAGGCATACCGATCATTCCAGGCACTCGATGAATATAGTATGGTCAGTGATTTAGGGCTCGGACCTCCAAATAAGGTGTGTTTAGGGACATCCAAGCTAACACTATTCCTCTATGAATTCCTACTAATGTTAGGGTGCTAGAGATATCCTTTTTGGTTGAATGATTTTTGGCTGAGTGGATACAGCTACTGAATGTTAGTAGTGGGAAAACAGGAAACTGACGCCAGTCTTAAAGACTTAGGCATGTAAAATATATCAAGAAGTGGAACTAATAGGAACAGATGAATCTGAGGGGCTTCAGATGTGGAAGTGGATCTAGGAGAGCAGCATGAGGTGTTATACATTTCGACATATTACAACCATCCCCCAATATGGTCCCCACCAGGCTTAGGAAGCTGGAATACATGGGAAGGAAGTAGCTGGTAGCAGTCAAGGAGTGTGACCCAAGGGCTCCAGGAATTATTATAGGTATGGTATGTCTCTACTACTAGCTATCGTATTAATAGACATAGCTACCAATAATTTCTTCTTACCATTAATCTTGTTCAAGACCTCGAGTTTTCGGTTAAACCGAAGACTTGACCATTACGTCTGGAGACAACTTTGGGAGAAGACTCCATAATCACACTTATGTTGACAGTGTGATCTGAACCTTGAGGAAAGATTTTCGGTTGGAACCTCTTGGTGGTAGCATCGAGGCCTTACGACGTTAGTTTGGGTATGGACTGGAGGTCAATAGTTCATACTCAGAATGAATTTATTAGGTAAAAAGGTTTTGGTTTATCTACAACATAGGAATGGGGTTTTCCTTGGTTGGTGAAAAAGGGAACCCATGAAGCACAGGATAAACTCATGCATAGAAGGGTGTTGTCGATTACTCTTGAGTCAGCCAGCCTTACCCTCGTGGAAGTAGTAGTTTTCAGTTTCCAGTTCCCAACAGGAGTGGCAGAGTGTGGGGACATATTTTCAAAAGATGTTTCTAGGATTTCCTCCCTGAAGGGAGAAGGACTTCTTCTTTTACTGAGTACTAACAGAGATTTGTACCTGACTTTTCCTGGGTAGCGACACCCTTTCCAACATTGACAAAGAAGCGGGAGCCTTTCCTGTGGACGGAGAAGTGTTAGCAGAGATTACAGAAGTTGATATATAGACTGATGAGTGCCCCCATGTTGAGGCTACCAGAAGGGGGCATTGGGTATGTAGTCTACTAAGACGCATCTAGGACTAGACTAGGTTGTTCCATGATGCAGGATTGGGAAGTGATTGCCTATGGCTCATGGATGTTGGGAAAGAACGAGAAAAACTATGCTACCCATGACCTGGAGTTAAGAGGAGTGGTCTTTGCGATGAAGATGTGGCGGCACTACTTGATGGGTGAACGGTTTACTGTTTACTCTGATCATAAGATTCTCAGGTGTATCTTCTCATAGAAGGACCTAAACCTGAGACAGTAATGATTACTAGAGTTCCACCATGACTATGACTTTGAGATAGTCTATACTTCGAGGAAGGAGAATGTGGTAGAAAATGCACTCAGCAGGAGGTCTGGTCTACAACAGCAAAGTGAGGCATCAAAGAAGACAGTCACATTATAGAAATCCTTTGTGGATAAAGGTGGAGAAGCTTACCTCCAGTCTATGGCTATCACACCACCAATTCTTCAGCGGTTTCGAGAGGCACTGCTTGGGACGTTGACAGCGAGGCGCGACGTGCTCAGATATCACTAGGATGGTTGTCTGAAGGATTTTTTGAAGGTGTGGAGCATGTTGTTATCTTAAGAGGATTCTCCATGGTACCAATGATGCTTATAGGTAAGTTATTGAGGTAGTTTCATAAATCCCCTTTAACAATACATCCTGGAGTGGTGAAGGTGTGTCAGGACCTCTGACATTAGTACTCGTGGCCAGGGATGAAGGAAGCAGTGGAAGAGTTTGTATAATGATCCATCACTTGTCTGTAAGTGAAGACGGCATAGATCTGGTAGAAGTATTATGCCAACAAGAGAGGGAGACCCTTTGGGTTCATGGAGGGATACCATGTCTTCCTATGGGTCTCACACCGACAAGGATTGCAGATGTTTGGTCGGGGCGGAAAGCTATCTCCAAGGTTCATCAGACCTTTCAAGATTCTCATTAGAGTGGGCAAGGTGTCGTATAGTCTATCCCTTCCCACGCAGATGCACTGGGTGCATAATGTTTTCTATGTGACGTAGCATAGGAGATGTGTGCTTGATACATTGCACGTTATCGACTAGGGAGAGTTGGACTTTGACGATGTGGTGACTTTAACAGAATTACCGGTGGAGATAAAGGATTGACAAAAGAGATTCCTTCAAGGATTATCAATCCCTTTTGTTCCACTTTGGTGGTAGCACATGGACCTCCAGAAGAGTACATGGGAACGGGAGGCTCAGATTCGTGCTCAGTACCCTCATTCGTTTGATTTTCCTTTGTTTTGGATTTCGAGGACATAAAGCCATGAGGTGGGGAGAATGTAATGTATCTGAATATCCGTATAATTTTTTTTAATTATATGGAATTATTTTGACACCACAAAATCTGACGACATGTGATTCGGAGGCCCGGAGTTTGAGGAATGATTTGTCGAAGTTTTGTTAAGCTTTAGTTAGTGCGCGTAAGCAGTTTTCCTAAAAAAGTAGAATAAATCTTAAATGGTTACCAGGAACATAAATACAAGGGCCCCATTGTGTTCATGATGGTGGGTTTACTCTAGTCATGACTTAAGTTTGGTCGGCGCGGGCCTCTGAGAAAACCCAAAAATGGCATAACTGTAAATAAAATTAATAAATAAAATTATTTTTTTTAATGCTTATAACTCATGAACAGTAACTCGGATTAAAAATCTGAGACCACCGCTGAACTCGTGAGGGTATAATTTCCTTATGATGATACTAAAATTGGTCGTCACAGGCCATCGGTGAAATTTCATTTTTGGCTGTAAATAAAATAATTAAGTGACAATTATTTTATTGTAAAATATATAACATCCAAACGGTAACTCAGATTTAAAATCTGACAATACTATTGAGTTTGTTTGGGAATTTTCTCCTTAGGTGGACCCTAACGTTGGCCTATGAGGGTCTAGGGTGAATGTAGTTCTTTTTTTTGAACTTTTTTTAAGGTACGTTCAGCAAACGCGTGAGCAGCATTTTCTAAATTTTGAACCGGTGCTCGGATTAAAAATCTGAGGGCATCCTTGAATCCGCAACACTGGGATTCACTTAAGAAATACTTTACTTTGATCACAGTAGGTCTAGTGGAAAAGTTATGTTTTGAGACTTTTTAAAAGAAATAAAATAAAATTACTTTTTTTTTATTTTCTTTCATATCCTCCAATAGACAACCAGAGTGTGGGAATCGTGATGTGTCAAGTCAATAAATGGTTTGAACTATCAATCATAAGTAACGACGTCATAGGATAATTAGTAGGGTTCCTAATTTATGGGCCCCTATTAATTCTCCATGTTGTTACATACCCTCCCCATCTTCTATTTATATGGAGCTTTGGAAGGGGTATCGACAGAGCTTCCCCAAGTAGCGAAGTGCTGGTAAAGTGTCGAGACGCCGAACTCTTAGAGGACAGAGCTGATCCCAACGGGAGGTGATGGGTGACACCTAACCATGATCCAAAGATCGACATACGGGAAGCACCATTGGAATCTCATTATGGAAGATGGAGAACACTGACCAGCTTCCACAAACACACGCTCACCATCATTTTTAAGTTATGTGGTTTATTCATTTATGCATTTTAAATGATTTCGACTTCTCCATTCTTGAATAATACGAAGAACGCGGACCAACCGACTAACGGGTTGATCTGTGATTCATTCGTTTTTGTGCGAGGTTGTTGTGGGGTATCTTTGTAGGGGTTTTGTTTCTCTTTTATTTCATATAAATTTTACTTAAACCCTCTATCCTCTCTCATTTTTACGAGCTAATGTGGAGGGATGGGCCTAATGAACATGCCCTGAACCCCCCCCCCCCCCCCCCACACAATATTTTCTACACCCTTGCATTCTCCATGGAATACTGCCTGTGTGGCGACACCGACCACCTACAGAGAAAAAGTGCGCCGACACACGCCGCAAGTGGAGGCCATGGCAAAAATATTAGGCGGTCATCGAAATGGTCGGCACCGTCCAGCCGTAGAGGAGGTGTGGTGTGCCGTTGGTGAGAAAAAAGGGGTCGCAGCTCGTCAGTCGCGGCAAGAGGAGGATGTGTGGAATGTCGTCACAAGCCACATAAGACCAAGAGATCTTGACTCATTAGCCATGGAGATTGGAGGATGCGGATAGCACATTGGTCGGCCATGGATGGGAGGGGGTGCGACAAGCGCACCACCAGTGAGTAGAACCCGTGGAGGAGGAACCCGCCGTGTGGGTTTTGAGGAGACTAAGTAGTGCCCACGCGGTGCCCCCATTTCAACAAAATAAATGGCCTTTGGTCCGTTTGTAAGTTCAAGAGACTGGGGATCACACCCCCCCCCCCTCCCATGATATCTCGGAAAGACAGCGGACGGGCAGATATCTCGCGGGTCGCACAATACGTGGCTGGACCTCCCCCTCACGGGCCACCCCCTACGCGGTCAGGCCTCCCACCTCAAGGACTGTGCACTACGCGGCCAAGATTCCCCCATTTCGGGTCGCGCCCTACACGGATGGGCTGTCCCACTTACGGTTCGTGCACCACACAGTCGAGCTGCCCTTTACGTGTCATGGCTCATGCGGCCGGGCGGCCCCTTTGCGGGTCGTACTTTGTGGGTCGACGCTTTTCGGGCCTCCCTTTGCAGGTCCCCCTTGTAGGTTGGGCCACCCCCTTGTTGGCTGGGCCAAGCCTGCCATGGCCCAGCCCAGACAGGGTTAGGCTGGGTCGGTCCGACCTGGTCGGACCGAACGCGGGCCAACCGGTCCTAGAAACACTTAATGGGTCATATCTTGACAACCATACATCGTTTTGACGAACCATCTATGGAATTGGGATCCTTGGATCGAGACGGTCCTTTTGGTATACTCATATTGAGTTTTGGAGATAGTTAGTGTATGAACGGGTTGGATCGAACCTGAATCCAACTGGGCCCCCAGAACTAGAATGCTTATAACTCATAGACTGAGCATCCGATTGACGCACCGTCTATCGCATTGGAACCCTTACGACATAGCAGTTCTTTGGGTTACTCCTTTTTAGATCTTAGTGGTGGTCTAGGTACAAACGATATCTAGAGGGCAGATTCTATGGAATTTGAGTGCACCGGGAGCAAGGAATCCAGTAGCTGGCAGTGAGGCGGAGGTTGGAGACATATCATATGGAGGTCAGCACTCAGCGATCCTGTGTGGGTCAGTGCATACTTATCATGTGTGGGTCAGATCCTGTGTGGGCCATTGCTCAGTATTCCTGTGTGGGTCAGCGCATAGAGATCTTGTGTGGGTCAGATTTGGTGTGGGTCAGCGCTCAGCAATCCTTTGTGGGTCAACGCATGTCAATCATGTGTTGGTCAGATCCTGTGTGGGTTAGCGGGGGATAGTTACCTATCGACTCTCGGTAGGTCGGATTCTGTGTGGACCATTGTGGGGGTTAGTACATGTCTATCATGTGTGGGTCAAACTTTGTATGGTCAAAAGTAGTGCCTCTTGATAGAATAAGATGATATAGCTTTGCAACTAATCATTTGTACTTCTATACTTCATTGAAACATTTGGTTTGAGCAGAGACTCTTTTTGAGTTGTGTCTTTTATTTCATACTTTGTGATTGAGATCATACTTTGTGTGTTTCCTTTGTAGAATTTTTAGAGACTTTCAGGGGTCTCGGGGTCCCTACTGGGTATTATTATACTCACCCCTGCACGGGCTTCGCCCGCACCTTGTGGTGTCTTGGGCAGACGACAAGTAGCTGGGTTGAGGTTTGAGGGAGCGAGTACCAGGCGGTACACGGAGGAGACGGCCGGGCATGGAGTGCTGAGGAGGTGATTTGTACCTACCCTTCGGGTAGGATCCTCGGAGGACGACCCAAGATCTATTTCATTTTTTTCAGTTGTTTTGTACTTTTTAGTTGTATTTGTACATTTCTAGTTGGGTCTTGTATTCTGGCCCCTAACTTGTAGCACTCTTTTACAACAATATTTACTTAGTGGTTGCTTCTTATTGCGTTCTAGTCTATGAGTTTGTACAGGTTTAAAGGCAATGCCTTCCCTTTATAGGGATATGCCTTTCCAGAGCTGGTCGCTATCCCCTGGCCGTTGGAAGATGGGCTTGGGGTAGTTATGGCATGGGCCCCTGGGGACGGGTCGTGACACGTTTTTGAAATTATTTCTATTTATTTCAAAAATAGTGATTAGTGAAGAGGATGGTGAAATCCCTTATTTCAGATGGGGATTCTATATAGCCTTGGTAAAGGGTGTCCCTAAACAACTTCTACCTGTAATTAATCATTTATTCGATTATGGTACATCATTGTATCAACTTTATTTGGTTTTTCTATAGCACTCTAACTTTTTAAAATAATACTATGATATATAGAATATAAAACATGCAACACCGATCATTAAGAAAACTTTGATATACTATTAACATTTTATTAATTAAATGTGGTCATTACAACCTAGCTATTAAAATTGGTAGTATAAATAGGAATTAGTAAATTATGAATAAAATGTATAAAGGGTTTACATAATGAATTTTTTATAAATAACTATTCAATTTTTAGTAAAATCAATTTATGTTTTAAAAATACATTTTCTTCAAAAATGGTTTGTCTTGATTTATTTTGAGAAAACAATATTATTAATTAATAATACATTTATAAAATTTATTTGGAAAAACTAACTTCATTTTGAAATAATAATTCCAAAATTATCACAGATAGATTTTTTGATAGTTTTAAGAAAAGATATATTTTTCGACGAATAGTGAAAAATACTGATTTTTAATAAAAATTCATTTCATTTGAAATATTTAAAAAGTTCCATTTAATCTTAAAATGTATTAAATTTAATACTATCTCTATTATATTATTAGAAATATAATTATTTTCATTGGAATAAATATTATGGTTTAATTTGGTATACAAACATTTTTATATTTATAAACGCATTAAATTTGAAAATTGTTTTTCATTAAGTTTTCCATTTTAATGTTAAGTTAAAATTTTACACTTTTTGTAATTGAATCTTGAAAAATTAATTCCAAATTTGGAATAATTTTTCCAAAATGTGTTATATAGATCCATTTAACTTTTTTCCATTTTTAATACTAACCGTTGTAAAATTTATTACCTCGGTAAAGCGTAAATAAGGTAATTAAGGTTAAAAATAATATGATAAGGACTAAAAAGACAATAAAACATAACTTTATCATATTTTATGGATTTTTTTTGTCCATTTACATCCAATTCTAGAATATATGGAGACTATATTCATTATTTATTTGGTTAGGATCCTTATAATAATTTAAGAAAAGAATAAATATAAAATTTCAACCCTCTTGACTTTAATAAATCAAAATTTTTATAATAAGGATAAAAATAACTTATGACTAGTTATAAATTATTTTTTAAAATAAAATTTATTCTTTATTATGGTACTTTACTATAGATTTTTAAGTATTAAATAATTATGTTAAATGCTTATACTATTTTGATATAGTATTTATTCAATTAATAGGAAAATAAAAATAATTATTTTAAAAAAAATAAATGTAATATTTTTTGAGTGAATTATTATGGAATATGAATTATATATATGTGTGTGAAATATTATATATATTTTCATAGTCTACATTCAAATTCCCTCTTTTTCTTGAGATATTTAATGTCAAATTAAATGATTAGTGTCAAAAATGACATTACTTAAATTTTACAATAAATTAAATTTTATCAAATGATTTAAAATTAATAAAAATATAATACTCTTCAAAATTAATGGTATAAGATGTAAAATGAAAAATATGGTCTATTTATGGGTATTTATTCCTTTTGATGTAACATTTTTTACCCTTAAAGTGTAGAAAACTATAATATGGAATTAATTATCAAATGGGTTAACAGGGGGTTAAAACTAAAAGATAAGGGTGAAAGCATAAAAAAATTATCAAAATTTTATAATATGAGAGTTTTTACAATAATAATCATCTTATCCTAAAATTATTTCAATTTTAATCCAATTATATAAAAAAATTATATGAATATAATAATTTAAAAATATCTAAGAATATCCTACACATCATATATAAAAGGACAACACTTCTCTCTTTTCATTACACCACATAAAGAAACCTAGCTCAACCAAACCCTAGAAATAATATTCTTAACATCCTTATCCAAGTTCTATGGGTTCTAGATTGTCCAAAAGACCAACCATAGGTCCCTTAAGAGAAGATCTAAATGAAGTCTACTGAAAAAAAAGGTAATTATCTTTAACTACTCTTTCAATATTTCTCCTTATACTTACACTGTTGTAACCTTGAAAAAATAATAAAACAATTATAAAAATTATACTAAAATGTTATTATGGTTTTACTACATCTATTTTTCACCTCTTTTCCACCCTATTAAAAATGAAAAAATCACTCATGTATATGTACGACTTACCAGCTCCAGTTAGCAATGTAATTCATTTATCATAAATATTTCAATCAGATGGTTATAAATACAGAACCAATGAATATATATGATATATATTAAATAATTATTATTCAATAAATTTGAATCATTATTTACTATTATTTCATATCATCCGTCAAAAAGTCAAAACACCATCTATACATATGTACAACCTACCATCTCTACGAATAGTGTGATTAATTTTGTTATACCTATATTTTATGGATGATTATAAATCTATATATATTGAATATATATGATATGTATATCTTGATTAACAGTCTATAGATGACATAATTGTGGTCAATGTATAAGAACATAAATTATCAAACCAAAACATACATGAAAAACGAAGTTATTATCACCAGGAACGGCGATTTTAATAAAGAACTATTATTAGTGGATGATAAAAGGTTATAAATAAATCCTATATGATATTATATATATGATTAGTTTTTAAAATATATATTTTATATATAGTGATTTCAAACACATATGAACGATCTCAGACCTAAGGAAAGGGATTATTTCAAAATCTTGTCACTATACAGGATTGTTTTTGTCTATGTCTCCCCTAGTGTAATTATTTCATATTTATAAATTAAAACCAATATAAATCCTTATCATATATTTACTTTTTTAAATTAAAATTATTCGCTTCGCTTTTCAGTTTTAAGTGCTCAATTGACTAAAATTATGTTTTTAATGAAAATCCAATTTGTTTGTTATTAGGATGGGAATATTTTTCTCAAATGTCCCTATATTCCTTAAAATTATTAAAATAATTTTTGTAATAATATTAAGTGATTTATTAAATACATTTTTAACCATTTATTTCATTTTTCAAAATAATTATAAAGGAAACTTTTTTCATTTCTTAAATGATGTATTTTTTTAATTTTTACAAAAATGTGAAAGCATGGTTTTCTTTTATCTTATACATATTGAATGTAATTTACAAATATTATAACCAAAAAATACTTATAATATTCATTTACACGTATTCAAGTTTCCTTTAACATATTTTATCCTTAATATTTTTTAAATTCTTAAATTTTAAAAAAAAATCAAATTGAAAATTGTATTTTCTTCAAGAAAATATTCCAATGATAATTTTTTGGTAATTTCATCTATGAAAACAATCTCTTATAAATATTTTGATTTAATGGGGATGTAATATTTTTATGAATTTCTCATTTTTACTATGGATGGATTATGATTATGTTTTAATTAATTAATATAGTTAATTTCCCCATTTCATATTCTGTTTTTTCAATATGAATATTGAAATTGAAAATGTTTCACCCCTTTCATATGATGAATGAATTGGACTTATTAATTGATATTAGAGGTCCTATATATCCCCTAAATTCATTATTAGGTCTAATGAGATAATATATTTTGGATATTTGTCCAAGGTCGTACTAATTATGTATGATTTTTTGGCACCAGGCTATGAGGATAATTTTATGATTTACGACATTATACATTACATTATTATGAAATTAGTTGTTGATGTTCATGTGATTATTTGAATAGTTATGATATCCATGGATAATTTTCAAGGTCATACAATCATTTATATATAATTATTTTACCCCCATTTATTCCTTCAATATTATCCTTCATGATCAAGTTATTGTTTAAAATGAATTATTTATCAATTACTCAATTTTACGTATTGATTATGCCTTATTTATTATATGATAGATTCTTCTATTATAATTCCCTTAGTGAGAATCTAATCCCACACTTATTTTTTTTCCTCCCCATTAATATGAATAATTAATCTTTAAATGTGTTTAGAGGTTCATAATTTTTACTTTCACATTTTTATTATATTTCCAATATATTATTGGAATCATGTATGTATCTAGTTTACCTAAATAAATAGACTAATTGATCCAAGGAGATGTGGTAACCTTCATCATATTCTAATGTAATAAATTAACCATTGATTCTAGTATGCTGACATTAGGTTCCCAATGTTGGTATTAGATAAAGTTTAGTATAAACCTTGGGAAATAGATTTTGGAAAACATAGACAGTGGAACATAACCATGTCACTGAGCTTGAACATAATACTTAATATAGAATAAAATTATAATATTTTGGTAGGGTATAGATTATGATTTTTTCTATGAAATACATCCATTATTGGATATTAAAAGTTTATTTGGTTTTGTAATAGATTTATTATAGGTAAATACCTCAAAAGAGTTGGTTGAGTATATCTTAGCCATCATTCTCATATATAGTGAGTTTTCCCTTATTGCGCACCTAATTTGAAACTACTAGGGGATATGATTGGGTTAATTTTAATTTTCATTATAATCCATTATAAATCATTTAAATTTATAATGATCATGAATTCCCTAGGCTAAAACTAGGTTGTTTTAGATTGAAAAGAAGTTTTCATGATTTAGACATCCTATAAATGACTTTCATGATTATGTGGTTTCTCACTATGATTATTACTACTCATATTATTATTATTCCTAATCAGTTATCAGGATTTATGATTTAAAGGGTACACCTTAACAAAATATCAAACTCAATAAAAATTAGAATAATCAACTTTTCTAATATCTCTTGTGAAAGAGACCCTGAAGGAAAGATATATAGATTTTATTTTCAGAAATGTGGAAAGAGACACCCCATAAAATGTATCAAATGAATAGAAAATTGTTTTATATTTGTAAAAAAGTGCCTAGATCAATTAATTGCTGAGAGAAAATAATTTTTTAAATGGAGGTATATGAATAACAGCCCAAGGTATAATTTATGGATCAATTTATTATTTTTGTTGAATATGGGTATTATCAAATCATATTCACTAATCCAAGTGTTAACCCCAAGTCCAGGGAAGAAACTATGCTATTAAAATAATATAAGTGTAAGGATTAAATTTTTTACATTTTGGGATTTGTGAATTATGTTTTATAAGTGTTATATCAATGATATTTTGGATATAATAATCATGATACATCAAAATATTGTTCCCTAATATATTTTTTTTAAGGATTTGGAAACATAGGTTGAATGGAACCGATAACCCGAAAAATTTATTTAGTGCTAATGTGATAAAGTTTATTTGGGTTAATGAGATGATTGACATTAATGAAGTAAATGGAATAGTATTTGTGACCTTGAAATTGGTTTGTGATTTTATTAAAAGGTTATTTAGATCATATTTTATTAAGGTTAGGTTATTTTGTTAATATATAGAAATTTTCAATGTCTTTATTTGAGAAATAAGGATTGTGTTAATTTTTGGAATAATATATGTTTTCATATGAGGCATATAACAAAAGATTTATGGATACCATTATGGTTATATAATTTTATGTTTGACTACAAGTTCAAAACTATAGATACCTCTTTTGGGTTTTAACTAATGGGATCTTGATGTGATTTTAAATTTCTAAAATACTCTATTGAAGATAAAATATCAATTTTGGTTAGTATATGATTTGATGTTAAATAAATTATGATACATTTTATAATATGGAATATATAATCATGATGGTTAATTATGATTCATTGACAATTTGATATTTTCATAGATATTTATGGTCATACTAAGGATTTCTTTTCAGTTTAGTGTCTAAATTTGTTTCATGATATTTCGGTGAAAAGTTCACTACATTAAAATAGTATATAGTGATTTATCATGGCTATTAATGATATTTTGGGGATGATTCATTGGGTTGAGTTATATGTAACATTTATTTTTATCATTTGGTTTAACTTGAAAGATTATTTGGGAAGAATTAAATTATATTTTGAGGATTTAAGTTAAAGGGTATGAGATTACCTTTGAGGTTAAAACATTATCTAATGTTGTGGTAATTGAGGATGGTTACAATGTATGGTTATTTATTTTTGTATTAATCTATGTTTCACCTTTGGTGTTAATGTGGAAATTTTTAAATTTATAATTTCTTCATTTGAAGGATTACATATTTTCTATATTATCTTAAATTTTCATAAATTTTTCAATGTTTTTTAATTATTAAATACATGAGGAATAGTTATTTCTTCTTTTGTGGACTATGTGATCCATTAGAAGTTGATTCTAGTTCTTCATGCATAAAAAATTTATCTTCAATACACGTCGTATGGAACAAATATGATATTGTGGTATAAATTGATCAAATTTTGAAATTATACATTTAAATTAAGTACAGTTCCTAATTTTTTAACTCTATCAGGGAAAGGAATTACTCAAATCTTGGAAAATGATCTTGAAATAAAAATTATTTCTTATTATGATAGTTTATGTTCAATTTATGTAATTTGTATCCTTTGAAAATTTAGGGTTTTATGGTCATTAAAATTACCCTGAACATGTTCTATATCTCTCTATATTAATCCTTAGGTATTAGTTTTTCCTTCTATGTCCATATTTTCACTTCTAAAAATTTTTCTCCAACTTTGAAACCTAGTTTGTGTTATTCTAGATGACCTTCATATTTCTCTTTCCCTCTTTTTAAGAGAACATTTTTAAAACTTTTTTTTTAATGTCACATTTCAAATAATGAGTTTTCAAATATCAAACCCTTGATTATTGAGCTAACAGTAAAATTGAGAGGGTGAAATTAATTAATGGGAGGATAATTTAACACCCTAAATTTTTTTAAAGGATATTATTTTCAATAAGATATAAAATATGCAACACCAAGACTTAAATAAATTATGATATAATATTAAAATGATATTAATTAAATGTAACATTTAAAACTTTACATTAAAATTGTAGGTGTGAATAAAAAAACTAAATTATGAAAAATATGTATAAGGGTTTTATATATTGTAAATCAGTTGAAAAATTAGTACTTGATTTTTAGAAGAATGATTTTATGCTTCAAAAAAATGTTTTCTACAAATGAAGATTTATATTAATTTTTATGATAATATAATATAATTAAATTTTGAGAAATTTTGAAAATATATTGAAAATATGAACATCATTTTAAAATAATTATTTCAAAATTATTATGGAGTGTATTTTTCATAATTTTCTGAACGGACTAATTTTTGGATGAATAGTGAAAAATACATATTCTTATTGAAATTTGTATTTTGTTTCAAACATTTAAAAGTTAATTTTTATTATACGATGGTTTAAAGGTAACAATATAGCTCTTATATTTTCACCAATCCAATTATGTTCATTTTAATTAATTTTATTCTTTAATTTTTTAGGTAAGTATTTTTATACGTAAAAGGTATTTTCTCTAGGAAATTGTTTTTCATTGGATTGTGGGTTTTATTTTTAAATTAAATTATACCACTCTTATAAATTTAGTATTTATAAATATATCCCATATTTTTAATCATTATGTTATATTTTGGTATATAGTTCCCTTTTATTTTTTTGTTATGAATAGTAATTGTGGTCAAAGTTATTCCATCAAAAATGGGTAAATCGGATAATTAATATGAAATATAAAATGATAAGAATGATTAAATGACCTAAAACAAAAAAATTCTTTATTTTATCTATTTTGTTTTTTAATTTACATACATATATAGTTTTTATTTCTAATGTATGTCATATTATTTTGATAAAAACCCTTATAATAATTTAAGAAAATGATGATTACAAAATGTCACACTCTTGAATTTAATAACTTGAAATTTTTATTATAAGTTTGTAAACAATTTTTGTATAATAAAAAGTGTTTATTTTAAATTTTAATTATCTTTATTTTTTTATGGTAATTTATTTTTAATTTTTAGTGATTAAATAATTACCTTAAATACTTACTCAATGACAATATAGTATTTATTCAATTAATAAATATATATATATATATTAAAAATACTAAAATTAATATTTTTTTGTGATTAATAATGAACCATAGATTTCATATATAAATAAATGAATTATTAGAGATCTTTTGAAAACCTATATTTGAATTGCCTCTTTTTATTGATGTATTTAAAGTCAGATAAAATGAATACTATCAAAAATGACATTAATGATATTTTATAATAAATTATATTTCTTTAAATGATTTAGAAATATTATATTGAAAAACCTAAAATTAGTAAGTTTGAAACTATCAACCATGGTCCATTTATGGATATTTATTTCTTTTATGTTAACATTCTTGACCCATAAATCTCTGAAAACATTAATATTGTGATAATTGTCACAAGGGTTGATGATGGTTAAAACTAAAAGATAAGGGTGAAAACATAATCAAATTTTGTCCGTATTTTATTGTTTTATAGTATTTAAAATCATAGTAATATTATATTATTATTATATAAATCTTCATCCATTTATATAAAATAATAATTTCTATTAATTTTATACTTTAAGAATAACCAAGATGGTGCCTCCCCTCATTTATAAATGGATATAACTCTTTTCTTTACACTTGTCTAATAAACCTATATTAAAAAAACCCTACCTAATTCTATTTCCAACATCATTATACATGTTCTAGAGTTTATAGATCTTCCAACATACCATCCCTATGTCCCTTAAGAGAAGATCTAAAGGAAGTTTGCTGAAGAATATGAAATCATATTTACCTAATCTTTTAAATTTATTTCTTATAGTAATTCCACAATTAGATCCACCATAAAATAATGAACCACTTACCATAAATATACTTATATTTTATTATTATGATTTATCCATTTTCTACCTCTTTTTCACCTTATGAAAATTGAAAATATCACTCATGTGTATATATGTCTTATTATCTCCATATAGTGTGTAATTCGTTTATCGACTCCAATTTAATTTCATGGTTATAAAGATGGAAATGATGAATATCTATTACATATATGAAATAATAATGTTTATATAGATTTTAGTTATTATTTAACATTCTTTCTTCCATCCATTGAAAAGTTAAAATAGTGTTCATGCATACGTATGGCCTACTGTCTCTAAGAAATGTGTAAGTCATTTTTCTACCCATGTATTTTATGGATAACTATAAATATATTTATATATAAAAATATTTAATATAAATTATATTAAAATCATGATTAAAATTATCTATATGATGGAACCAAGATCAAATTACAAGTACCAAAACTACCGAACCAAAACATACATGAAAAACAAAGTAGTTATCACCCAAAAGAGTGATTTTAATAAACCATTATTAATAAAAAGGTGATAAAATTTTATAAGTAAATAATATATGTTAGAATATATATATATATATATGATAATTTTTATGGGATAAATTTATAAAAAAATATATGTTTTTTATATAATACGTTTCAGCATAAACAAAGGAAGTCAAACCTGAGTTAAAGGTTTACTTCACAATCTCATCACAAGTCGGGATTGTTTACATTTAAGTATTCAGGGGGGTTATTTGTTCTTTATATATTAAATGGAATATATTTTCTTCTCTAATGGTTATTTCTATTAATTTCAACTTTTCCTTTAATTTTTCTCATTTAAGATACTAGCATACTAAAAAAATTAAGAAAAACAGACTCTTTTTATCTTCAATTAGGAATAATTTTCTTCAATGTCTATATTTTCTATAAAATGTTTTAAATAATATTCTTAATATTATACAATAATTTATTAAATATATTTTTTACCCATGTTTTTACTTTTTAAAAGATTTTTTAGAAAGAAAATTTTTTGTTCTTAGAAAGAGTTACTTTTTAGCTTTTTAAAAGATATTGAAGGGAATGTTTTATTTTTACATATATGAAATAAATAAAATTTACAGACATCATGAACCCTAAATTCTTTGAATCTTCTTTTATAACTACCCAAGTTTCCTATAAATGAAAATATTTTCCTTAATATTTTATAAAATTTTAGATTTTGAAAAAAAAAATCATAATGAAAATGGTATTTTCCTCGACAAATCATCCAATGATATTTTTAATGTGTATTCATATTTGTATACATTAATGTGTGAATATCATGATTTAATGGGGATGTAATATTTTGATTCCTTTATCCATATTAATTTCAATGGATTATAATTATGTTATAATTATTGATTGTAGAAAATATGAAAATTTTATATTCTAGTTTTTTTATATGAATTTTTAAGTTGATTATGTTTGACCACTTAAAAATGAATAAATTGGAGTTATTAAGTGGTGGGTGGGGCCTACTATATCCCCATGATGCAACGGTAAGTATCATGAGACAAATTTTTGGGTAAATAGATAATTCCTTCTACATTTATTTAATATGTATTTACATGAGGCCTTGAAGGTACGTTTTTAATGTCTGGAATTAAGTATTTAATCATTATGAAATTGGTTATTTATATCCATGTGATTATTTATATTGTTATGATATTCATGGATATATTTCAAGCTCATGTGATTATTTATATTTAATTATTTTATCATCATTTATTTCATCCATATTATTCTTCAAGATCAATATATAGATTAAATGGCATGAGTTTTTAGTTATTCACTTTTCCATATTGATTATGAATTATTTATTTTATGATAGCTTTTGATCTTACCAATCCCTTACTAAGAGTCTAAGCTTTTCGTTATATTGTTTACTTTAACCATTACATGAAGAATGAATCTTTAGATTTTAATAGTGAATAATTTTATACTTTTACTATGTTTTAAATACATCAATGTAATATGGGAATCATGTATTTATGTTGTTTGCCAATACTAATGGACAATCCGATGCTTTGGTACATGATCGCTTTTAGTATATGCTAATGTAATAAATTAACTACTAATTATGGGATACTAGAGTTAGGCTCTTTACAATTTCATTAACATTGAAATTGCATAATAATGTAATTTGGGTGTAGGTTGGGTATTTTACTCTTCTGGGGTTTGGGGGTGTTCCGAGGAGGGTGGTCGACACACATTTCTTAAATAATCAATATTCACAGTATGCTTTGTGGGGCATCCAGCATTATGCAACATTTAATTTTAGTTAGTTAACTTATGATAAATGTTGTAATTGGTAAATTAGTAATTTATGTCTTTATTTACTATCTTGGGTAATGAAAACAATCCAATTATAATGAGTACAATGTTGGTCAAACTTGTACAAGATTTGGCAGCTCTTGCTAACCCTTCGAAATTACTTGGAAAGCTCTGTATGAGGTAAGTGGTTTTTTGACATTCCATTTAATAAAACTTCTTATGTGTGAATGTTAGGTTTTTTTCTCAGGTTCTACAACTAATGTAGAGGAACCCTTCATTAAATTTATTACCCTAGGGATTCATATAAACTACTTAAACAAATAGAATAATTTTTTTAAATAAATCTAGTGCCTAGACATATATATAGATAAATATTACAATGGAAAATTTGGTCCCTTGGGCACCAGATCAATTCCTTACCCTTTTTATTTCATGGTCTTACCATAAAACATTTACTTAGGTTGAAATGCACCATGAAAGGGTTACCTAAATTATTAATGGGTGAGAGAGACCTATAGTACCTAGATTCAATGACTTAGAGACCTCCTTTAAGTGGATGTTTCCTTGAATATGTGTGGTCGGACTTGGGGGTCACGAATGACTCAAATACCAATAGATGAATTTACATTATGTATTTAAATGTCCTGATTTTTTATAGAGTACATCTTAGTGGGAATTATTCCTCTTAGATATGGGATTTTCCTTAAGCCAAGACTTGGAAGTGACCTAGAGTAAGTTTACATAATCTTGTTAAGACCCTGATGAGGGATCATTAGGAATATTTAGTAGTGACCATGGTATTTCCCTAAATCTGGTAATAACTGTATTACCCCCGGTTTGAGGTATGTAGCCTTTTTTATGCTTCTTTATGTGTTTAAAGCGCATGGGATGAGTTGAGAATAGGTTGGGAGATTTTGGAATGGTTTTGGATGAGTTTGGATGCTTTTTTAGGGAGCACGGTTTGACCACGGCTAGTGGAAACTGTGAGGATTCTCCAGGAAACCATGCAGGGGGAGAAAGTAGGATCCGCACGGCCTACACACGGTTTTTCAAACCATGTGAGGCAACCATGCAGACCCTTTCTCTTGATGCAGTAGCGTGTGCATTGTTAGCGCATGGTTTGTCAAACTGTGGGGTTTAACCATGTGGCCACTTAAAAGTAGGGTTTTTAAATCTGGGTTCCCTTAGGCTTGACCTGAAACACTCCAAACTTCCTCTCACTCGAGCCTCACTTGGTATTTCGGGTTCTCATGGGTTTAGGGTTCTCTCCCTATCATTTTGGAAGCGTTTTGAAGAGGTTTCTTGGCGGTTTGAAGGTGGTTTCTCCTGGGTAAGTCTCTCCTCTTGGTTTCCTTGTGTTTTCCTCTAGATCTACATCTCCCTCTCTCTCAGTTTTCTAGATCTACACTAGTTGTGTGTAGATCTAGGTTTTTGTTTGCCTTGAATATTAATTTTAAGGATTGTGAATGTTGGGGAAGAAGATCTAGAGAGGTTTCGGGGGTTCGTTTTCCGGATTTGAGGTGTGATTGCTTGTGGGTCGATTTCTCAGGAACCCTAAAGGTAGGTGGCTTCTCTCTTGACTTCACTTGGTTATAGCTAGTGGTTTTTGGTTACAATTAATTTGGTTGGCTAGAAATTTATTTTGTTCTGATGTGTGAAGTTGGATGGAAATTTATTTGGGGAATTTTTGGAAAAAGGGGGTTTTGTGGTGAAATTCTATTGTTGTGGATTTTAAAATGGAGATTTTAAAATGGGATGTTATGGTTAATTTGTGAAAATGATTGATGAAAATGGTTTTCAATAAATATTTTGTTTTATTGAAAGGTTTTTTGGCATGGAAAATGATTTACAATAAATGGGTGATTTATTTAAGTGGATTGACTTGCAATGGAATTGGTTGACTGCATGATGTTGTGACCTTGATGGGTTATATACTTGGTTGTTATTGGTTGAAATATTGTGTGGAAGTGGGTGAGAAGTATCACTATAAAAGGTGATGGATAGTGGTCATAAGAACCCCCATATAGGTAGTGGTCGAGAAGTTGTGCTAGTTCTGAATGGGAGAACGGGTTGGGCAGAAGTCCCACCGTTTTGGTTGCTTTGGTGTGAATGGGTGAATGGTTTGGGCGGAAGTCCCACCATGTTGGTTGCTTTGGTGTGAATGGGTGAACGGTCTGGGCGGAAGTCCCACCATTTTGGTTGTTTGTTGTGCATTGCTTTGCAAGTTTGAAATTGTTGTGTTAGTGTGCAAATGATGAAATGGATTGTGGCGTGTTTGGTTGGATTTCCCTTGGTTTCTTGGTTTGGGTGTGATGTCTTGGTAAGGCTATGTTTGGATTATGGTAATGGTTTCACTAGTGACTATTTTATATAAATTGTTTTATATAAATGTGCTAATGGTTTTATCCTAGTGGCGTGTGTAGGGAAGTCATTTGGGGAAAACCTACTTAGTTATAATACTCACCGCCTGCTTTGTCACGTTGGTGTATTTGTAGATGTTGTGTACCATGACGTGAGAAAAGGTAAGATATCACCATCATTTAGTGGTTCATCACGATGTCTAGGTGGAGCTTGGAGCTTGGTGTAGAGCTGTGTTGGTATCATGGCACGCGGTGCTTTGTTGTTTGGTCTTCCACATAGTACTCTGATATTGTGATGTTTGTTTTGGTTTTGGGATTTATTGTGGATCATTTGGTTGTCTTTTCAGAATTTAGGTTGGAATTTTTTATTGACACGCATCATATATTGGTGGTTAAGGGATGGTTGGGTTGGTTTTTTTTTAAGGGAAAATTGTTCCCCAATTTGATCTTGAAGCCCTCGGCATTTATTTCCAGCCTTTGGTGTCTTGGGAACATCTCTTAAGGCCAAGTATCCCTCACCTCCTCCTCAAGACAATGAGGTAGGGGTGGGGTGTTACAAGTGGTATCATATTGTTAGGTCTTTTGGTGTTGATCATTGGTTTTGTTATTGACATTATTTGTGGTATATTCCCTAAGTCGGGATGGTAGAAAGGCATAGGAATGTCATAACATGGAATGTATAGCATAAAATGACATAGCTAACCCTCTTATGTTGAACTTAAAGTTACCAGGGAGTTGGGTACATAAATGCTTTGGAGACACTTATAGGCATTGGAAATCTCATTGTTGTGGGTTTAGCCAATGAGATGTGCATGGAATATTAGTTAGAAATGGCTTCCCTCTAGGGTTCATATTTCATTGGGGTATAATGAATTATGAGCTGAATTGAGAAATGGTTTTTCAAATACGTGGAATTGTAATGTGAATAAATTTGGTATTTTGAAAATGGTTTGGTTTTCAACATGGTGAAACATGGAAAATGTGAACTTGTGGAAAGCCTTGTGTGATAGTGTTGTGTAATGTGATTAGAAATGGGAATTCTTAATGTATACTGAAGTGAGACTCATGGTTGTTTGTTTTATGTTGATAGAAATGGCACTGGGTAGGCATCGTAGAGACCAACCGGAAGTGGCTGATGAGAACATGGTTGCACCTGAGCCCCAGGTGAACCAGTAGTTAGTGTAAAGCAAAGTGCAAAGCTGTGGAAAGTTGAAATAAAGTGGATGAACCAAGGCATGTGGATCATGCGGTTCAGTTTCAAAAGAAAAATCCACCCATCATTTGGGGTAATTTAGATCCGGAGAGGGTATAATAATGGTTGAATTAAATGAACAAGATCTTTGAGTTCTTGGGAACACCGGTAGAGTTAAACATGAAGTTGGCCACGTATATGTTGGCAGATATTTCCGTTTAGTGGTGGTAATTGGTAGTCCAAGCGGGGATGTACCAATACATGATGGGGGAAGGCTTTGAGGAATTGTTTAATAATAATTTCTACCCACATACGTTAAAAATCTGGCGCATGACTGATTTCTTTAGTCTGAAGCAAGAGAATATATATGTGATAGAGTATGCAGCTATGTTTATAAACTTAGTGATGTTTTCAGCTAAGTTGGTGGGTAGTACATCCTTGAAAGCTCGTATCTTTGAAGTTGGTTTGAGGCAAGAAATTTATTCCAAGATAGCGGTGCTGGGTATAGATGATTACACAGAGATGGTGAATAGAGACTCGGTGGATGATCGGGATTTGTTGGGAGCTCTGTGTGGAGGAAGCATGGTGGTACTCATGGGGAATAGTATGAACTCTAACACTAGGTTCAAGCGGAGGAGGGACACTTATTCCCAGGGTGGGAATATGGCATATAATCCAACGGTAGGATCGGTGAATCTTCCTCTGAATCCCCAGAGCGAGCTGGGATGTTTTCAGTGTGGTTCTACGAGCCAAATCAAGAGGGATTGTATGGAACAACCTTGAGCATGTCATAATTGTAAGAAGATGGGTCGTCTACAACGTTATTTTCGGAATGCTCCAAGGTCGGGTGCGCATGATACTTCTCAAGGATCGCAGATGTCCTATGCTTCGACCGGATGGGGACAGAAACATACCCCTTAGTAGCAGAGTAAAGTGGGTCATGGTGATTCTTGGAATACCATGATGCCTCAGCAGGGCAATAAATAGCAGAGCGTGGTAAGAAAACATGTGTTTGGAGATGACCAGGTTGTGGTGGATGATCAGTCGGGACCATCCATGGTGCGAGGTATTATTCTTTTAAATTCTAGCTTGATGCAACTGTTGTTTGATATGGGTGCTTCACACTATTTTATTACTGCACGTGTTGTTGATTTTCTAGATTTAAGGGTAGAAATGATGTCCTCGGTTTTAAAACTTCAAACTCTTCTAGGTCAAAGAGAGTATCGAGCCTTCTTGTGTATAGCATGTTGTATCGTTGTGGGTGAGGTCGAGCTAATGTGGAATTTCTCGGTGCTTGATATGGATGTGTTTGATATAATCCTGGGAATGGATTGGTTGGCGGAATTTAAGGCTCACATTGACTGTGATGAGAGAACAGTGGCTTTTACGACACACGTTGGTGTTAGACATCTCTTTAGAGAAGAGATGAAAAAAAGGAAGGGTGCAATGAGTTAGTTGGCACCGACAGTGGGCACGTTACCGTATCAGTTGGTGGAGATGTTGTTGGAATCGGTAGAGGGTGTTGAGTAGAGTGTTCTTCCGGCAGTGGTGGATCAATTGCGGGTGAGGAAGGATGATATTTCTAAAACAACTTTCAGAAGTAGATATGTCCATTATGAATATGTGGTTATGCCCTTTGGTCTAATGAATGAGCCAGTGGTGTTCATGGCATTGATTAATCAGATATTTCAGAGATATATGGGTTTATTTGTGGTACTGTTTGTAGATGATATTTTGGTGTATTCAAAGACAAGGGTGGAGCATGAACAGTACTTCACGATAATGTTGGGGATCTTTAGGGATCAGTGGTTGTATGCCAAATTGGCAAAGTGTGGCTTTTGGATACAGGAATTTCGTTTTCTTGGCCATGGGATTTCTGAAAGAGGTGTTTCAGTGGATCTGGAAAAGGTAGAGGTTGTTATCTCATGGCAACCACCAAATACTGTGTTTGAGGTATGGATTTTCCTCGGTCTAGCTAGGTATTATCAGCATTTTGTTTGTGATTTTTCATGTTTGGATTCACCGATGACAAATTTGACAAGAAAAAATGTTTCATTCAGTGGAATGAACAGTGTTATCAGTGTTTTGAAGAGCTAAAGGTTCGCCTTACATCAACACAAATCTTGGTTTTTCCAAAACTAGGAAAAGGGTATGTGTTGTATTGCGATGCACCAGGATCAGGGTTGGGTGCGTTCTCATGTAAGGGAATCATGTGGTTGCATATGGCTCACGGTAGTTGAGGGTGCATGAGAAGAACTACCCAACTCATGATTTGGAATTGGCAGTAGTGGTCTATGCCTTGATAGTGTGGCGTCATTATCTCTTCGTTGAGAAATTCATGGTATATACAGATCATAAGAGCTTGAAACAAATTTTATCACAAAGGGATTTGAATTTGAGGGAAAGGAGTTGGATGAAATATCTCCAGATGTTTGATTTTGACATGATTTAAACATCGGGTAATGGAAATTTGGTGGCAAATGCATTAAGTATAAAATCATATGCTCAGATGGTGAAACATGCATCAGACCAGTGGCAGTTGATGTCGGTTATAGCCGATATGCGTTTGGAATGTGAGGACCAGGGTGATACAGCAGTCTTCTTTCCGATTTTGTTGATTCCTGACTTAGTTGGGTTGGTTAAAGAAGCACAAATATGTGATTCTGAGTGTGTGACCATGGGGTAAAGACTCAATGGTGGGGAGACCATTGAGGGTTTTCAACTGAATGGACATTCAATTTTGTGTTTTCAGAATCAGATGGTTGTACCAGTTTCTTGATAGGAGGATCTTCACAGGGCGTATCATCATTCCAAGTGGGTTGTTCATCCAAGAATTCATAAAATGTATAAATTAATGAAAGAGCAGTTCTGGTGGGCTGGTATGAAAAGTAGAGTTTTTGAGTTTGTTTCAAGATACTTGACTTGTCAGCGGGTCAAGGCAGAACATCAGAGGCCAGCAGGAATGTTGCAGTCTTTACCAATCCCTGTTTTCAAGTGGGAGAAAATAGTGATGTATTTTGTCACAGGTCTCCAAAGAATGGTCAAGAAACATGATGCCATTTGGGTGATAGTGGATCAGCTAACAAAGTCGGCCCATTGTATCTCAATTCGTGAACCTCATACGGTGGAGGATCTATCCAAAATATATATCCGAGAGGTGGTAAAGAGGCATGGTGTTTCAGTTTCTATCGTATTCGATAGAGATCCAAGGTTTACATATCATTTCTCGAAATCCTTCTAACAAGAACTTAGGACACAGTTGACTATCAGCATGGCGTATCACCCTCAGACGGATGGTCAATCTGAGAGGACAATACAAACTTTGGAGGACATGTTGCGGGCTTGTGTTATGGATTTTGGTGGCTCGTGGGAGGATCACTTATTGTTTTTGAGTTTTCTTACAATAACAGTTATCAGGCATCCATACATATGTCTCCGTTTGAAGCGTTCTATGGGTGGACATGTCGTTCTCCACTATGTTGGGTGGAAACGGGTGAGTCCTCAATGGTTGGACCGAGCCTTGTCCATGAGACTATTTAGAAGATCAAGTTAATCAGTAAGAGAATGGTGACAGCTCAGAGTGGTCAGAAATCGTATGCAGATCATCATCGATTGTCGTTGTCATTCGAGGTGAGTGATCATGTTTTCTTAAGGATCTCTCCTAGGTTGGGACATCATCGGTTTGGGAAGTAGAGAAAGTTATCTCCGAGGTATATTGGACCTTTTGAGATTCATGAACGTGTTGGTCAGGTGGCTTATCTTTTGGCTTTACCACCTAGGTTCAGTGTGGCGCACAATGTGTTTCATGTGTCGCAGTTGAAAAAGTATCATCTGGATCGTGACCATGTGATTCGATGAGATCATTTTGAGCTAGAACCAGATGCTTCATTAGAGCATGTGCCAGTGCAAGTTGTGGATAGGCAAGAGAAAGTTTTTCATGGTAAAAGAATTGGTTTAGTTCGTGTCTTGTGGCAGCATGGCCAGATTCAAGATGACACTTGGGAGCAGGAGAAAAAGATGGTCGAGCAATGGCCTGAACTCTTTCATCAAACGGTGGGTTCACTACTTTCTAAGGACGGAAAGACCAATGGTGGGGAGAATGTAGTACCCCCAGTTTGAGGTATGTAGCCTTTTTTATGCTTGCATGGGATGATTTAAGAAGAGGTTAGGAGATTTTGGAATGGTTTTGGATGAGTTTGAAGGCTTTTCTTAGGGAGCATGGTTTGAGCACAGTTAGTGTAAACCGTGTGGATTCTCTAGAAACTGTGCAGGGGGAGATATTTGGCTTCTCACAGCCTACGCACGGTTTTCCAAACCATGAAAGGCAACCATGCGGACCCCTTCTCTCGAGGAAGTAGCATGCGCACGGTTAGTTCATGGTTTTTCAAACCTAGAGGCCACTTAAAAGTAGGTTTTTTAAATTCGGGTTCCCTCAGTATTGAACTAAAACACTCCAAAATTCCTCTCACTCAAGCCTCACTCAGGATTTCGGGTTCTCAGGGGTTGAGGGTGCTCTCTCACTCGTTTTGGAAGCGTTTTGAAGAAGTTTCTTGTCGGTTTGAAGGTGGTTTCTCCTGGGTAAGTCTCTCCTATTGGGTTCCTTATGTTTTCCTCTAGATCTACATCTCCCTCTCTCTAAGTTTTCTAGATCTACACCCATTTTGTGTAGATATAGGGTTGTGGTTTCATTGGATGTTAATTGTAAGGATTGTGAATGTTAGGGAAGGATATCTAGAGAGGTTTCAGGGGTACGTTTGCCGGATTTGAGGTGTGATTTATTGTGGGTCGATTTCTTAGGAACCCTAAAGGTAGGTGGCTTCTCTCTTGACTCCACTTGGTTAGATCTAGTGGTTTTTTGTTACAATTAATTTGGTTGGCTTGAAATTAATTCTTTTTTGATGTGAGAATTTGGCTGGAAATCCCTTTGGGGATTTTTTGGGAAAAGGGGGTTTTATGGTGAAATGTTGTTGTTGTGGATTTTAAAATGGTGATTTTAATATGGGATTATATGGTTGATTTTTGAAAATGATTGATGGAAATGATTTTCAATAAAGATTTTGTTTTATTGAAAGGTTGTTTGGCATGGAAAATGATTTTCAATAAATGGGTGATTTATTGAAGTGGATTGACTTGCAATGAAATTGGTTGATTGCATGATGTTGTGACCTTGATGGGTTATATTCTTGGTTTTGATTGGTTGAAATTTTGTATGGAAGTGGGAGGTAAGTCTCACTATAAAAGGTGGTGGATAGTGGTCGAAAGAACCACCATATGGGTAGTGGTCGGGAAGTACCGCAGGTTTTGATTGGGTGAACGGGTTGGGCGGAATTCCCAGCATTTTGGTTTCTTTGGTGTGAATGGGTAAATGGGTTGGGTGGAAGTCCCACCTTTTTTTTTTCTTTGGTGTGAATGGGTTAATGGGTTGGGTGGAAGTCCCACCGTTTTGGTTGTTTTTTGTGCATTGCTTTGCAAGTTGGAAATTGTTGTGCTAGTGTGTAAATGATGAAATGGTTTATGTCATGTTTGGTGGGCTTTCCCTTGGTGTCTTGGTTTGGGTGTGATGGCTTGGTAATGGTGTGTTTGGCTTATGGTAATGGTTGACCTTGTTATTATTTTATATAAATTATTTTATATAAATGTGCTAACGGGTTTATACTAGTGGCGTGTGTAGGGAAGTCATTTGGGGAAAACCTACTGAGTTTTAGTACTCACCTCCTGCTTTGGAACATTGGTGTCTTTGCAGATGTTGTGTACCATGATGTGCTCAAAGGTAAGGTATCACCCTCCTTTAGTGGTTCATCGTGATGTCTGGGTGGATCTTGGAGCTTGGTGTAGAGCTATGGTGGTATCATGGCACGTGGTGCTTTGTTGTTTGGTCTTCCACGTAGTACTCTGATATTGTGTTGTTTGTTTTGGTTTTGGGATATATTGTGGAACATTTGGTTGTCTTTTGAGAATTCATGTTGGAATGTTTTATTGACATGCATCATATAGTGGTGGTTAAGGGATGGTTTGGTTGGTTTTTTCTTAAGGGAAAATCATTCCCCAATTTGATCTTGAAGCCCTCGACATTTATTGCTAGCCTTTGGTGTCTTGGAAACGTCACTTAAGTCTAAGTATACCTCACATCCTCCTCAAGCCAATGAGGTAGGGCAGGGTGTTACAATAACCATCTAGGAAACTATGTACAGGTACATGATGTGGGGAATTTGGGAATTCATCCAACCCTCCATCTTTAATTTAAGTATTAAATATTTAATCCGTAAAATTTAAATTTTCTATATCAAGATAATTACAAATGAATTGGTTGTGTTTGAGGGATGTTGCGCCCTAGACTATATGTATGGTATGGTTCTAATGTCTCTTGGTTCACAAATCTCTAAATCTGTTACATAGAATGTCAGTTCTACTTGAATCCTAAATGTGAATAATCAATATGATGTGTACGATTATAATCATATATATTATTACTTTTGTAATTTGAGGTATTGAATAAAATAAAAAATAATTAAGATGCCCAAAATATTGGGTTTCACCTCTTAATTTTTATAGATTGTCATTTACTATAATTTAATGTTTAAAGTAAAAAAATATCAACAATTGTATATCCTTGAATTTTAGGTGAAATTAGTATGCAATATTCAATTTTACTAATACCATAATTCTTTCTCTCTCTAGGATTCCCACCTATATAGTGAAAATATATAAGGGTTTTTAGTTCATATTAGAAGCCAATATTACATATAGTATCACCTAGGAATCCTATCTCACTAGTATCTAGATGATTCAATAGGTTTCTTAGTGGCCTCATTTTCCCTAAGCATTGGATTCTTGATACATCCTTGAGGTTGATGATGATCACCTCAATTTATTCCTGGGATACACCCTATGATTGAGTAGAATCTCCATAAAATTATTTTCTAGATCTTTGTATGAATTTTTTATTGATATAATTATTAAAGGATGATGAGTTATCATCTTATATCGATAGAGTATTCCTTAAGTAATATATAAGGGGTATCCCCTTAGGAATTGATTCAAGTTTTCATGTCTCTATTTCATATGTAAAAGGACCAAGGAATCTGAAAATATAAAAGAATGGCTAACTTTGAGAATTTTTTTTGATTCCATTAATTATACTTGGATGGAATAGTATGCCTAGGATGCTAAAGATCCTACCTGATATCCTCCTTATAGGATTTCCAAAGGATACCTAGAATTCTATCATTTTATTCAGTAGAGCCCAGTATGGGTGATCATAGGGACAGGAAACATATCCCATTATGGGGATTTTGATTACAAATAAAAATTTCCTATGCTTTATGAATTAGGTACGGTTGTACCAGGTATCCCTTAGGCCAAAGGTATGAAATTTTCTATTTAATATACTTTTAGTAGTAAAAATTCATTATTGTGATTTAGTTTAATATCTCATTTACGCATGCAATTATCTTAATAGCTATGAAAGACATTATATTGGTTGTTCAATGTTATGTTTCTTTCTGGAACCCTACTCTGGAATCCATTTAACATGGGTACCTGAGTAGGATTTCACCTAGTTATAGGCATATGCTAGGCTGAGGAGTGAGGATGGTCGAGCAAGATGGATAGGATTTATACATTGAGCTTCGAATTTGTTACGAATAATTATGTAGTGGAACAAATAGTTTAACATCATTTATTCTATTTTGTATATGTAATCATCCTAATGGATTATGAGTGTATATATGACATGGTTTTCTGGGCCTTCAGTGCATTTCATTCGTAGTCTTATATTTTTTGTTTATATGGTTCTTCTTTTATTGATTATTATATTGTATCTTGTTTATATATTTTCTATTATTTTTATTACTTTGAAGTTAATGAATAGTCTATGCATAGTTACACCCTAGGTCTACACTACTAGTCATTAGCCTTTGGCATTCAGAGAGGGGCACTTGAGTCCATGTGGGGACCCGACCCAGTTACTATTAAAAGTAACCCATGTGGGATATGACATGTGATGTAGCTTATAATTTCATAACTCTGGGGTATTTTGTAAATATCTTTGGTGTGTCTAATAATTGTTTAAGTTATTTATTTGAGTTCATAAGACTTTATTTTTGTGTTTGGAAAACTTGAGTCATCATAATGGGTGAATTAAATTTATTTCAAAATACTTAGTGTCATAGAAAATGGATAATACAATGAGTTTATAAGACTTAATGCATATATGAGTTTGTAAGACTTAATGTATAGTGTTGAGAAATTTATAAAGTTATTTATAAAGGTTTTAATCCATATCATCACAACCTTTGAACAATAGGTAGGTTTTATTTTGAGCATAAACTTGGTCCTTTTAATTTCCGTAAGAGTTGGAGGTGCATGGTGACCTAAAATTGGATATTGAAAATTTTTAGGGAAAAATAGGTTGGACCACAGTTGTGTGGGAATTCATTGTTTTCATGTGATTCTCATATGTAAAACATTTAGGTCCAAAATTACCAGCTACTCAGTATGGCCTAAGGCGTAGAACATTAGAGTCACTTAATCATCTACGGCTAGAGGGAACTCACCATTCCATGGTGGAGGACATGGTTGGATAAAATAGCCAGAATTGTTACACGAGGCCAGGGCTAGTACATTTGGACTCTCTCCCCTAGAAAAATACACCATGGTTAGGGTAGATACAAAAGGGAATGGTTGTGGTGGTTTCTAGTTTTTTAAATTCCCATTCAACACCTGAACTTATAGGGTTGGTTACTCCATCCATGTCTAACCTTAAAAGGGGGATTTAAAGTATCTTTTAACTCAAATTCGCTCTTTTAAATGAAGTGATCTCTCTAATTTGTATCAGATTTTATATATAAGTTGTTCTAATTAGGGGGCTTAGGCATTCATCTCTCGTCTATAAGTGTATTTGGTTGATTCACTTCTTCTTGGTAGTAATCCTTATAGAATTAAGCTCTTGAGGACCAGATCATTTTGTTTTCCATCACAAATTTCAAATGCAGTGAGGTTTTATTTGATCTTGAGGTAAATTTATCTATACTATGGTTTACCCTTGACTTTATTTGTGTTATAATGGTTTCCTTTTGTTTTTATTTATGAAATTGATGATTTCAATTCCATGAGAGGTGAATTTGATCTTCGATGGTTTGGAAATAATTTTTTAAAATGGGTTTTTATTGAACACCATTTTGATATGCATGGTATGTTTTGTAAAGTTACTGAAAGTGGATTTTGAAATGGAAATTTTTTTTCAAGCCTGGAAGTTGAGTGGAATCACAATAAAAACATTTTAATGAAAATGTTAGCATGGAAATGAAATTTAATTTACTAGAAATTTTTTATTAAAAAATGGTTTTGGTTTCTTGATAATAAGGATGGTGTAATAAGATATTTGGATTCTTTAGGTTTTAGGGGAAAATAAGATATTTTAAATCCCTAGTGGATTGTTCTATCACTATTGTAGGTGTTGATGATTTTGTGGAACATGTGGGTAGCATTTTCCAAGGAACCAAGGGTCATGGAGTTAGATTTCACTTATAATGTCTAGTACTTATTATTTTTCTGAGTTGTTTACACACTCATTTAGGGGATTTACCTTTATTAATTTTAGGACACATTACATATTTTTTTATATAATATTCTTATTTTCCCACCTGATATAGATATTTATGCTTTAAAAAAAATTTATTCATCTGTGTATTCCACATGGATAAATATTATTTCATATTTCCTTACTTATCTTAATATGGATTTTTTTTTAAATGAAAACCAAAAAATGGTTGTATAGGAAAAAAATAATTTCCTTTAGAATTTTTTTATAATTATATATTATATATGAAATAATTAAATCATATGGATTTACGTTGTATATATTATTGGTGGTAGCCAACTGAGATTTAGTGCTCGCATCCTACTTTTTCCTTTGATTATTTGTAGACTTTATTTTCTAGAATATATGTAAAGGGATGAGAATCCATTATAGAATATATCTCCTAATTTTTGCTACCTTCTAGTGGGTTGGGATGGTGTGACACGTGGTCATGAAGAGATGGACCCATAGCTTTCTTCAAGTTCCATGTTCATGGTCTTTTCTTGAAATCCTGAAGGCCATATAGAATGATTAATTTTCAGATAACCATATTTTTAATTTGGTTGATGGTAAACCTTACATGGCCCATAATCCCAAGGAACAAGTCCCAATATATGTTTTTTGAGTCCCATAGAGATTAGACACCCAACATAAATCCCTATCTTAGCAAATTAATTTTTCCCTACTCCAAGAAGCCAACCTGCAATGCAACTCATTGAGAAATCCCTATGTAGGAATATATGGGTCAAATCATTTGTATATTGATTATTAAATAAATATCATGTTTAATAGTATGATACCCTTGTGATTTTCATCCATATGAAGCAATATAGAATTCACTTAGGTCCATATTCCCATCCAATTTAGGAGAAATTATGGGTAGACTTGGGTTGTTTAGTTTCAAATTGGTTTCAAAGGATAAAGTTATCATTAAATCATGTGCTTATTATTTTGTATCACCCTATTATTTATAAATTTTACCGATATATAAGATTTAGGACTCTCTAAAATTTATAGGTTGAGTGGGTGTGTATTGGGTCAACTAACTTTCATGATGAACCTCAAGTTTCCATTGAAATATGGAGATTTTCTAGAATCATTTCTAATAATTTTAGCCATTTAATATTAGTCTGCTAAATTTTGATTAAAGTAAAGGAATAGTATTTTTTATTGATGGTTTTTTTATCTTTTATTTTCATAAAATTGATCTTTCAAGAATAACATCTCCAAATGCTAGAGTGGAAGACTTGGTGGATACCACATAGATGAATCCTCCAACTAGCTCGGTATTGGTGGAAACTGTAGTCTAAACAATCTATTCATTGATCAAAGTAGAAAATTTTGAACTGAATGTATGATAGACCATGATTAAGAATTCACTAACTAGTATCCACTAATATATCAGGGTGAAAAGGGACCATATGAATCAGAATAATGGATTAAGAGGATTGAGGGGATTTTCTACTTCTTAAAACTCCCAAATAATACAAGGTTTCTTTCACTTTTTTATGCTTGAGGTGATAGGAAGGAGGTGGTAAGAATTTTTTTTCATACATGTTGGCTAAATATTTTACGTTGAAAACTTTTAAAAATGTACTCAACAAATAGTTTTATCCTGAAATGTTGGGAGGAGAAAAGTCTCGTGAATCTTTTACCATATATTAAGGAGAGCATTCAGTTATAGAGTATGAAACTCATTTTTTGGATTTGGTAAACCTGTCTTAAGATCTCATTTCCAATTTCCATCTCAGGGTGTAGAGGTTTTATATGGGTTCGAGGATTGATATTTAGTCTAGAAAAATATGTGGTATTTCAACCTAATTATAATGGAAATGCTTAGGCTATAAATAAAGTGAAATATGAATTTGGATTTTTGTATTCCATTGAGTAGACACTAGAAGAGTCAAAGGAAAGACTAGATACTATGAGTGGTATGGTGTTAAAATAATCTTTTATGGTTACGTTATTGTTTGAAATAGGTGTAACTCATTTCTTTATATCATGTATTCTTATTGATTTGTTGGGTATGTGATCAAAGGTTATTCCCTTCATTATGAATCATTCCACTCCTTTGGGAAAGAATCCAAAGAAATTTTTTAGATTTCCTGGGTATCAAGTTATAATTGGTAAATATAAATCCATATCTAACTTTCTAGTTCATGATCTTTATATATTTGATACCATTATTAGAAATTATTGGATTATTAGATAGAAAACCAAGATCTATTTCTATCATCATTGGGTCCATTTTATTTCATCTAATGGAGTCACTCATGTCATTTAAGGTGAGTGGGATCCTAGATTGGGAAGAGTAATTCTCATTTTCTTGGTACTGAGATGATCTCATTTTGATTGTTGGATATGTTTCTCGATTCCTTTGATCCTTTCCTTAGTGTCCATCTTATTATAGTGGTAAGTGAATATCCTGAAGTTTTTCAAGATGAATTCTTTGGGTTTCTTCCTCTCATGGAAGTTGGTTTTACTATAGAGTTTATTTTGGGGATGAGGTCCATTTCCTTGCCTTTATACCAAATTAAACCCACTAAATTCTTAAAAATAGAGGTTTATATCTAGGATCTAGAATCTAATGGATTTATTCATCCTATAATTTGATAATGGTAATCCCTAATAATCTTTATATAGAAGCTATAAGGGAGTATCTAACTTTTAATTGATTACTGAAAACTGAAACAGCTGGTGGATAAGAAAAAATATCCCTTACCTATGATTGATGACATATTTGATCAACTCAAGGGATCCTGCTGGTTTTCAAATATTGATATTATATTGGGATACCATCAATTGAGGGTTCGAGAAGAATATATCCTTAATACAGTGTCTAGGAGTACGTATGTGAATTTTGAGTATTTATCCATTTTATCTGGATTTATTAATTCTATTACGGTGTTTATCAATTTGTTGAATCTAATGTTACACTAGATTTTTTATTCTTTCATGGTCATTTTGGGGGATGATATATTTGTTTATTTTAGATTGAAACATGATCATCCTACTAATTTTAATATAACTCTTTGGATCTTGAAATATAATTTGATATACAAGAATTTATCCAAATTAAAGTTATGTATCTAATAGGTATAATTTCTAGGCCATGTGATTTCTAATAGGCATGTCTTAGGGGATCCTAAGAAGATTTTCATAGTGGTTTCTTGATATAATCCTAGAATTTGTTTTACATCCAAAGTTTCTTGGGATTGGGTTGTTATTACATATGATTTTTTGGGAATTTTCCATGTTTGTATCTCCTATAACATATTTAACCCATAAGGGTGTCAATTTTATCAGGAGTGATCAGAGCTACTAATCTTTGATGTGTTGAGAGTGATATTAACATAATCTCCATTACAGATTCTTTCATAATTGGGTTTGGTATATAAGGTCTACTATAATGACTAGGATATATCTTTGGTTTGTGCTTTGTTGTAGGGAAAATAGGTGGTATATTATATCTCTTGTAAATTAATCTATCCTTATAAGAACTACCCCATTCATGATTTGAGTTTGTGGTAGTGAGGTATGCTCTTAATACATTTCACTATTACCTCTTCAGGGAGAATTTTATAGTGTGCTCAGACCAAAAAGGATGAATTAAATCTTTACTCATGGGGACATGAACTTGGGATAAAAACACTATTTTTAGTACCATATAACATTCGATTATGATATTTTATATACCCATGATAAATTAAATGTAATCAAAGACACACTGAGTAGGAAATTACTAACTTTAGAAGTGAATTAATCAGTGGAATAGTGGTTCGTGATGGGCTTGTTTGCTAAGATGAAATTGGATGAAGGGAGATCTGATGAAATGGTATTCCCAGGTTGTTACCAAGCTAGATCATTTATGAATGATAATTTTTCATAAGTACCAAAAGAGGACACCATGTGTTATTATTTTATTAGGAAAATTTGTGGGGGGAGATCTCATGTGAGTGGTATCACTCTTCTTGATGGGATTTTTCACTTTCATGGTAAGAATGTTATTATAATAGAGATGAGGAAGTAATTGGTTGATAAAATACATTTATCTAATTTTTCTCTGAACCCTAGATCTACCAAGATGTATCCTAACCTTAGAATTCATTAATGGTGTTGATTATAGATTTAATGCCATGATGCCTTACATGTCAGAGAATTAAGGTGTAATAATAGAGTTTTGTAGGTTTACTACAACTCATTAACATTCTAGTATAGAAATGGGTTGATATAGTCATGTACTTCATGATTTTCCAACCTCGCACTACATGTGGTAGGGATCCCATATGGGTGAAAATTGACTGACTCGCAAAATTAGTGCATTTATTAGCTATCAAGGAGTCTATGAATAGAGAGTAACATGGGAACTTATGTGTGTGGGAAGTTATTAGACTTCATGTTTTTCCCATAGTTATCATTTTAGATAGGTAACATCATTATACATCACAAATTTTGAGTGGACTGTAGTTAGGGATGGGTTCTCTGTTGAATTTTATCATGTAATTTCATCCTTAGATGAATGGCCAATCAAAGTGAGCTATCTCGATTCCTGAATACATCCTTTAGGTATGTGTTTTCTCCGTTGGTAGATCTTGGGAGAAACAAATTCCATTAGTGTAGTTTTCATATAAAAAAATTTAATAGACATCGATCAAAATAATACTTTTTGATTAATTTGTTGGGAGGCCCTATAGATCACCAATTTGTTAGGAATAGATGGGATAATGGTCCTTGGTTAGGCTAAGAATCATTCAATATATAATCTCTTATGTGCAATTGATCAGGAAAAATTTATAAATTGCTGAGAGTTTCCTGGAATTGTATACTAACTAGAATAATTTTTTATTTGATTTTGGGGTAGGTGATCTAGATTTACTTAGATTTTTACCTCTATTAGTACATATATTCTTGGGGAGGTAGTGCAAGTCATCTCCTTATTTTGTTGGATCATTTGAGAATTTGGAGCAACTCTAGAAGGTGGATTATTGATTAGACTTACCTTCTCATCTATATTTTATCCATGATAAACTTCACGCTTCCCAAATAAAGAAGTATCAACCAGATATATCTTATGTGATTAAGAGGGGAGATATTATAGCTGAAATAAATACCTAGGTGGTTGAAACCCCAGTTTCGATAGTGGACTGATAGTTATTTTTTGTAGAAGGATGATCCCCTTGGTTCAGGTAAGATGGAAATGTGGTATATATAGCCATTAGATATGGGACTATGAGGCCATGATGATATAATAATGGAATTATCACTTTTTAGGTCCATGATTCTAAGTATTTCTTTGAACAAAAAGCATTTATTTTGGAGAGAATTATGACACCCTTTATGGTACATGTATGTTTTCTTGTAAGACTAAACATAGTTATTTTTTTATAATAATTAGAAGCACATGGTGGATTAAAAGTGGGTTTTGACCCTTTTGGTGCAAAATAGGAAAAACACATATGTTGTTGACGTTTTGGTGCATCTATAGATCTCCCATGTAAATAAAGAAGGCCAAAACGGCCAGTATCTTGGCATGGACTTAGGTAGAGAGAATTAGGAATCTCCCTATTGACAATAAAAAGATGGACCTCACCACCCCATGGTGGAGGCCATGGTGTTCCAAAACCTCCAAAATGTTTTCATCGCATTATGTATAAACCCCATGGACTGTCTCCTAGGAAAATACACCAATGTCATGGTGCATACACGAGGACATTGAATTGGTGGTTTCTATTTTTTAAAATGCTCATTCGACCCCTAATCTTTCAGGGGAGGTTAATCCAGCTACATGGAACATTAATTAGGTGTTTTAAATAATCTTTTGACATTGTTTATCTCTACCAAACCAATTTTTCTCCCCCATTTATCTGAAATTATATATCTATATTGTTCCATAAAGGTTTTTTGGGTGTTCATCTCTCATATATAAGTTTCTTAGGGTGATTGCCTTCTTATTTGGAATACTCCTTATAGAACTAGACTCATGAGGACCATATTTTTTTATTTTCCATATCTGTTTTTAATGGTGAGGATGTTTTCATTGTTCTTAAGGTAAGTGACTCTATAGAATGGTATATCCCTTTTTAAAATTTGAGTTCTTATGGTGTTCTTAAGTTTTGATTTATGAAATTTATTATTTTAAATCCATGAGATAAGAATTTTATTTTTTATAGAAATGGGAATTATCTTTAAAAAAGGTTTTTATTGAAAACCATTTTGATACATATTATGTATTTTATAAAATGCATCATATATGGTAATGGAATGTACATGATTTTCAAGCATGGACTTGGTTTGGTATTTCTATATAAAAGGTATTATAAAAATATGGTTATGGAAATAAAATGTATATTCTTAGTAAAATGTTTATGAAATATTTTTTTGGTTTCCAAAACATTGTGATGATTTAATATCACATTGGGACACCTTTGGGTACAACAAAAACTAGAAAAATCTAATCCCTTGTGGAATAAGATGTCACTAGGGTAGGTGACCTAGTATCCATGGATTCAATGGGTTTCCTTTATTGGGGATTATAAATTCATAGAATCATAGTTCACCTATGATGGCTAGTATTTCTTGTTTATCAGATTTATATACACCCTCATGATGTGGATTTCTATTTGATTCATTAAGGATACCAAACATACTTGTCTATTTGATATGCCAATTCTCCCACTTAACATGAATATATCTTCTTGAAACCTATTTTATTCAAATTATTATTTCTCATGAATATATTTTATATCATATTTTTTTAATATGAAATGTTTTTTAATGGAAAACCAAAGGTTTATTTAATATGGTAAAATGATTAATTTAGGTGTGTATTATAAATAAATTATATATAATATCTAATGGATTTGGGTTGATATAAATTGTCTATATTATTTTAGTATCCTAATAATCTTTAGTTCTCACACCTTATATTTTCCATTATTAATTTTTAGAGTTTGTTTTATAGGATACTGGTAAAGTGAAGAGCATCACGTAGATAACAGATCTCTAGGTCCATGTTGTTTGGGTTGGGATAGTGGTGACAAATCTTCATTAAGAGATAGAAACATGGGTTTCTTTAGGTTCCATAATGGTGGTGTTTTTATTTGTTCTTTTATAGTTTTTTCCTCTTGTTGGATGTTACCTTTATAATTTGGTTATTTTGAAAAATGATATATTCTTGGATACCAGTAATGGTACTGCTATTATTTCTACCATATCAAATTTTTATTATGGGTGAAATAATTCCCGTTTTTCTTTGTATGACACCCTATTACTTATCACTATCCCATGGAAATCTGAAACATGCTTCCAGACTTTTGGTAACTCAACTTTGGGAACAATATGGGTTGACCTAAGTTGGTCAGTTATGCTTATTTCATCCAAGAAGTTATGATCTACCCCAGGTGGTGGTGCATATGCTTTACCGCATCTATCATGGGTGAAAAAAGATTATAATATATCCAAAGAGGGTTTTCACTAGTATGATAGAGCAGTGATCTACCATATGGAGAGACATTGTGTTATAGGGGTTATGGTTTGAGGTGGTACTATGGGATTTCAACAATTGGTTAACATGAATTAGGATTGATAAAATAGTGGTGGGGATACATTGAATTTTGATATGGGATAGTATTAATGTGATAAAAATTCATCATTTGAAATAAGAGAAAAATTGAATGATATGAGGTTTTTATTTTACCTCACGTCATGCCCCATTTTATCATACTGTGATGTTTATAGAAAACACCTATTTCAAATGTAAAATGGCCAAAAATATTAACACAATTCTATCATATTAATCATTTCATGTGATAGTTTTTAACAGAATTATTTTTTAGATGAAAAATGGTTATAGAAGAGAAATTATATTTACAAGACTTTGCGTATGAACTTTTAAAGATAAAATTAAAAAAATAATAACATAGTTATATGATTCTTTGTTATGATTGAGTTATTATATTTCCTGATGCGTCTGTCTAAGATATTATTAAACAAATAATTTTGATGATGGGTGAATGTGATAAAATTATGAAAAGGAAATTATTATAAGTTTTCATTTTTATTTATAAGGCATATATTCTTCAATATTTATGAAAAATATAGTGGTGGAAAACTATCATAATTACAACTCCGATATTGCAATATTCACATGCATACATGGATTCACTAATATGTTAAATTTATAAAGGTAGTGAATAATATATATGATTATAATAATTTTAACATCGATTAAGAATGTTTAAATGTTGACACTCCAAGACTATCAAAAAAAGGAAACTTCCAGAGAGAAAGATTTAGGATATTAAGTTTTTAAGAAGTTAGATTTCAGGATTTTAAATTATTGATATATATAAAGGCTAAAATTTTGAATAATATAAGAATAATATTCATCTAGTTTGAGATATATAAATGGTATGATTGTAATAATATGAGTATCATTCATCTTTGAATTTTTAAAAATTCTATAGGATTAAAAATAGAGGTAAAATAAGGGAGATTCGATAATATTTCCTTTTATAGAATCTAAATATTAAATAAAGAGTGGGAAATAACTCAATTACCAAGTTAAACATTTTATGTATTAAAGTATTTAAGATAAATGAAATTGCATGGAAAGATATATCATATTCATTGAAGAAGATTAAGAATATAATACCATCTCAGAATACTGATGATCATATCCAGGCTAAAGGAATTTCAAAATAAATCCAATAATATGAAAATATCCTAGAGTATAAAGATATGTCATATGATATTACAATATAGTAGAGTATAAATATATGATAAATCACTGTGGTAACTAAAAAGGACTTCATATTAATTAGCACTATTGGGTAAGAAATTTATTATTACACTATCTAGGAGAGGACATTTTTTCATTATATATTCAATTTAGGTGGTGTAGGGCCAATCCTACACTCTATAAATATTTAAAAAGATGAAATTTTGTTCTTTCTGTATACCCAATTGGTTCAATTGTTTATACATGTTCAAGGTAATATCTTTTTCTGTAAACCTAATTAACTAACTCTTGTGTGTTTTTTTGTTCCCTCCTACAAAATCTACAAGCAGGACAGCCAAGGTTAGGATAAAGTGACATAGAGAGAAAGTTCCATTCACTAAAACATGTGATGGGGTGAAAAGGGGGATAAATGTTCAAATCATATTAAGAATAAAAACACTAATTCTCCCTCATGCCCAAACTCAGTATTGGGAATATCCCTAATATTTCCTATCAACTATTAATCCAAAATGATAAATTAAATAACATACATTGGGTTTTGGAATTAAAATCCTTTGAAATCATTAAAAAATAGTATAAAATTAGCTTAAATTTTTTTTAAATCATAGAAATATAATAGCCATTATAACAGTAAAACTTTAGAAGAATAAATAAACATAAATTTTCCCAATGTTAGGTTTAATTTAAAGAAATTATTGAAAAGGGGACTAGAAAGACATAAATATCCAAAAAATGTAAAATGAAATAGTATATATCAAGGAAATATATATAAATAACATAAATCAATGGAAGTAAGGGGAAGATATGGTATGAGAGAGACACAATGATATAAAATATAACCATGGGAATCATAAATATTGGGTGATAACCCTTTCCTTGAGTCTCATTTTACATCTATTTTCCACTAACCTCTAGAATAATCAATATAAAATTTAATAAATAAATTGTTCTGAAAACTTTCGAGGTTTAATTCATCTATTAAAACCCATTTTTTGACTTTTGTTATTCATTTATTACATTAATGTTATTTGTGATGATTTTTTTAGGTTATTTGGTCCATAAATTAAAAATTATAAGATATACTAGTAATGATTAATGGTGAGTATCCTGTGGTTATATAAACTCAAGTAGTGGAATAATATAAAATTCATGTTGTTCCATAAGTAAGGGAGTTTCAATAAATTAGTAAATAGTTATCATTCATATATTCTTCCTCAATGTGCTTTTTCACATAATTAAACAAACAATGAAGAATTATTTTTATCATTATTAATATAATTATTATTTTATCATTAAAAAATATAAAAAATAATTTATTTTCATTGTTAAAATTATATCAGTAAATTAAAATCATTATAAAAGATTCCATGAGAGGAATAATATATAATTATTCACTTAGGTAGTCAAAAACTACTATGGGTGAAAAAAAATCTAGAGAGTTTAAAAGTTAAGAAAAACTAATAAATAATTTAGTATCATAAAAATGATATAGCATAATTATAATGATACCTTAATCTATAGAATTGGTAACATGAAAATATAAATGAAAAAATAATGGTTTTGAAACACTTACCAAGTTCTTTAAGTTACATACTTTATATTGTGTATAAATCCTTTAGAGGATGGTTTTTCAGTTAGACTACAGACTTTAGAGAATGGATAGAATATTTTGGTGAGTTATTTGGGTAGATATTCTTCAAAGGAAGAAATTTTTGACTTGATGGGAAAGGACAGGATAAGGATTTTTTATATAGTTAAAGGGGTTGGGTATATTTGAATAAAATATTCATTTCTTATAATTTGGGCTCAAAAATATGAATAATTGTGATTTATTTGACAATAAATGTTGTTTCATTAATAAATAAGTATTTACACGAAATTAAAATTATAGCATCCTGCCTTTTTATCACATAAACTTTCATTACATTTTACAAAACAGAGGATCTTTAAGGTTTAGTGTCTTGGAAACTAGGAACTTTAAACAAGAAAACATAAAAGATTATTCTTAAAAACTTGAAAGGCTTATCCTCATGTTCATCCTAGGTTCATTACTTCATCTCATAACCTGGGGACATACATCAAAAGAAAGGGTGAGCAGAAGGCCCAGTAAGGCAAACAAGAGAAACATTTTACATGTGAACTTGAGATACTTCAATAAGGTCATGAAAAGAACATTAAGGCATGAGAAAGAAATCATGAGGCATATCATAATAAAAATAACATTTTTCATAACATGAAGAAGTGGCTGCAATATTTAATATAGACAATCATGAACATATCGCCAAGGTCCATCCCCAAGGTGTCATTTGAAAATTACCAAGGTTATTCACCAAGATATCGTGAAAATTGTAATCTCTAGTGGTTACATCATTACCCAATGCATTGGAGCGCTACTAGGGTGAACCCTTAAATTTGCCTTTATTGTCATGTGATCCACATATATCATCATCAAACATTTCATAAATAACCCATATCACATAAAATAAATGGGTTTCATTTCATAATCATAACGTTTTAAAACTGCTTTAAAGACATGATCTTTACGTCACTTTAAAACCCAGGGAAAGGGAAAGCGGGTATCATGTATGTAAATCCCAGAATTTAAAATAGAAAATTTTGATATATATGTCAATACCCATGTATAAATAATATCTTTGAGTATTCACTTTATAAAATAAAATAATTTTGAGAAAATAGAGAGAGGCATTTTGAGACGAAAATTCTGCAGCATAACGGCTATGTTACAAGGTTTTAGAAAACATTGAAAAGAGAGGGGACATGGGCCACCCACTCAAAACTGATTCATAAAATAGTAGGGGAACGGAATATAAGGGATTTAATAACATGGTAATGAAATCTGAAAGATATACCATATGAAATGAAAAACATGGAAGTGAGACAAAAATAAGATTTCTCTTATGAAAATTCGGCAGCCTAACGGCGTCACATAAACTTCAACCAAAAATGACTTAATGAGATCAAATAGGGTCTCTCATCATATGAACATAAAATATCAGTATGATAGAAATAGATATCATACCCCAACATAATAAAAAACTTGAAATACTTTACATGAAATTAGAACTTCAAAACGAGAAAAGTGAAAGAACCACTTAAAAATTTGGTAGCCTAATGGCACCACTTAAAACTTCAAAATACTGAATTGAAGAGATCAAATGGGTTCTCTCATCATATGATCATAAAATATCATTATGATAGATATAGAGATAATACCCCAAAATAATAAAAAGTAACTTTAAAGACTTGACATGAAAGTAGAACTTCAAAACGAAAAGAGTGAAAGAACCACTTAAAAATTTGGCAGCCGAACGGCGCCACTTAAAACTTCAAAATACTGAATTGAAGAGATAAAATGGGGTCTCTCATCATATGATCATAAAATTTTAGTATGATAGATATAGAGATAATACCCCAACATAATAAAAAGGAACTTGAAATACTTGACATTAAAGTAGAACTTTGAAAAAAGAGAAAGGTAAACGAATCCCTTTAAAAATTCGGCAGCCTAAAGGCGCCACTTAAACTTCAAAAAAAATGAATTGAAGAAATCAAATAGGGTATCTCATCATATGATCATAAAATATCATTATGATAGATATAGAGATCATACCCCAACATAACAAAAAGGAACTTGAAAGACTTGACATGAAAATAGAACTTTGAAAAATGGGAAGGGTTAAAGAATCCCTTAAAAATTCGGCAGCCTAACAGCGCCACATAAACATTATTAAAACGAAATGATTATAGTAATAGAGGGTATCTCATCATATGAACATAAAAAGGACAGTATAATTAATATGATATAACCTCCTCCAACTTAATAACATGGAGCATAAAAGAAATGACATAAAAGAGATCACTTGAAAAGAAAGAGAGGGGTTAGATCCCTTACCTTAAAACGTAACTGTTAAAACTCAAAGGTTGGGACCTTTAGGGCTTGGGGGAACCTTGGGAGGGCTCCTTGGGAGGTAATGAGACCATAACTTCGTTGGGGAAGAGTGGGGAGTCGAATGGATGAGAGGATGGCTTGGTATTTATAGGGAAAGTGAGGGGACAAGGCATTAATGGCCAAGGGTCACCTCATTAGTGGTTTTGGCAAAACCATGGGCTTGCCCATCGTATTTTCCCATGGTATTGGCCACTTGGGACACCTCATACCTTATCTTACTATTCATAAGTCGACCATATTTATTACATACTTAATACATCATTTAATGATGTCATTAAACACTCGAAACTTAAAAACTGTATTTTCACTATTCATCTAAAATTCAACTTTCTCAGAATAATCCCAAAATTTCACCTTAACCAAATATCAATGCTCCGATTTCAAAAATTAACACCATTTTATAAAAATAATTTTCTAAATATTTTTAATTTATTTTTAAAATAAATACACTATTCACCGAAAATTCATTTTTTCAGAAAAAACCCCAAAAATTACTATAACATAATATCAGTGCTCTGAGTTCAAAAATGAAATCCATTTTATAAAAATATTTTTTTAAAATATTTTTAATTTAATTTTTAATTAAAAAAACACTATTCACTCGAAAAAACTAATACTTGAATAATAATTTATGAAACCGTTATTTAACCATTTTATTGAATCACATTACTTAATCAAGGTGCCTAGATTATATTAATTCTTTCTTTAAGTGAGATTACTAATCCATTTGGACACATTACTAATCCTAATCATAAAATCACTATTCATAATTTACTATTCATCAAAAATCAAGTTGATCTTATTCGAATCTAAATTTCGTACTGAACATAATTGTAGAAGACTATTTTTTGAAAATCATTACACATTTTTAATTATTTAAGGTTTACATAAACATTTTTAAAATATCCTTTTTCTAAAATTCATCAAAAATGTGCATACTATATTTATCCGGTCATTTAAAAATTCATAAACTTCATCATAAGAAGAAATCCCAATTTTTATTTAAAACAAATGATTACACAAGGCAGTTACGGTCTCCTTACATATCATCTTATCACACCAGCATAGGACCTAAGTGTAAGGTGTGCTAAGGTGAGAGAATCTGAGGGAGGCTTGGCTAACATCGCACGAATAGTAATTTCTATCAGTTTAAAATTCTAGCAAAGGTGATTCCGTTCTAGCTTCACACGATGAAGTTCGGTTTGGGTTTGGTCCAGAGCAAAGCCCAGTGGTGCTACCTCCTTCCCAAGTTCTGTTAGATGGGCTTCGATCGGTCCAAGACTATTGGGTGAGGCCATCGAATCTTCATTCTATAATAATTAACCCATATTACTTGTATTTAGAGATAATAACCAAAACATTTAGTTTCCAGCGGTCATATTGACCAATGGTCATATAACCGTCTAAACCCAACGGTCTCATTTTAATTATAATCATGTTATCAAATGAAACATTTTTGTTGAGTATAAAAATAAAATAAAATAACACATAAAATTAGGAAACATGATTTATTCAAAATTTTGGGTCGTTACATTCTTCCCCACTTAAGAAATTGCATCCTCGTAATTTTTAAAATTGGGTTTTGAAATTTCATCGAAAGTCCCACATTGGAAAAGGATTCAGTAAAATTATTACTTTAAAAGAAAGAAAGGGAAGTACAAAGGTCACCTGAGTTAGCCCACACTAGGATTCCATGTAGGAAAACATGGACATGGAAAAAAACAAAGGGTCAAGTTCTGGGGGAGAGTGATAGAGAACATGATTAGGAGAAAGTTAACCATAAGAAAATCCCAAACTTATGATGTGTGTAAATGGTCTTTGATTACCTAGTAGGAAACGTAAACCAACAACGTTTTTGTTTTACGTTCCTTTTCATAATTTTGAGTAATTCATTTACAACATAAAACAAAAACATAAGAAAATATACCTATCTTCATGTATAGTTTCATCCTTTAATATGTTTCTACCCAAAACTAATATTTTCTCCAAACTATGAGCATTCAAAACTACTTGGTCTCATCAAAACACAAGAATCATCTTCTAGAGAATAACATAATCCAAAAAAGATTAACTATCTATTTCTTCTATCTTTAAACATTATCCCAAAAACAGAAAGGGTAAGGTAAAACAACTCTTCAAAAAGAAAGAATCCCATAGTAATGGAAACTACTTTTAAATCTTAAAAGTTCCACGGTACTACCCAGAGTTCATCATAGACCATTCCGTAAGTAACTGTCCTTAAAATTCCATAAAATAACCCAAACTAATATTGAAACCCAAATACAAGAAGGATTTGATAACATAGTCTTCCAAAATAAACTTCATTGTTCATCTCCAAACAACATCAACCACTCCTAACATCTTATAACAAAAGTAGCTAACCTAAACATATTTTACCCAAGATAGGTTAATCATTTCCATAAGTAACCTAAATTACTATAAGTCCACCTTAAATTCATCTATTCTTCAAAATATAAATCAGCCTTACTCATCAATGAAAATACCGTAGTAATCTATTTACCTCGATCATATAGGGTCCCCAAAATAGTGAACGTCTTCCAAAATAATAATCATATTTTAATCCCCTAATCATCCATGACATATTAATACGAAAATTGTCGCATTTCCTATCACATTGGTTGTTGGGAACTTTTCTTCCATTTCCCATCATTAACTAAGAAGAGAAAGCATAATTAGGGGCTTAAGTGCTTAGCCAATAATCATGAAAAGGAACTAAAATCATATAAGGATAACTTGTAGAAGAAAAGTATACCCTAACTTTTGATCCCCTAGGTTCCCATCTAGGTTATCCATGATCATATATTCTTATGTGAATCTTTATTTTATTTTATCTTTGTTCCTTTAACAATGGTTCATACTAAGCTTATGAATTTACCAAAGCATATCCCCCGGGAGTGTCGTAACCAAGAGTGCAGCAAGGCCTGTTGTCGTGTACCAGTTCTCGTTCGAGTCTAGCTCAAAGCGGTTTTTTCGGGTTTTACCCCTATGTACATCTGTGCCAGATCCACCTCTACCTTCTCGTAACCAGATAGGGATGTATTTTCTTGGCAACCGCTTACTCAATACTCACCAAAATACCAGGAAGATTTCCTATATTTAAACTTTTCTATAGGTTTCTTCCTAGAGTTTTCATATCCTAATTTCCACAAATAACTAAACCATCCTTTGATACCAACTATAGCATCCCGCCTTTTTATCACATAAACTTTCATTACATTTTACAAAACCGAGGATCTTTAAGGTTTAGTGTCTTGGAAACCAGGAACTTTAAACATAAAACATAAAAGATTCTTCTTAAAAACTTGAAAGGATTCTCCTTATGTTCATCCTAGGTTCATTACTACATCTCATAACCTGGGTACATACATCAAAATAAAGGGTGATCATAAGTCCCAGTAAGGGAAACAAGATAAACATTTTACATGTGAACTTGAGATACTTCAATAAGGTCATGAAAAGAACATTAAGGCATGAGAAAGAAATCATGAGGTATATCATAATAAAAATAACATTTTTCATAACTTGAAGATGTGGCTGCAACATTTAATATAGACAATCATGAACATATCACCAAGGTTCATCCCCAAGGTGTAATTTGAAAATTACCGAGTTTATTCACCAAGATATCGTGAAAATCGTAATCTCTAGTGGTTACATCATTACCCAATGCATTGGAGCGCTATTAGGGAGAACCCTTAAATTTGCCTTTATTATCATGTGATCCACATATATCATCATCAAACAATTCATAAATAACCCATATACTATAAAATAAATGGGTTTCATTTCATAATCATAATGTTTTAAAACTGCTTTAAAGACATGATCTTTACGTCACTTTAAAACCCACGGAAAGGGAAAGTGGGTCTCATGTATGTAAATCCCAGAATTTAAAATAGAACATTTTGATATATATGTGAATACCCTTGTATAAATAAGAGCTTTGAGTGTTCACTTTATAACATAAAATAATTTTGATAAAAGAGAGAGAGGCATTTTGAGACGAAAATTCTGCAGCATAACGGCTATGTTACAAGGTTTTAGAAAACATTGAAAAGAGAGGGGACATGGGTCACCCACTCATAACTGATTAATAATACAGTAGGGGAACAGAATATAAGGGATTTTAGAACATGGTAATGAAATCTTAAAGATATACCATATGAAATGAAAAACATGGAAGTGAGACAAAAATAACATTTCTCTTATGAAAATTCGGCAGCCTAACGGCGTCACATAAACTTCAACCAAAAATGAATTGTTGAGATAAAATAGGGTCTCTAATCATATGAACATAAAATATCAGTATGATAGATATATATATAATACCCCAACATAATAAAAAGGAACTTGAAAGACTTGACATGAAAGTAGAACTTCAAAACGAGAAAAGTGAAAGAACCACTTAAAAATTTGGCAGCCTAACGGCGCCACTTAAAACTTCAAAATACTGAATTGAAGAGATAAAATGGGGTCTATCATCATATGATCATAAAATATCAGTATGGTAGATATAGATATAATACCCCAAAATAATAAAAAGTAACTTTAAAGACTTTACATGAAAGTAGATCTTCAAAACGAGAAGAGTGAAAGAACCACTTAAAAATTTGGCAGCCTAACGGCGCCACTTAAAACTTCAAAATACTGAATTGAAGAGATAAAATGGGGTCTCTCATCATATGACAATAAAATATCAGTATGATAGATATATAGATAATACCCCAACATAACAAAAAGGAACTTGAAAGACTTGACATGAAAGTAGAACTTTGAAAAATGAGAAAGGTAAACGAATCCCTTTAAAAATTCGGCAGCCTAACGGCGCCACTTAAACTTCAAAAAAAATGAATTGACGAAATCAAATAGGGTCTCTCATCATATAATAATAAAATATCAGTATGATAGATATATATATCATACCCCAACATAATAAAAAGGAACTTGAAATACTTGACATGAAAGTAGAACTTTGAAAAATGGGAAGGGTGAAAGAATCCCTTAAAAATTCAGTAGCCTAACGGTGCCACTTAAACATTATTAAAACGAAATGATGAGAGTAAGAGAGGGTATCTCATCATATGAACATAAAAAGGATAGTATAATTAATATAAAATAACCTCCTCCAACTTAAGAACATGGAGCATAAAAGAAATGACATAAAAGAGATCACTTGAAAAGAAAGAGAGGGGTCAGATCCCTTACCTTAAAACGTAACTCTTAAAACTCAAAAGATGGGACCTTTAGGGCATGGGGGAACCTTGGGAGGGCTCTTTAGGAGGTAATGAGACAAGAACTTCGTTGGGAAAGAGTGGGGAGTCGAATGGATGAGAGGATGGCTTGGTATTTATAGGGAAAGTGAGGGGACAAGGCATTAATGGCCAAGGGACACCTCATTAGTGGTTTTGGGAAATCCATGGGCTTGCCCATGGTATTGGCCACTTGGGACACCTCATACCTTATCTTACTATTCATAAGTCGACCATATTGATTACATACTTAATACATCATTTAATGATGTCATTAAACACCAGTAACTTAAAAATTGTATTTTCACTATTCAACGAAAATTCAACTTTCTCAGTATAATCCCAAAATTTCACCTTAACCAAATATCAATGCTCCGATTTCAAAAATGAACTCCATTTTATAAAAATAATTTTCTAAATATTTTTAATTTATTTTTTAAATAAATACACTATTCACCAAAAATTCATTTTTTTAGAAAAAACCCCAAAAATTACCATAACATAATATCGGTGCTCTGAGTTCAGAAATGAAATCCATTTTATAAAAATAATTTTTTTTGAATATTTTTAATTTAATTTTTAATTAAAAAAACACTATTCACTCGAAAAAACTAATACTTGAATAATAATTTATGAAACCGTTATTTAACCATTTTATTGAATCACATTACATAATCAAGGTGCCTAGATTATATTAATACTTTTTTAAGTGAGATTACTAATCCATTTGGACACATTACTAATCCTAATCATAAAATCAGTATTCATAATTTACTATTCATCAAAAATCAAGTTGATCTTATTAGACTCTAAATTTCGTACTGAACATAATTGTAGAAGACTATTTTTTGAAAATCATTACACATTTTTAATTATTTAAGGTTTACATAAACATTTTTAAAATATCCTTTTTCTAAAATTCATCAAAAATATGCATACTATATTTATCCGGTCATTTAAAAATTCATAAACTTCATCATAATAAGAAATCCCAATTTTTATTTAAAGCAAAGGATTACACAAGGCAGTTACGGTCTCCTTACATATCCCCTTATCACACCAGCAAAGGACCTAAGTGTAAGGTGTGCTAAGGTGAGAGAATCTGAGGGAGGCTCGTCTAACATCGCACGAGTAGTAATTTCTATCAGTTTAAAATTATCGCAAAGGAGATTCCGTTCTAGCTTCACACGATGAAGTTCGGCTTGGGTTTGGTCCAGAGAAAAGCCCAGTGGTGCTACCTCCTTCCCAAGTTCTGTTAGATGGGCTTCGATCGGTCCAAGACTACTGGGTGAGGCCATCGAATCTTCTTTCTATAATAATTAACCAAGATTACTTGTATTTAGAGACAATAATCAAAACGTTTAGTTTCCAGCGGTCATATTGACCAATGGTCATATAACCGTCTAAACCCAACGGTCTCATTTTAATTATAATCATGTTATCAAATGGAACATTTTTGTTGAGTATAAAAATAAAATAAAATAACACATAAAATTAGGAAACAAGATTTATTCAAAATTTTGGGTCGTTACACAAATACACCCAAAACTAGATGAAGTCTTGGAAATATTTTCATCAATGTAAAGAATCAAATATCATTTTTATTAAAATAAAATATATAATAGGATTTTAAAAAAATTATAGGTTTTTATATTTTTATTTTGTTTTTAAATTAATTAATTAACTCATTAAATTTATTTTAGGTTATATTAAAAAAATTACACACAATTGATCCATTTTTTTCACAATGATGTCATATAACATACCATATGTGTAAAAACATATTTTTTAATATTAACATAAAATAAACTATTTTAGAAAAGTGCCAAAAATTTCCTCTAAGATAATTTTAAACTGATGGTTCCAAAAATGAGATCCATTTTGTCAAAATAATTTTATAAATTATGTAATTTTTCTGCTTTAATTTAAAGAAATGAAAATTTTAAAAAATATCTTAAAACATTCCATATTCAAATTAATAATTATTTAATATTTGTGTTACATAATTTGATAACTAGTTTTATGAAAGATAAAATATATATTTAATTATTTTAATCATTTTAAATATTAGTTCTTGTTTGTTTTACTGCTCTCATAGTTGAGGTTACTATATCAACAATAATTCATTATTCCAACAATCATTTATTATTCCCATAAGAATATAATTATTATACTTTCTTAAAATATCTCTAAAATCATTCATTATATGTCTACTACATTTCCAATCAATGTCCTTTATATTTCAATTAAAAAATCGCAATCCTGTTTCTAATAGTAATTTACTTTTTACAGTGTTGTTTGAAGTATATATATCTATAAGAGACCATGAATCTATATATTTTCAAATTCTATGTATATTATTTATTTATTTTTATTATAATATTGTATTATTTATAAATTTTATAGACATTAATAATTTTTCAAGAGTAATTTTCTATTTTGATGAAATAAAATTGTGTTTGTTTTTATTATGTAGAAGATTTGATTTAACATAAATATGAAACAAACATATATTGAGAATGAAAATATTTAATAACCTGGGACGTTACACCAGGTAACAATGAAAACCCTAATTTTTTATTCTTTTAAAAAAACCAATCAACTAGCCACCCAAAAAAATATAACCACCAACCCCATAATTGGACAAACTTCCACCATTTCTCGCCACACTAGCCATGCTCCAACATCTATTAACCCACTATTTATGCCACCGGAGCCACCACCTTATTGAACTTGCCAACAAACCACTTCCATACATTTTCTTATATGTTTATCCATCCCTCTTTACAATATCTCTTCCCTATCCATTTTTAATCTATTGTGAAGTTTCAGAGGCTACACTAGCCCCAATTATTATGGGAAATAGAGAGCTGTGAGAAAGTCATAAAAATGAGAAAATATATATAGTGATTAAATTTAGTGGAGTCTCCCATTATAAGCATGCCACATTAATGGGTGCATGACATTAGGGAGTTGATGCATGCCTGTCATAGGGCATGGAAAAAAGTAGTTTAATTTTTCTAATGTGGTACAAGGCCTAACCAAGGTTGTCTCACTTTATGAGATTTACAATTGGTTTGATAAATAATTATAGTTCAACTATTCTAACTCCTTGTTGGTTTTTTATTTTCTTTATAAAAATTTTGGTTTTCGGTTTTGGAAAACATGAAATTATAATAATGAAATTTATAATTTAAATATAAATGAATTTGTAAAAAATATAAAGTAATGGAAAAAATGTATTGGTCCTAAGGTTGGACATCACAGGATCATTCATTATTTATTTTTATTTTTATTTAAAATCAATTTAACAATCCATTTAGTGAAACCTCGTTAAAGAATTACTTTTATTTGATTTTTTGAGTGTGTTATTTTATCATGCCTCAAGCTCACCAAACCACATCTCCTCTAATTGTAAAATAGGATAACACCTCAAGTAAGAATTTTATTCCTAAAATACCCTGCTACACCGTATGTCTTTTTGTCTCTTAAGGCAACCCCAAGTCAAACATATAAAGGGTTCTCCCAAGAGAATAGAGATAAAATGAATGAATCAAGGAAAATAAATTGAATTTAAAACAATTTTGTGGTGGATGACGGATGAATATGTGCAATACCCCCCGTATCCACCACATATAGATTTAAAATATTTTGAATTTAATCTTAATAAAAAAACACTATGAAACCTTTCCTAGGTCCAAGCCTTGAGTTAGTCACTTCCCATTGAAAATTGAATAGAGATCACGATGGATAGATGGAAAAAAGAGAATTATATTAATATTTTAATAGAATGAGATATTTAAGAATAAAATGGAAACACTTTAATTAAAAATATGAATGTGTTACAAGGGAAAATAAAACTAAAATAAAAAAAGAATAAAAATCCTAAAATACGGTTGTAATCAAAAACTCCCTTCTTCGATTGTTATCCTCCTCAATCCACTCATATACTCTTATTTATAGATATTTAATAGGCCCTATGGGGTCATAACGATCAATTTAATGAGTTTTATGTCAAAATGGGATATAGATAGTTGAATGTTTGAGTCCAAAATTTTTAATCAAAATAATTTGCATGGTACCCCCATAATTTGGCAGAATCAATGAATGTAGTCTTATTAAAAGATCCTCCAAACTAATTTTTCCATTATACCTATAAATTCCATCTTAATTGGAAACATCTAAAAGGATTTATGTATATTTTATTAATGATTTATTTTTTTATGGACTATATTTCTAGGAAACATTCTTTAATGTATATCATACAATTTCTACCTTAATGGATCAATCAGTCCATTAAATTTAATAGGAAAACGTGTATAGAAATTATCTTTCATATCTAGGTGGAATCACCTCAATTTTAGATTTGTATCTCAAGTTAGGATTTGGTTATAGAGGTGGGGTCCACACTGTCCACTTGGAAGATTTTTTAACATCATTGATTTTTTCAGACTTCTAGTTATTCGAATCAGCTTTTATTCCTAATGAAAAAGTTGAAGAAAATAAGTAAAGTAATTCAAAAAAATAATTGCTCAAATTGGATATATATATATATATTTATTAAAAGGTATGAAAAATTTAACATAGTGATTAAAATCTATCAAATTTCCATAATTAAGAAACTTTTAAATTTTATCACAAAACAAACCATAAGTCTAAAATTGGTGAAATAAGCTCAAACTGATAAATTTTTTGGGATTACATAATTTATAAACATATTAAAAATGATGAAAATATTATATCTATCAATTACCCAAAACTTAAATCATGATTTTCCTTAAGAATTAATCTCAACATTAAATTTCATAGGGCACCAATGTCATCAATATTCAAATTCCAAATCAATAAAATCAACCAATTTTCAATGTCAAATGAAAATTTCAAAAATCCACATAAATATAAATTTAATTTATAATTTTTCAAATAAGAAATAAATTCATGTATTATACTTTTCCCCTTTGAAACATCAGGGTACTTCTCCCTTCATTCATTCATGCTTCTTAATTCATTATTATTAAACATGAAAAATCCTGATCTACCTCTCTTTTGAAAGTTTTATCTCATAAACCATGATACAATTAAAGTTAATTTATCCTCAAATCATGGTAAAATTTGCATTATAAATAGTCATGTAAATTAACTACTTTCTCTGCTTTGCAAATACAAAAGGCACATAAAAGCATGAGGACGTGAAATAAAGGTTCAAATGACTTTAAGTCATATGGTTGGTAGGATTTTATTTTTCAAAAAAAATAAGGATCAAGGGGGGGTTTATATCTTAAGTAAAATATATGATATCAAAAGTAAAAGTGTAATTATGTTCTCCTATTCAAATTAGCAACACCCACTTCCCCTAAAACTCAAATTAATGGTTATGATCTAATTATGTTTACTGAATGATTTGTGCATGCCCTTGATTTTTTTTAAAATATGTTTTTCAAATTTTTTTTTTTGAAATTTATTATTGGATCCAACCTCACAACCATCACCTAACTGCATATGATAAAAATATTTGGTCTATTAATGGTTATTTTTTGTTTTCCCAAATCACAACCCATTTTTATTTCATCTTTTTTGTTTTTTTTTTTTGTTTTTTTATTCAAGATTGGAAAGGTAATAAAGAATACAACGAAAGAATTAAATAACATTTCTCATTAGCCAATATATTACACCCATATTTCTTTCTTAAAATTTATATCATTACATCCACCATGATTTCCTTTACCCCCAAACATCAACTTTAAAATATCATGATAATTCCAAGAGTATGTTTAGATTGGATTAAAATGGCTTAAAACATGGATCATTCCTGTAAAGGTCATTCATGGTATCTATGGTATAAATAATGATTGATGTAAAAGTGGTATTTAAGGATAAGGACATTTAAAAATATTCCTTAATCCTTTTAAATGTTTTTTTCTTAGTCAATAGCTTTGATAAGTTTCAATACATGTTCCAGCAGGTGACATGTCTGAAGATCACTCAAAAAATATGATCAAGAATAAAAAGGAATTACTTCGTCTATAAATCCTCTCAATAATGGAACATATGATTTGGGACAATCACTCAATCCATGATTAATAATAAAAAATCAATTCACCTGAATTTATAAAAATCAAAGCATGAAAAATGGTTGGGGAAATTCATTTACATGAATCAATTAATTCCTTCAAATAATGAGTTATCATTTTAATATCTAATCTTCACATTAAACATTCAATTTTCAATTTTACTCACTCAATTTAATTGACATTAAAATATAAAACATGGAATCACTAGATTCTTAAGAAACATATGTCTCTTATGTTAGTCAATTAAATCATGAATTAAAGTTTGGGAATACAAATTGAACTTTAAAGCTCAAAACATGTTATTGGTAAAAAGTGTAAGGAGTTTAAAATATAAACATAAAAATTGAACTCCATTTACAATGAGGATTAGTCCCATTTCCTCCTTGGATATATGGTTCTTTCTTTTTATTTCCTGAACCTAAAAAATAAAATTACTAAATTAAGCATAATTATCATTTAATTTATGCTAAAAAAGATATGAGGGAGTGGGATGCTTGGTAAAATAATTACTAAAACTGAATTTTAAATATAAATTCATAATATTGAAAATGAAATTACTAGAAAAAAATGTAAAGGATTAATCTGGGTGCAATCCCCCCAAGTGAGGTCTGGGTTTTTTGCTGGCTCTAGATGGGAAGTACCAGCGGTAATACATAGTCTACTGGTGGTTGTATTTTTTTGGACTTGAACCATCACATGAGGATTTTAGTAGCTTGTGCTTCATTTTTTGTGGTGAGAAATGATCCATGGATAGAGTATACGAGATCCATTCCATTCACAATTAAGTACAACATGCATGGTTAGGGTAGGATAAATTATGAATCATCCTCTTCTTTGGTTGATACTTTTTGAAACTTCTCCTTCTTTTCAAGTGTTGTCTAATCATGGTATGTATTAATTAAATGATCAAAATAAAAGTAAGTAGGGAATTTTTATTGAATAAAGCTCAAATTTTAATATGTAAAAATATTATACCTTTCAAAATAAAAATACTCTATCTTTACTTCCTCAAAATAATCTTCTTGGACATCTTCATGATCTTCTTCAAATGTATTCTCATTAAAATCATGGACCTCTATGTGTTCCTCGACAGGAATGGGTGTTGTTGCTTCATCTTCCTCAAATGTAAAGCTTGGATTTTCCAAATCTAAAAATTCAAAATCATAAGGAGTGATACTCAAATCATATTTAACTGAATTAGAAAAGATAGAGTTCAAAAAAGGATCAAATCCATGATTTGGGTTTGGTTTAATCACTTCTTTAGTGATAAGTTCCTCTTGAATATGAGTATCAGTGGATGGAAGTAAGTATTCGACCTCTTCCATTATTTCTTTAAGTTTCATCACTATTCTGGCTTCCTCTACTTACATGGCTAGAGTGGTAGAAAATTATATCATCCCTTATACTTTATAGGTATCAAGTATATCATGATGTACCTCATACTCATTATAAAAATCATCCAAATATGGTTGATCTACCATATGTTTCTTAGTAGGTAAGTCTTCCCCATCATGAATCCACTCTAGATCATCAGGGTTATCTAGAATCTAGTTCCTAAAATGGTTGGGTTTTCGGTATTCCTCGAGTTTACACTCAGCATATTGGATGTATTCAATGAAATTGGGTAAAAACAAGTGGCACTTCCTTCTTGGTCCTTGAATCTTTGTATACCAGTTTGGAGCTCATTGATTTTGGAAATCAAATCTTCAGGTGAGATCTATGTTGTTAAGACTCTTTGCTTTTACTCAACCATTATCATAATAGAATCATCCCTTCTTTGGAAGGCCTCCTAAGTATAATCTATTTATTATTCTTGAAACTGTGAGTAATTGTTCCTAGAATTGAAAAAATGATCATTTGAAAACATCATGGGAATAATTTTAATAATGAAAAAAAGAAAAATATTTAATAAATGTGAATTTTGAAAAAGTGACCTAAATAACTATTTAGCTCCCCAAAAGTGGAACTAGTTTTAATTTACACTTATCATAGGGCCTAGAAAATGTAATTTAATTTTCCTAATGTGGCATAGAGGTGGACCAGGGTTGTCTCACTTGAGGTTCATTACATTTGGTTCAATCATTAATTCTAGTTTAACTATTCTAATTATTTTTGTGTTTTTTATGTTCCTTATGAAAATGTTGGTTTTGGGTTTTTGAAAACATGAAATCAAAAAATTAAATGCATAATTTAAATATAAATGTAGATTCCCACAAGATGATATTATGGATAAAAGGTCATAGTCCTAAGGTTGGACATCATAGGTTCAATAATTATTTTTATAAAATTCATTTTGATAATAGTTTTATCAAAATTTCATTAAGGAATTACTTTTATGTGATTTATTGAGTGTGTGATTTTAACATACCTCCATCACACCAAACCACACCTCATATAATAGTAAAATAGGATAACACCTCAAACAATAATGTTATTCTTAAAAGACCTGGCTCCACCATAAGTCATTTCTTCTCTTAAAGAAACCCCAAATCCACTATATGAAGGGTTTGACCAAGATAATAGAGGGAAAATGAATGAATCAATTAAACTAAATGTAATTGAAAATAATTTCATGGTGGATGACCACCACACCCATACTATACTTCTATATCCACACAAATAGATTTAAAACATTTTGAATTAAATCCAAATAACAAGGAACACTATGAAACCTTCTCTGAGGCCAAGCAACGAGTATGTAAATTTACATTACAAAGTGAATAGAGATCACTATGGATAGATAGAATAAAGATAATGATATTAATATTTTAATAGGAATATATATGGAATAAGAAAATGTGAACACTTTAATTAAAAATACGAATGCTTGTTAATAGAAAATAATACAAAAATAAAAAGAAAAGAATAAAAATACTAAAATTTGGTTGTAGCCCCATGATCCCTTATACAATATATAACCTCTTCATAATAACCTTGGACTCTTATTTATATTCATGTAAGAGGCATTGGGGTGTCATCACAAAACATTTAACGAGTTTCAGGTCATAATGGGATGTCGACAGTTGAAAATTTCAATCCAGTATTTTTATTCAAAAAAATCCATGAGGTACCCCCTCAGTTTTTTCAAATCATTGAATGTAGTCTTTTAAAAAGTTATTTAAAAATATTTTTTCACTCTACGTCCAAATTTTAGCTTGATTGGACACTTCTAGAGGGAGTTATGGATTTTTTATTTACAATTCCATTTTCTTGGCAAGATTTCTAGGAAACTTCCTTCAATGTATATCATCCAATTTCAAACTTAATGGATTAATCACTCCATAAAATATAGTTGGAAAACTATTATAGAATCCATATTTCATATATAGGTGTAATAACATCAATTTGAGGTGTGTATCTCAAGTTATTCTTCCATTACAGAGGTGGAGACCACACTGTCCACCCATAAGATTTTATAAATTCATTGATTTTTTCAGGCATGTAGTTTTTAGAATCAACTTTGATTTTTTCAGGAATTTCTAAGAGTGTATCATAAGTAATAGAGAAAACATAATTATATATATTCCTTAACTTATTGGTGGTTTGTTAATGTTTCAAAGTATGACATTGATCTATGAATTCATTATATATTACATAATGTAAATGATCCTCTAATATCTCTTTGGTTTTGGGAATCAATTAGTGATAACCCTAATAGATTTTTTAAGGATAAATTTTAAAAGTTAAGTCTAGCTCAATAAGTTAAAATTTTAAAGGCTTGAGTTGGGATCAGAACCCAAATTCCAACTACATCTCTTTAATATAAAATCCCTCATCTCAAGAAACAATTTGATGATGAATTTTATATTTTGAGATATTTTTAGTAAGTATTTAAAATTAAACTCATTCAAAAAATTTGGGTCTAAATATATTATATTATAAAAATATATTTAGTCAAATCCTATAATGCTAAGGGAAATTAACCCAACCATAATACCACTTAATAAAATACTTAAAAATTTATTTTAAATTTTTTTAAGACAAAAACTTTGGTTTTATACATCTCCCCCACCTACATGGATTTTCTTCTAAAAAATAACAACAAAACAATCAAAAAGGTGTGAGCACTAAGCTCACAACCGATTCTCATTTTTCCATGTGCTCTCATAAATGTTCCCATGCTTCCACAATAAGATAACCAATGGTATAATTTACCCCTAGAAGGTATTATCCTACAAGTAATCAATTTCCACAGGGAACTCCATGAATTTTTTGTCTTCCTCAACATCAATATCACCTCAGTCTATAATATTCAGTGGGTCACACATAAACCTCCTTATCTGTGATTTATGGATAAAATTGTGGACTCGGTCCAAATGTGGGGGTAATTATATAAGACAATAAATACTGAATTACATTTATAGGATACAGAATAACCTAATTAAACACATGGATATATTTATTCACATATTAAATATCCTTAAATGTTTTCATAGTGATCCCATCATAAAAAATATGATCACCTTCCCCAAGATCTAAAAATCACCAATGTTTTTCTTATAGGAATTCCCATATATCATAGTTTTTATTTTATTCTACCATATCATCAATCACAAAAACTTTGACCCCATAGGTGATCACTAAAAAAATTACAATAATGTGGAGATGTACAGTTTTTAAAATTCTGGTTCTCAAATAGCGTCATAAAAAGAGTACAGTGGTAGGTGTTTTTTCTGAAAACTATACTAATGTTAGGTGATTATTTAGTATATTAACAAAATCAACTAAATAATCCCATAATATTTTCTTGATAACTCAAATAATCATCATGTTTTGGTTGTTAATCTTGGGATAAAAACTTTCACACAGTTATAACAAAGTTAAAAAATCTTTTAGCATGATCCTCCACAATTGGGAAATTAATTGAGTATCATTGTAAAAAATGATCATCGAGGTTACTTAATTCAAATATATGAACTTATCCATGTTAAAAAATCACTATATACCTATATAAATATTATATTTAATGAGAAATAATTTTAATAACTTGTTTGATTGGTCAATGATCACTCAAATAGAACATGATACTTTTCTAAATATGGATATTTGATCATGAATTCTATATATGATCTCATTTCCACCCAAGAACCTCAAGTAAATGGATCAAATCAGTTGGGACCTAGTTCTCATCCATCACCCAAAAATAATTAAGGCATCGTTAAAAGAACATTTAAATACTCTTTTTCGTGTATAGCCACAAACAATATCACTTGTGGCCTTTAAATATCTTCATTACACTAGGATGAACCACTAGGGAGGAATCATGGAACTCCTTCAAAACCTCCTCACATAGATCATCTAGAACTGTTTTCTATCCATAGTAATGGAAGGTGTGATTACCACCTTAAAATTAACCAAGTGAATTATTTGAATAGATCTTGTCACTGAAGACATCATAATCAAAATCTCTAAACAAGTTCTCCTTCACTTATAGAATAAGTGTGGGGCCACCAATATCAAAAAAATGTCATCAAAATCTCTTTATTACAGTATAAAAAACAATAAAAGTTCCCAAGATCATATTATATTAGGATTTTAGCAATTTTCACTACCCTATATTGAGATATTATAGGGATAAAATTTTCTAAAAACACTTGGTATAGATGTATACCATAAATTACACACTAATAAGATTGTGTCTCCAGTTTTTTAAGTCAAATACTTCTACTTTGAGCTTTGGGTCAATGGTCTCATAATTATTTTTGTTTTTTTTAATAATCTGGGCCCATAAGCAATCCTCATCTTCCTCTACAAAAAAAACAATTCCTAGTTCTAGAGGGATCATTGACCTCCACGTATACAAATCCTTCGACCATATTCATAAAATTATATCACCCTATTATGATATCAATCAAAACAATATTGGACTATATATAACCATCCCATACTAACAATAATTCCATAGGTTCTCATATTTACAAATATGACCTCACATGAAAACTCATCCCTAGAAATATATATCCCTCAATAACTATAAACATTCCCAATGGGAGGGTGATCACCTCCCATGGGAGTTTCCATTCAATGGGATCAACATAAAATATTTATTATAATCTCTAATTATCAAACTAGATATACTGAAACAAAATAATATCTCACAATAGTTTCAATATATATGAGCTACATTATAGAAAATATATAGATCATACCTCAATATATATCTAGACTTGATTCATCAATTCTTTAAATAGTGTTCATCTACCAATGAACCTCGCTACTAAAACCCTAATCTTGATAAGGATCACATGAAAGTAGTAGTGGTGTAAATGGATTAAAGAATCATCTAACTCAAACTCTTATTGTTATACTTTTAATTCATCCAATAAAAACACCCTCTATAGGGCCACCATATCCACCAAAGGGAGGATCTTGGTGTCGATGCTCCCTCTTACATAGTGGTTTTTCCATGGTATGTAACACCCTGACCCCAGTTACCCAGAGTCAATGCATTATTTTAATACATTGGCTTGATTACAATGAATTAAGACCTAAAGGACCGATCAGTTTAGCAGTCTTGGACAATAGATTACATAAATTATCATTACATAACAATTTCAAACATAAAATATAGCCTAGATAGTTCTTTCAAAATTCAATTATTCCCTTTATCTTAACCCTACATATCAATCATAATACACTTCTTAGAATCTTGGGAAAATAAAAAATAAGAAATGGGTGAGCTCAGATACTCAGTAATGGTAAATAATTTAGCAGAAGCTATAAACTTGTAAGGCATGATGCGAAATAAAAACAATAGCCTTTTTAAACATAATATTGAACATAATATAGAAAAAATAAATCAAACAACACCATATAAACATGCACGTGGATATTCTACTAGTCGAATAATTACATGTAATAACTAATTTCATAATGAGGGAATGCCTAACACTGGACATCATTACCACATAGTCATGGCCTTGTGCCAAGACTACAAGTAAAATTTTGGTCAAGGACTTGTGCCAGGATACTATTTTCTCTCATGACACATACCTATGTATAGAGGAGGTATAGAGAGCTCCACCCATCACTTACTAAGTCCACTGCATTCCTCATATGAAAAGGATGAAACATAATATAAACATTTGTATTGAAACTAGCATACGAAATGTCAATACATTAACCATAAACCATGAATGGTATAAAAATAGAACATCCACAGTCAAACATATCATACCTCATTAAATACAATATATAACATTGTATTATAATAAATCAATCTCAATCAAGAATAATATCCAGTAAAGGATACTGACATAGTTGAAAATGATCTGTAAAACTTTTAGAGAGAAATAACCCTTTTTGTGAAATCATTTAAAAGTCACACATTTATAAAGGAATTAATTTTAAAAGATATGTTTAAATAAAACTTTCCCATACCACTTTGAAACTTTTTAAAAGAATTAACATTTCAAAACATTCATGTATATATAAATAAATCCTTAAAATTATTTTGAAAATATGGACATTAATTAAAAGGATTTAGAAAGATAATTATTTAAAACCTTTAGAATGATGATCTAGGTAAGTAGACCCTACCATAAAACCTTAAAAGATTTTTTTTGAAAACATTTTTATGAAATATGGGTATCTATGATAAATATTTCCTGATAAATACTTACACATAAACAATCTCAGATAATAATGAAATTGAGGAAATAAACCTTACCTTTCTCTTTCCTTTGGTCAAGGGTGTGTTTAACCTCTTGTATAAAGACCATAGTATGTTATTAAATTATACCAGAACCATATTTATATTTATTATATCATACATGATTCATTTATGACTTTATACAAGCCATTTAATTATGATTTCCATGTTAAATTGACATTTTGGGTAATAAACGCTTTCTTTATCGTACGTGTCTCAACTTGTTATTCTTGACCGAATCACTTAGATCATGATTTATATACTTACAGAATATAAAACATGATTTATATATCATATATATTTAGAATATAAATATTTATAATATATAGATATATTATATGGAAGGCACCATTTATGGAGTAGGTAAGTCGTACGTACGCATAAACATAGTTTCCGTTTTCATATCGTATTGAACAGAAGTAAGTGAATAAGATATATGTTAGTACATACATACAGACATATATATATATATATCCAATAGAATTATTATGTCATATATTATATACTTATTAATAATATATATGTTTATAATCATCGTTGAATGGTGAACGTGGGAATGAATCTCATCGTGTTGTGGAGATGGTAATCAGAATGTACTCACGAGTGACAATATCATTATATTGATGGTGAAATCGTATGTAATTGGATGGTATATCATATATAAAGAATCATTAAAATGTTATATTTATTATTAAAATTTGTTATACTCATTATTATACCCATCCAAATAATGATGTGTTTGAATAACAAACTACACCACGACGTGGAGATGGTAAGTCGTACGTACGCACGTATGGTGAATTTTTCATTTATGGGATGGATATAATAACAAATATGGTTGTACCATATTTATAATAACATCACAGTATGTAGGAGGTACTGGATTTATAATTTTGGTATGGAAACAACCAAAAAAGAGGAAGTGGAAGAAGAACAGAACTTGAAAGAGGGTGGTGAAATTATTACCTCTTCTTCAGGTGTTTCATTTTGATTTGATCAAAAGGGCTCCTTAGGTTGGCAATATGATAAAATTAAGTACTATAGGTTTATTTTAGGGAAGTTGGTAGGATATTTGGGCAGGGGTTGGACGAGCCAAAAGGCTTTGGAGGTGTGATTTTGAGAGAAGGGGAAGTTTCATTTTATAAGAGGGGTGAGGGTCAGTTTAGGAAAAGATTAAAATATTAATTTATTATACAATCATATTCGGTTTATAATGGCTCCAAATGAATTTATTTTGAGCGTTAGGTGGTTATGGATCGAAATAATTTCAACCAATAGGTTTTAGAAAAGTTTAGGTTACCATTTTAACCTTGTCTTTTAGATTTAACTCTTAGTTAAATAGTTTAACTTTTACCGTGTCTTCTTGTATTCTTACACTATATGGTTAATAAACTTACTCTAAATATCCAATAGAACCTCAAGTGGTTAATTAATGACATATATAATATTATTTAATCCATCTTGATGATCCTTATATATTTAGTAATACTATATAATTTAATAATATCATATTTGTTTTAAAAACTCATTTATGTCTATTTTGACACTATTTAGTATTTGGTTTCTATGAAAGTCATCACAACTTGATTACTTAGAACAAGTTGAATTTAATCAACCCTAACATGTCATATTCACCTTGAAAAATCGTGTATGTTTTAAAAAATTTGAAATTATATTTATTTTAATATTTATAAAATCATTTATTTGATTCATTCATTAATAAGGTAACTACTGCATCATCATTGTGTCATAAATAAATTTAATTATTTAATGTCTAAAAATTATAAATAAAATACCATTATGTAGGAAATACTTTTATATTTCTAATTAATATTTATAGTTGAATTTATCTTATGTGTATCCTTATATTAAAAATTGTTCAGTTATTAAACTTTGAATTTAACACTTTTAACTCTTCTTTAAATAAAATAATAATAAATGTTTTAATCTAATCCAAGTGGACATAAAGGATAATATTTGATTCATACGGTTGTTTTTGGTCGAAATAAACTTATCCAATAGAATTAGGACATGTTTTAGGGTAATTATAATATCATTTTTACCTTTAATTACTCTATTTACTTTTAACTCTGGTAAATAAAAGTCAAAAGTTACTATTCACCAAAAAATACTTTCATCTCATTGAAACTCATTTTAGTTACTAATATCAACCGTGTCTCTGGGATTTTTGAAATTCAACACAGAGAAAGGGTAAAATTAAGTTTTAAGCAAATTTGCAAATGCTCCTAGAAGGTATGTAAAAGACGGTAAAAAGTTCAATAAAAATTTATACAACTAATTTTATTATAAAATGAATCCAATGAATTATATTGAACTTATATAGGTATTATATATATATATATATACATAAAATAAATTTAAATATAATAAATAATTTTTTAAATAAAAAGTTATTTTTAATCCATAACGTTGTGTTTTTCACTATTCATCAAAAATCGAATGTTTTCAGAAAAATACCAAAAATTCACCCTAAGATAATTTTGATATTATTAATTTAAAAGTGAATTATATTTTACAAAATTCAAAACATAGAAGTTCCATTAATTAATTTAAAATTAATTCCCATTGTCAAAGCCAAAAAGCAGGTTTTAAAAAGAAAAAACTATCAAAAGGTTGACATGTGTTTATGTCAAATTTAAATGTGAAATTACTTATAATGACCAAAATTTTATTAAATGGTAAAAATATAATCTAATTATACTTAAAACCCATTAAAATTCATTATTTAACACTATAAATTATTTGGATTAAAAAAGTTGTTTTCAATTAAAACATAGTATTTTTTAATATTCATCAAAATATGAAAGTTAACATAAAAATACTAAAAATTTATCCATACTAAATTTTTATGTCCCGCTTCTAAAGAAGAATTTAATTTCATTAAATTTAATATATAAAAGTTCCAAATATTGGTTTTAAAAAGGGTTCTTTATTAAAAGGCGGTAAAATTACATTTTTTGAAAAATACTTCTTTTATCTAATAAAATGAATTTGTTCTTATATTATGTCTAAGAAACACATAATATGGATGTTAAAATTATATATAGTATATAAGATGTAAAATGTAGTTAATATTATTCATAACCTCTTTTTGAAGGGCAAGTTTGGTAAGTTGTGGTACGCTTGAACTCGGTGTTGCGTATAGCGCATGCTGTTGAATTACTTTAATGAGATAACGTACTATGAAATATTGGGGTGTTATATTCTCCCCTCTTTTAATATATTGCATCCTCTAAATTTGAAATTGTTCTTCGAAAATAAAAGGTTAAAAATAGAAAATTAATTTTGTGTAAAACCCACATCAGAAATTGGGTTAATAAAATTTAGTCTTAATTAGAGGGAAAGGGAATGAAAAAATCACCACCAAATTATGATCTCGATTAGAAGAACATTGGTGGAAATTTGAGACACATAATTGTAGGAAAAACGTAAATATTTATAAGAAGTGATTAAGGTCATCAATCACAAATAGTTTTAAAATTGAGGGGCCCAAAGCCATCAATATATGCTGATTTAAAATATCGTTAGTTCAAAAAAACATAAGGTATTAAGATAAGACATTTTTGGTTTTAACATCCTTCCTTAAAGTTTAAGAATTAATTTATTCATATAATAATAGGAAAAAAAATATACTTGACAAGCGTATTATCATCCTTCAACTAATTCCTACCACAAACTCATCTTTCACACCAAAAGATAATAGAATTCAAAATTATTCTATTTATCCTAATCATATAGGGTTCCAAAAATAATGAGTTTATAATTCATTTGTAAAAATTTTTTAAAAAAAACTACATTATAAAGACTAGGAAATAATTTAAGCCAGTGGTTGGTTATCCGCCCTTGTCACCCTTCGATTGCGAGTTCAAGTCTCACGGCCTTGCCAGGAAGAACGGGTTGTCACCCGACCTCCAGGATGTCCTTTTTATGAAAATCCAAAAATAATCTCAAGAAATTATTTAACCTTAACAATAGTATCCAATGTCAAACTTAATTTATTCCAACCTTTAGACCTATCCAAAATAATTCTGTCCAAACTCACAGTCCAAAAATTATAAGGAAGGTAAACACAATAAAGATCCTTTTTTCCATGTAATAACATGTGAATGCCTTCATCGTGTATTCTTTAAAAAAACTGTAACACCCTAAATTACCATAAAACATTATTGATTACATTCATGCTCCCTTGTCCCTTATAAAATACTGGATATAATCCTTCTATCCAAAAATGTTTTAAACTCCAACAATGATGGAATATACAAATCATTAATTAGTTTCAAGGAAGTCAAGAATATCCGATATAATTTATCCAATTTAATCATATGTTATTCCAAAATCACTGCCTCAATATCAGAACCATATTATGGTTTATCTTCCTCTAAACCATATATTTTCAAAAAAAAATAACCTGCCATTGAGTCACTTTTCTTGGTTCCACACAATCTCATGTCCTTAATGAAATAGTACTGCAGTACAATCCTTTTATACTCTATAATTCTTATAACATGTACATCATTAATACCATACTCAAATGACACAATACTTTAATAACAACATCAGAAATCAAATAATTCCTTTTCATCATCGGTAGTATCATAACCTAATTAATATTCAATAGCAGCATTTGGGGTATACTCTGATGATTTGGACATTGCTTCGCGTAGTGTCCCAACTTCTTGCAGATTAAGAATTTTACATTTGAAACCTTTTTCTTACCCTTACAATCACGTACTTGGTTTTATTTTTCTCCACACTTATAAAAAACTCACATTCCCTTAAATTATGTACCAAGGTGATTCTTTCCACATTTATCAAATATGGGAAAATCCTTCTTTCTCCTCTTCCCTTGGTCCATTTTTCTCTCTTCCATCCTTTTCTTCTCTTACTTCCCTTCAAAGCCATAGGACTCATAAAATTCTTTACTTATCTAATTAACACATGATACTATTTCTTCATATAATGAGAATACATGGAAGACTATTTACCTTTTAAATTTTGGCTTAATACCATGAAAGATATGATCCTTCTTAATCTTTTGATCATGCGTATTGCTGGAATTATCATTCCTTCTACTAGGGGCCATTTCTAAACAATAGCATACACTATGTTAGTTTATGAATCGCAATGCATAATTCCAAACTTGTAAAATACCTAATGTAAAATGAAAAGATTATACCTGTAATATATTATCATAAAATTTTTTCTTCAAGGAATTATTTACTCCTAAATCCTTCATAATAGATTTTAATGAAAATGTTAATTATTCTAAGCATATCCCTCGGGAGTGTTGTAAAAAAGAGTAAAGCAATGTCCTTTGTCGTGTACCACGATACCCCAGATCAAGCCCCAAACTCGTTTTCAGAGTTTTCACTCCTAGGTACATCTATTCCAAAGCCGCATCTACCTACTTATATCCAGACCGGGATGCATTGCTTGGAAAATACACAAAATCTATACATTACCAAAATTCTAGGAAGTTATTCTATACAAATCCCCAAAGTCTATCTTAGGTTAATTTTCTCTAATTCTGTTTTATCAAAATATATTTCCAAGGTTGTTGATAAAATTCCTATGATACCAACTGAAATGTCCCAACCCCAGTTACCTAGAGCCGATGCATTATTTTAATACATTGGCATGATTACCAGGAATCAAGTCCCGAAGGACCGATCAGTTTAGCAGTCTTGGAAAATAGATTACATACATTAACTTTACATTACAATTACAAACATAAAATACATCATAGATAGTTCTTTCATAATTCCATTATTCCCTTTAACGTAACCCTTCATATCAATCATAATACACTTCTTGGAATCCTGGGAAAATAAAACATAAGAAAGGGGTGATCTCAGATGCTCAGTAAGGGTAAATAATTTAGAGGAAGCTATAAACTTTTAAGGAAAGATGTGTAATAAAAACAGAAACATTTTTAAACATAATCTTGAACATAATATGTGAAAAATAAATCAAACATCACCATATAAGCATTCACATGAATATTCTACTAGTCAAATAATCACATGTAATAATTAATTTCATAATGAGGGAATGCCTAACGTCGGACATCATTACCATATAGTCAAGGCCTTGTGCCAAGACAACAAATAAATTTTTTTTCAAGGCCTTATGCTAGGAAACTAGTTTGTCTCATGATACCTAATGATGTATCAAGGATCTATAGCAGGCTCCACCCTTCACTTACAAAGTCCACTTCATTCCTCATATTAAAAATTTGAAACATAACATAAACATTTGTATTAAAACAATCATAAGAAATGTCAATAAATTAACCATAAACCATGAATGGTTGAAAAATAGAACATCCACATTCAAAAATATCATAACTCATTCAATACAATATGAAATATTGTATTATAATAAATCCATCTCAATCAAGAATAATATCCACTAAAAGATGCTGACATAGTTGAAAATGATCAGTAAAACTTTTAGAGAGAAATATCCCTTTTTGTGAAATCATTTAAAAGTCACACATTTTTAAAGGAAATAATTTTAAAATATATTTTTGAATAAAATTTTCCCATACCGCATTGAAACCTTTTAAAATAATTAACATTTCAAAACATTCATGTCCATATAAATAAATCCTTAAAATCATTTTGAAAACATGGACATTAATTAAAAAGGATTTAGAAATATAGTTCTTAAAAACATTTAAAATGATGATATAGTTAAATAGACCCTCCCACAAAACCTTAAAAGATTCCTTTTGAAGGAATTTTTATGAAATATTTCTATCAATGATAAATATGTCCCAGTAAATACTTACACATAAACAATCTCGGATAATAATGAGATTGAGTAATTAACCCATACCTTGCACTTTCCTTTGGTCGAGGGTACGTTTAACCTCTTTTATAATCACCATAGTATGTTATTAAATTATAACAGAACCATATTAATATTTATTATATCATACATGATTAATTTATGACTTTATACAATCCATTTAATAATGATTTCCATGTTAAATTAACATTTCGGGTAATAAACGCTTTCTGTATCGTACGTTTCTTAACATGTTATTCTTGATTGTATCACTTAGATAATGATTTAAATAGTACAGAATATAAAACAAGATTTATATATCATATATATTTAGAATATAAATATTTATAATAGATATATATATATGAAATACAAGGCATCATTTATGGAGATAGTAGGTCGTACGTATGCATAAAGGCTGTTTCTGTTTTCATATCGTATTGAATGGAAGTAAGTGAATAAGATATATGTAAGTACACATATATATATATCCAGTAGAATTATTATGTCATATATGAAATACTTATTAATAATATATATTTTTATAATCATCATTGAATGGTGAACGTGGGAATGAATACCATCGCATCGTGGAGACGGTAATCTGTACGTACGCATGAGTAACAATATCATTATATTGATTGTGAAATCATATTTAATTGGATGGTATATCATATATATGGAATCATTAAAATGTTATATTTATTATTTACATCAGTTATACTCATTATTATACCCATCCAAATAATGAAGTGTTTGAATAACAAACTACACCATGATGTGGAGACGGTAAGCCGTACGTATGCACGTATGGTGACTTTTTCATTTATAGAATGGATAGAATAATGAATAGGTTTGTACCATATTTATAATAAAATAATAGTATGTACGAGGTACTGTAGTTATTATTTTTTTATGGAAACAACAAATGAAGAAGAATTGGAAGAAGAAAAGAACTTGAAAGAGTGTGGTGAAATTATTACCTCTTCTTTGGGTGTTTCCTTTTGAATTGACCAATAGGGCTCCATAGGTTGGATTTATGATCAAATTAAGGACTATAGGTTGATTTGAGGGAAGTTGGGAGGATATTTGGTCAGGGGTCGGCCAAGCCAAATTGCTTTGGAGGTGTTATTTTGTGAGAAGGGGAAGTGAGCTTTTTATAACAGGGGTGAGGGTCACTTTAGGAAAAGATTAAAATATAAATTTATTATACAATAATATTTGGTTTATAATGGCACCAAATGAATTTATTTTTAGAATTTGGTGGTTATGGGTCTAAATACTCTCAACCAATCGGTTTTAGACAAGTTTAAATTACCATTTTAACCTTGTCTTTTAGATTTAACTCTTAGTTAAATAGTTTAACTTTTACCATGTCTTCTTGTATTCTTACACTATATGGTTAATAAACTTAATCTAAACTTCCAAAAGAACCTCAAGTGGTTCATTAATGAAATATATAATATTATTTAATCCCTTTTTCTGAGCCTTAGATCTTTAGGAATATTATATAATTTAATAATATAATATTTGTTTTAAAAACTCATTTATGTCAATTTTGACACCATTTAGTATTTGGTTTTTATAAAAGTCATCAAAACTTTATTACTTTAAAAAAGTTACATTGAATAAACCTTAACATGTCATATTTACCTTGAAAATTCGTGGATTAAATATAAACTTCTAAATTATATTTATTTTAATATTTATAAAACCATTTATTTGATTTTTTTAATTAATAAGGTAATCACTGCATCATCATTGTGTCATAAATAAATTTAATTATTTAATGTCTAAAATTTTTAAATAAAATAATATTTTGTAGAAAATAATTTTATATTTCTAATGAATATTTATAATCAAATTTATCTTATGTGTAACCTTATATTAAAAATGATTTAGTTATTGAACTTTGAACTTAACACTTTACCAATTCTCTAAATAAAATAAAATAAATGTCCTAATCTAATCTAAGTGGACCTAAAGGATCATATTTTATTCCTAAGGTTGTTTATGGTCGAAATAAACTTATCCAATATAATTTTTACATGTGTTAGGGTGATTATGATATCATTTTTACCTTTAATTGTCCTATTTACTTTTAATCGTGGTAAATAAAAGTCAAAAGTTACTATTCACTAAAAAATATTTTCATCTCATTGAACCAAATTTTACTTACTGATATCAACTGTGGCTCTTGTATTTTTGAAATTCAACTCACATAAGCGGTAAAATAAAGTTTTAGGCAAATTTGCAAATGCTCTTAGAAGATAGGTAAAAGACGATAAAAAATTCAATAAATATTTATACATCTAATTTTATTTTAAAATGAATCCAATGAATTAAATTGAAATTATATAGGTATTATATATCTATTTTTACTTAAAATAAATTTAAATAAAACAAATAATTATTTAAATAAAAAGTCAGTTTCAAACAATAACGCAGTGTTTTTCACTATTCATAAAAAATTGAATGTTTTCCGAAAAATACCAAAAATTCACCCTAAGATAATTTTGATATTACGAATTCAAAAATGATTTCTATTTTACCAAATTCAAAACATATAAATTTCCCTAATTAATTTAAAATTAATTCCCGTTGTCAAAACAAAAAAGTTGGTTTTTAGAAAGTAAAAACTATCAAAAGATTGATATGTGTTTATGTCAAATTTAAATGTGAAGTTACTTATCATGACCTAAATTGTGTTAAATGATAAAAATATAATCTTATTATACTTGAAAACCATTGAAATTCATAATTTTACACTATAAATTATTTTTATTAAAAAAAAAATTTCAATTAAAACATAGTATTTATCATTATTCATCAAAATATGAAAGTTATCAGAAAAGTTCCAAAAATGTATCCAAACAAAATTTTTATATCCCTCTTCTAAAGAATAATTTAATTTCATTAAATATAATATATAAAAGTTTAAAATATTTTTTTTAAAAGGGTTCTCTATTAAAAGGCAGTAAAATTACATTTTTTGAAAAATACTTCTTTTATTTGAAAAAATGAATTTGTTATTATATTATGAATAAGAAACACATAATATGGATGTTAAAATTATATAGAGTATATACTATTCAAAATTAAGTTAATACTCTTCATAACTGCTTTTTGAATGTCAAGTTTAGTAAGTTGTGATGCACTCGAACTCGGTGTTGCGTGTAGCGCAAGCTATTGAATTACTTTAAGGAGATAACGTATTATGAAATCTTGGGGTGTTACATGGTACCTGATTATTTTCTCTTAACTTCTCACCTAATTAACAAATAATAATCCATATGTCATCAAAAACTATATTTATATATCTAAATTACCATCTCTTTTCTGATTTGGCCCTTTCTCAAATCCTTCTTCCTTTGATCCCAGAGACAAGGATCCAAAATTCACATTCATTAAATGTTTGAATTTAAATAACTATAATAAATTGGATATTTTATATAACTCTTCAATAAGAAAATTATAATTACTCTAGTACCAGGTATCATCTCTTCAAGGAACAACTCAATGTCCAATTCTCACTCTAAGAAAAAAGTGTATTTATTTATGTATAGGGGTATGACCATGGCTTGAATCTCTCTATGAAATACATTCTCAAACATATAAGATTGAAACAATCCATCAAAAATTAGGACCAAATAAGTACAATAAATGGATTTTAAACCTCCAAATATACTCCATTATAGTAGTACAACCCTGGAAAAGATCCAAAACTTCAAAAACAAGAAAAATCCTCAACTTCATCAAATAATAACCCTTTGTAAAAATGTTTTCATCCTATAACCATGAGAATTAAGCCTCTTAATGAGTCTAAAAAGTTAACATCCAAAAATGGATCACCATAATATGAATGATAATTTCTCTATAATAATATATATAATTACTGGTTGTAAAATACATTGGGAATTTTAATTTTTGGTCTTAGAGTAGATAAAATTTTGAGAATTTTTTGTATGATTTGGATTCCAAGGATTATAACTTGTCAAGGGTTTGTTTTTGGGAGTGATTAAAGGAAGAGGAGTTGTTTCGGGATTTTAATTGAATGTAAAAGAATGGTTGTGGTTACCTATTTTGGAAGTTTTTATTATATTATTCTTGTAACACTATGACTGGTGAAGGTCACAATTTGATGAGGGGTTAATATGGATCACATGGTAGTTGAGGGAGGCAATATGGTGTGAATGTAGTAGTTTATTCCATGAAAAATGTGTCACAACATAGTGTGTTTTATCTGTGGAATTTTTCAATGGAAAACATCAATATATATAGGTTAATGTCGTGATATATCACTTTCAATTTTTAGAAATAAATGGTAGACCTTTCAATTCTTGGCTATCATCCATTTATTTTTAGGTCGAGGTGTAATGTATAGAGGTCCTTTTAGATAGATCATCACCTTTATTCTGCCCATTTATCCCACTTGGTGAGAAGTAATTCTTGGATTTTTTTTCATATAAAATTTATGTTGTTTTCTTATTCTCCTTCTCATGTTCTACTTACCTTTAATTTTCCTTTTTTTATAAGATTTGGTATGTGGTTTGGTGATGATTACATTAGATCTTGGTGTAATTTGGAGGAGATAATGGGGATTTTACTCAATACATATAAAGGATGTCTCGAAAAGAGTAACACACTAGGTTATGTATGGTTTCAGTGGTTTGTTATTGTCCTGTGAATTTTTTAGTTATTATGTACCATTTAATTAAATTAAATAATTAATTATAATAAATTATAAATAATTAATATGGATGTAATGGATTGAAATAAAGGCTCAGGTGTTTGTCTGATCTTTTTTGAAGCATGAACATATTTCTCTGAGGATGAGTGGAGTAGAATTGGGATGGTAACTTCATTGTTGAGGTAGGTGTTCCCTATAAAATAAAACAAGAGTCATGTTTATACCTGGTTGGTCATGCCTAAAAAAATTATGTAACTAAGTAAATGATCAGGGACTGTGAGTGCCCTAGATAAAGGGATAGGATGACATTGGGCCTCCAAAATTTAGACTAATTGCACCCTAACAATTTTATAATTTTAAGATCACCCAATGAGTACATCACCAAGGGGTAAGGTAATGTATGAGGCTATGAAATGAAAGGGATAGGTCCTTAGTATTAGTAACAGATACAAAGATCCTAAACATGATTCATCGAGATAGTTCGGAAGGAATGAGAGGTATAGGACTAGTAGTGATGGATCAGGCTCTTATATATCTCATGTATAATAGAGAACACCCTCTTGATGATAGAGTGAATACTTGTCATGTTCCAGGAGTAGGATAAGTCATTTGGGGATAACTTTTGTGTGATATGGAGCGTTTTATATAGATGAATCATTAATAGATATCTTAAGGGATATGTGATATGTGTCCCAGGTGTAGGTTAAATATGTGGTAGATGACTTGGTATTATATTCCAATGGGGATTAGTGTAATTTTTTTCAGGAATATCCCTAGTTAGTATGACGTGGTTGTGATTTGAGAAATAGAATAGGATGTATTGACCTCTTGAAGATTGGTAAATAAAGTCATTTAGGTTGTGAGATCAACAAGGGGTGAAAACTATGAGTTTTTATTAATGATTAGAAATTGGGTTTGGTTTATAGAATTTATTATGATTCCTAATGGAATATATAAATATATTGAGATTTTTCGAAATATGATTTTGTGTGACCAAGATGGTCTTTATGAGAGTGGACTTTAAGGAAATATAAATGATGATACATGATTAGAGACTGGGGGATAGGTTTCAAGTGACTATCACCCTGGGGATGAGCTTATCGATTTTTTTATTTAATTTTTTTTTTTTGTTGCATGTGTGAGATAACCATGATAATTTTTTATCTCAATAATGTCTAGATGGATTCTTATTGAGTGAGAAGGTGAAGGAGGGACCATACCTTGAGTGATAATGAATTGTTCATGTGGTGATATCTAATGAGGGTGATGACATGGACTTATAGCTTGTATTTCATGATAAGGTATAGGTGAGGTAGTGATATGTGAAAATATTTTATGGATGGTACCATGTTGAGTGATAAGGCTTTGGTAGCACCCTTCCTTATTTGATAATATAGTAGCTAGGTTGCATATGAGAGACCCGCTATGGTAGAGTGGAGTGGTTGATGTGACATGATTAGATATATGGACTCATATTTATTGAGAAAATGTTGTCATTATCTACCTTGAGTGAGATGTTACTTGTGATATACTAATGTTTTAGAATAAATACTATCTTTGATAGCATATAAGATTCATAGCATTGAACATTAAAGAACCAAAAAATATTATTATTTTTAAATATAATTGTTATAACATATACATTTAATTAGAGGGTATAAATAGGAATCACCAAATCATGAAATATATATAATGGTCTTTATAATCAAAAATTTATTTATTAATTCTGAATAAATAAGCTCTCACTTTTTAGTAAATCCATATTATAGTTCAGAAATATGTTTTCTTAAAAAAAATATTTCATTTTTAGAGAATAATATAATTAATGTTTTTGAATTTTAGTAATTTAATTTGATAAAATAAAAATAGTTATTTGAATAATCTTTTAAAAATTATCTTATAGTGAATTTTTGTGATTTTTCTAAAAAGATTTATTTTCCAGTGAATAGTGAAGAATACTTTTTTTCATTGAAAACTAAAATTTGTTTCATGAATTTAAAATTTTAATTTTGTAATAAATTTATTTCCAAGTAAATTAAGTTCTATTATATTATGAATAATCCAATTAAGAACATTAAAATCAATTTAACACTTTAATTTGGTATAATATTATTTTTATACTTAAAAAGTGAATTTTTCCTAAAAACATGGCATTTTTACGATTTAATTTTAAAATAAATTATACCACTTACATGTTTTAAATATTGAAAAATGTATTAAATATTTAGAATTAGTATGTCCAAATTTGGTAAATATATCACTTTATTTTTTTATATTATGAATAGTAACCTTAGTAAATTTTTGTCATTGTGGTAAGGGTAAATTAGGTAATTAAAGGTTAAAATAACATGATAAGTACTAGACAATAAGCCTAACATTTGAAATAATTTTAATATATGATTATATATTTTCCATATAATCCAAATTTATGATATATGAATTTTTATTTCCATTTTCACATGATTTTGACCTTTATAATACTTTATGTCGTGAAAAGCAAGAAATGTCATTTTCTTTGTTTTATTATCAATAAATTTTTTAGAAAGGATAAAAAGAAATAAAATTATGTTTTAAAAAGTAATATTAAATATAATTGATTTTTATTTATCATGGTAATTTATTTATAATTTTTATAAATTAAATAAGTATCTTAAATACTTACGCAACTTCAACGCAATATTTAATTCATTAATATAAAATTTAAATAAATGATACTAAAGATATTAAGAGTAATATAATTTGAAATAATTGCTATATTCCCTAAATTTTTCAGATAAAAATAAATTATTATTCATGTTTTAAATTATTATACTTGAACTCCATTTTTTTTTTTTTTTGAAGTCAAATTAACAGAATAGTTCCATGTTTTACATTAATGATATCTTATAATAAATAATATTTTATGAAGTGATTTAAAATTCATAAAAATATTATCTTAATTAAAGTGATTGGTATATACTATTAAATATCAACCATTTCCATTTATGGACCTATTTTTCTTTTATAGTAAATATATTGACCCTTAAAATGTAAAAGCATCATTATCGCGGTAATTGTCCAAAAGGGTTAACGCATGTTAAAACAAAAAATAAGGTTAAAACATAATCTAAAATTTCACAATTTTAGTTCTTCATATTATTTCAAATCATAATCATATTTTTTTCTAATTTACCTATTTTTATATAATTCACCATCAAAATTAATTTATATTAATTTTATATTATGAGGAATTCCAAGAGTACCCCTCCCTTCTCTTATAAAAGGGAAACGCCTCTTCTATTCCATTCACACTTAAATATAATTTTGGTTCCATTAATCCCCACCCAAATACCTTAACAACATCCCTCATCATTCACTAATGGCCTTATTTTTTACATAGTACCAATATTAATGGTCCTAAGGTGTAAATAAATGGATTTCGACCAAAGAAGAGGCAAATTTCTTAACCAAAGGTTTTTTTATTTGTTCTTCAAGATTACTAAAATTTTATTAAAACATTATTAAATAAAAATAAAATTATGTTACATAAACTATGATGTTATTATATTATTTTAAAAACATGTATCCATCTCCTTTTCCATCAAATGGGAAACAAAACTGTCATTTGTGTGTATGGAGGACTACCCCCTCACAAATCAATATAATTATTTTACCATTTACAAATATAAATGGTAGTTATAATGATGTAATTATTGTTTATATATCATGTTAATAAAATAATTACCATTATTAAAATATATTATATCATATACTATCTCACCTTTCTATTAATTGAAAAATTATAACATAATTTGTGTATTTGTGTGGACTACCACCTCCATGAAGCATGTGATTCATTTTTCATCACCACATAAAATGGATGATATATATAAGTATATTTAAAGAAATAATATTTTTTATATGGTATTATTAAAATTATATAATGTTAAAATAATACATAACTTCTTTCTATAATGTTCGTTGAAAAATGGAAATGTTACTCATTCGTATATATGTCCTACCATATCCATGATTGTAATAGGGTTTATTTTCCATGACCATATTTGATGATTCATTTTAAAATTATAATTATGTCATTATAAATATTTTTCAAATGAAATAATAATTACCCCTTTTATCTCGGTCAATACATCGAATCTATTTTAAAAATTACAAATTGGATGCCCTCAAAATACTCAATGTGGAATTAACTAATTAAGTAATTAAATATGAACTCAAAATTAATGAAATAAATGGATTAAAAATAAATTATTAAACCTATTAAATGTTCTTAAAAAATAAAATAATTTTTAGGAGTTTATCATATATGAGTTAAAGTACATACAAGAAATTTCTAGACTTGAGGCAAGGGGTTTCTTCACTAATTTTCATTCAATGGGTGATACTTCTACATAATGGACAATATTATGCCAAGATTATGCATGAAATTACCTTTGATTGATTTATATTGTATTTAAACTTTCATTTTTATGGATTTACATTTGTTACACATAACCTTTTTATTGATTAATTCTCACTATAACATTATGATTATTTCAAGGTATTTCATCTCAATTTTTCCTCATTGAGTAATATATAATTGTTATGTATGAAATTTGTTTTATACATTATATATAATAAACCATTTACATGTTATAGCATAAATCCATCATACTTCATGGTATTTTAAGTTATAATTTTAATTATTTAATCCAAGGGGATTTGACTTGAATGTTACCAAGTGGTGGAAGGATTCTTAACAAAATTTCCTTTCATTAGGTTATAACTCTACTTCATTGAATTTGTTTTTCCATGATTATTTATGAATTAATATCTAATTTTTTTTATTTTGTATTAATAATTGTTATTTTATTTACATTTTCTACACAGGTTATATCAATTTATTAATTCTAAATTTGACTTTTTAAAGGTTATTCATCTCAAATTCTCTTTCTTTAATACACACTATTTTTATACACGTAACATCCCTTTAGATTGTGTATATGCTTCCAATTGTGATATTATACCACTAATAACTCTTTTATCATGATATTTGAAGTTACTTTGAATTTCTTTCTTTCATGGGATATTTATTTAAATGTTATAATATTTTCAAGGATTTTCACAGTCTTAATTTCAATTCTTTGAGACAAAATTCAATTCGTTCACCATGATCTATTTGTATTGTGTAATTACTAATTCATAAAATTATTTTTAAATATTAATTTATTTAATCCATGGGATTTAAAATTACATGAAATATTATTACTTTCGATGAATTTTATTTTTAATTTTACTAAAATGGGAAAAGGATTCATATTACAATCTATGTTTTTTATGCATCTTCTGAAACTTTTTAATACATATAAGTAAAAAAATATTTAATTTTTGTATGATAAAGGAAGAAGTGGGTCTTATGGATTTTCCTATTTTCAATGTGGATTGATGGTTGGGAAAAGGTAGGTGGGGGTGGCCACCATTTTCTTAAATAAAGCGAAAGGTGGTCGGGGAGTGTACGCCTTTTACCTAACTTAAAGGTGAAAGGCAGCACCCCCTATCGTATTTACCTTAAGTCCCTAAAAAGGAAACCCAAAATCTCACTCTCTCTCACTTAAAAATTTCATACTGTAACACCCCAAGCTTCCATGTTACGCTTCTCTTTGAATAATACAATAGAGTGTGTTGTACGCAACTTCGAGTTCTAACACACCACAACCAATCAAACTAGTCATTATGAATAGTAATACCCAATTTTTGAAATTTTATAAATTTTATCCTTAAAAATGGACTTCATTTTTGGATTCAGAATATTGAAATTATATTAGGGTAAAATTTTGGTATTTTTCTAAAAACTTCTCAATTTTTGATGAATAGTGAAAAAACACTGAGTTATAGTTTAAATCGAATTTTTATTTAAATAGTCATTTATTTTATTTAAATTTATTTTAGGTCAAAATAGATACATAATACCTAAATAAGTTCAATGTAATTCAATGGAGTCAGTCTATAATAATTTTAAATATATAAAAAAATTATTGAACTTTTTACCATCTTTTACCCACCTTTTAGGAGTATTTTCAAATTTACATAAAACTTAATTTTACCACTTCTATGAGTTGAATTTCAAAAATCCAAAATAGATGATTGATATCAGTATGTAAAATGTGGTTCAGTAAGATAAAAATATTTTTTTATGAATAGTAACTTTTGACTTTTATTTATCACGGTTAAAAGTAAATAGAGTAATTAAGGGTAAAAAAATGATATTATTGTTACCCTAACACGTGTCCTAATTCTATTGGATAATTATAATTCAACCAAAAACAACCTTAGGAATAAAATATGAACCTCTTTGGTCCACTTGGATTAGATTAGGACATTTATTATTATTTTATTTAAAGAAGAGTTAAAAGAGTTAAATTCAATTTTTAATAACTAAACCATTTTTAATATAGGGTTACACACAATATAAATCTGACTATAAATATTCATTAGAAATATAAAATTATTTCATAAATAATTGTATTTTATTCATAATTTTTAGACATTAAATAATTAAATTTATTTATGACACAACGATGATGCAGTAATTACAGTATTAATGAAATATTGAAATAATTAATATTGTAAATATCCAAATAAATATAATTTGAGACTTTTAAAGAATTACACTAGTTTTATAGGTTAATATGACATGTTAGGGTTGATTAAATTTATTTATTTCGAAGTAATAAAGTTTTTAGGACTTTAACAAAAATCAATTACTAGAAAATGTCAAAATTGATATAAATGAGTTTTTAAAACAAATACAATATTATTGGTTGGTATAATAACCCTAAAAATAAAAGGATTGGAAAAAAGACTTATATAATGCTAGGTGTATCATTAATTAACCACTTGGGGTTCTCATGGAAGTCTATAGTTAGTTTATTAACCATATAATATAAAAATAAAAAGAGACATGGTAAATGTCAAACTATTTAACTAAGAGTTAAATCTAAATGATAAGGTTAATATAGTAACCCAAACCTATCTAAAACATGTTGGTTGAGATTTTTTTGAACCATCCCCACCTTAAACTTTGAATAATTCATTTCTGGGTCATTATAAACTGAAAATTATTTTATTATAAAATAATATTTCTAGCTTTTCCTAAGGTGCCCCTCACCCCTCTTATAAAAGGTCACTTCCCCTTCTCTCTAATTCACACCTTAAAATCCATTTGGATTGGCCAAACCCTACCAAAATACCCTCTAAAATATCCTCCCTTTATCCTAGATGACTTCCTTTAGTCAGAAAGCCAACTTAAAGATCCCTTTTGATCAAATCAAAAGGAAGAACCTGAAGAAGAGGTAAATATCTCACCACATATTTCATGTTTTTCTTCTTCCACTTCTTCTTTCATTGTTGTTTCCATTATAAAATAATAACTCCATTATCTTCTATATAATGTGATTTTATTATAAATATAGTACAACCATATTCATTATTCTATCCATCCTTTGAATGACATGTCACTATATGTGCGTACGTACGGCTTACCATCTCCACGTCGTGGTGTAGTTGTTACTCAATACATTAATTTTTGGATGGGTATACTAATGATGTATAAATGATGTAAATAATAAATATAACATGATAATAACTCCATATATATGATATACCATACAATTATATATTATTTTAATATCAAAAGAATGATATTGTCACTCCTGTGTACGTACGGATTACCGTCTCCATGACCACGATGAGATTTATTCCCCATCGTATCCATTCAAGATTAATTTTCATTATATGATTAAAAATAATGTTTAAAGACTTAATATAATTCTAAATATGAATAATATACATCCTATCCATAATAAACATTACTTACGTAACAAATCATGTAAAGGAAAACAAATCATTTAACACCTGAAACGATGATAATACTAAAATATTATTAACAAAGCAATATTAAAAGATAATATATGATATCATATTAATGTATATGATTATTTTATAATTTAATAACAATTATTTCACCATTATACAGGAGGTTAACCTAGCCTCTACCAAATAAAATTACAAGTTTAGGGTTAATTTCACAATCTCTTTATTATCCGAGATTGTTTTTATGTAAGTATCTGACGGGGCCTCTTTATCATCCACATCCATGTTTCTTAAAAATGTATTCCAAAACATTTTTTACTATTTAATATACTATTGGTGAAATTCATTTATACCCTTGTTTGACTTTTTATAAAATGGTTTGAAAAGAATATTTTCGTCATTTTCCAAACAAGGTACCTTATGACCTTTTCAAAAAATTTAAGGTAAGAATGTTTTTTAACTTATACGGCAGGTGCGGCTATTTTCCGTTGTTATAACATCGTCCAAGATTACCTTACAAGATTATAAGAATATTTTCAAAATAAATGATTTCTTTATAATTATGTTACTCTTAAATGATTTCAAAATAAAAAGAGATATTTCTCTAAAAAAGGTTTGGATTTCATCTAGGTAAACATCCTTTGATGGATTTTATGCTTATTTGAAGTTGATTTATTATGATACAAAACTTTCATGTTGTATTGAAGTTTTTGTGATATTTTTTACAGTGGATGTGTTATTTTTATACCATTCATGGTTTATGGATAAAGTATTGACATTTCGTATGCTAGTTTTAATAAGAATGTTTATGTTATGTTTAAACCTTTTCATATGAGGAATGCATTGGACTTAGTAAGTCACGGGTGGAGCCCTCTATAGCACCCCGATGCATCGGTAGGTATCATGAGATAAACTAGTATCTTGGAACAAGGCCTTATAAAAAATCGTATTTCTAGTCCTAGCACAAGGCCTTAACTATGTGGTTATGAAGTCGGGAATTATGTATTCCATCATTATGAAAGTGGCTATTGATATTGAATTTGATTATTCAACTAGTATAATATCCATGTGAGTAATTAAATGGGATTATTTTGATTTATACTTTCCATATTATGATGAAATTTATGTTGAAAATGCTTCTATTTTAGTTTTATACATTGCCTTAGATGTTTATTCTTATTTATGAAAGTTTCTGTTATATTGTTATCCTTATTGGGCATCTAATTTCACCCCTTTCTCTTTTTTATTTTTCCCAGGATGTGAAGAAGTATATTATGACTGACCTACAGGGATAGTCTATGGGATCTCAGTGTTTTCTATGGAAACAATGTTGTTGTAGTTTTACATTTTATAATGTAATGTAAACCTTATGAATGTATCTAGTACTTCCAAAGCTAATAAACTAATCGGTCTTTCGAGACTTGATCTTTTGTGATCATGCCAATGATACATAATAATGCACCGAATCTGGGCCTCTGGGGTCAGGGCGTTACACATACTCTCTCTAAATTCCACACCCTCTATCTCAAAAAAAATCCTTCATTGTGTGTGGTCGTTCTCATGGCATAAAAGAAGTTCTGATTATTTGTGAAGCATCAATTTGAGGTATTTTTCTAATTTAATTTAAAGTTATTTATATATTTGTTTGTTTTGTTTTTAGTTAGTTATAAATATGTTATTTATTTATTTTTTTACTTAGTTATATATAGTTTAGAAATAATTGTTATTATTAGTGATGATTAAGTATAGATTAAAAATGAATGACTTAGGATTAAAGAATGATTGCATATAATGATTGTCTAATAATAATTAACTAATGAATTTTATATTATTAACTAATTATTTAGGCATAATTGATTAGGGATTAAATAATTGTTAACTAATTATTAGCTAATGAATAAAGAATGACTAAAAAATGATTAATTAATGAATAAATAATTACTGGGAAATGAGTATAGAGTGTTTAACTAATAATTAACTAATGATTATTAATGATTATTTAATGATTAAGTAATTATTAAATTATAATTAAAGTGTGATTAACTAAAGATTAATTAATTATTGGGTAGTGATTAACTAATGATTAAATATAAATTAATTAATGATTAAATAATTATTACGGAATGAATAAAGAATGATTAAGAAATGATCAAAGAATGATTAATTAATTATTAAATAATGATTAAGTAATAATTATGTAATGATTAAATAATGATTATGGAATGATTAAGGAATTATAAATGAATTATTAATTAATTATTAACTATTAGTTAACTAATTATTAATTGATGATTAACAAATGATTAATTAATGATTAACTAAATAATCACTATTTTTGAAAAATGATTAACTAATGAATAGTAAATGATTAAATAATGATTAACTAATGATTAAATAATGATTAAGGAAATATTAGTTATTAAATAATGATTAAATAATGATTACGTAAATATTAAATAATGATTATGGAATTATTAAGGAATGATTATTGAATGGTTTCTTAATGATTAAAGAATTATTAAAGAATGAGTTATTAAATATTAATTAATGATTAAATAATAAATAAGTAATTATTAAAGAATTATTAACAGATTATTAAGGAATAGTTAAAGAATGATTAATTAATATTTAATAAAGGATTAAAGACTGATTATGGAATGATTAAAGAATGAATAAATAATGATTAACTAATGATTTAGTAATGATTAAAGAAGTATTAAATAATTATTAAGGAATAAATAAATAATGATTATCTAATAATTAAATAATTATTACAGAATTATTAAGTAATGATAAAATAATGATTATGTAATGATTAAAGAGTGATTAAAGAATGATTAACTAATAATTAATGAATGATTAATTAATGATTAATTAATGATTAATTAATGATTAACTAATGATTCTCCAATGATTCACCAATGTTTAAGAAATTATTAACTAATGATTAACCAATTATTAAATTTGGATTAACATAGAATAAATATAGGATTAAAGATGACAAAATTGATGACAAATAGGCTTAACTGTGCACATGAATGATTAAATAATTATTAAGTAATTATTAAAGAATGATTAAAGAATAATTAAATAGTGATTAAATAATGATAAATGAATGATTAACGAATAATTAATGAATGATTAATGAATGATTGATTAATTATTAAATAATTATTCTCCAATGATTCACCAATGTTTAAGAAATGATTAAATAATGATTAAACAATAATTAAATTTGGATTAAAATAGAATAAATATAGGATTAAAGATGAAAAAATTGATGACAAATAGGCTTAACTGGGAATGTGGTTTTTTACTCTCATAATCTAGATGGTTCATCCCTTATTGCACAAATATTTGGTTAATTTTGATACATATGTATTAGATGAATCACATTCTCTTTATAAACTACTAAACAAACCTTTAGGAAAGTTAAAAATTATACTAAAAAAAAATCAGTGTCATCTGTTTGGATGTAAGAACACATTCTAAAATTTTGGTAGTATAAAGTTTATGTGGTTATCTAAGAAATAAAATCTGTGTCTGAATACTACAAGTGGTTTTAGTTCGGGCACACATAAACCTAGGGGTGAAACACAAAAATGCCACATTAATCTAGACTCAATAGGGAACTGCGACTTGACAACAGGACCGGTAGCACAACTATTTTCACACTCTTGGGTGATATTCTTTAGATGATTTATATTTTGTTTATAAACTACTAAAATACCTTTAGGGAGATTAAAATTTGTACTAAGAAAAATTAGTATGAAATTTTAGGATATAAGAAGATGCTCTAAAATTTTAGTGTCATAAAGATTATATAGTAACCCTCATTATCAATAGTTTTCACATAATGTTTTGGAAATCAAGGTCAAAATGTAGATAAAACATAAAAATAGTTCATTTTTTCATGATAAAATTAAAATTATGATAACATAATGTGAAATGGACATGAAAAATCCCATGAAATAACACATGAATTCTTTGCAATAGACAATAAATACCTTGGAATTTATTAATGTAACAAAGCTTAGATAAGAATATTATGACTATATAAGTGAATTAAAATCTAGCTTACATTCAAGTTGTAGCTTAATAACATCTTCCAAATATATTTACTTAAATTTTCAATTTTCAAAAGCTTCTGGTCTTCCAATGATAGGCCTTACCATACAGTGATGATGAAATTAGAAGGCCAAAATCTTTTGATAATTAAAAATTTAAGTACGTCCCTTTGGATGATGTTTTTAATCTACCAATAGAAAATAAGATGGATTTTACTTCACTTCCAAATTCAGGCTCATCTTATCCAAACTCTATTCTATTAAAAAATTACAAGGTATTTCTTATCTATTGTAATTTATTCATGTGTTGTTTCACGTGTTTGTTCTTTTATATTTCACTTTACATTATCATAATTATCATTTCATCATTAATTAATAAATTTACTTTACATTTTCTCTTCTTTTTACCTGGGTTTCAAAAAATATTGACTTATTTTCTAACAAAATTTTATATAAAGAGAGATTAGAATCATATTTATAATATAGAAAGACATCCTAAAATTTTATATTCATAAAGATTAGATATTCAAGCCTCATTATCACAATAACTTAAACTATCATAATCTTGATCAAAAACAATTTTGATGTAGAGAATCTTTTTTCATGTTTCTACTAATGTGGGGAGGTTACTCAAACTGAGAAAGGAGCTTCTTATAGTACACAACCAAAAAAATGGTTAGTTCATATATTGTGTAACCCTAAGTGAACTTGAAGACAAAAATTTTGGTTTCTTAAATGTGGGACATGATCAACAGATCATTTCTATTAGTTGTAGAAAATTGAAATTTCTAGCTACACTATAGAATCTAGATTGTCCATTAGTTTCTAATGAGAATTAGGTCTAAGAAATAAATTTATTTTCCCTGCATTTATATAGTTCTAAGATGGATTTATATGTTGATATTTCTACTGTAAGACAACAAAATCCAATTGTTTGAAGTTTTAAACTTATAGGATTAGTTGAAGAAGGTTTGTCCAAAAAAAATGAGGCACCTCCCTAAGATGTGGAAGAGGACCACTTAGATTAACTCACAAATATACATGTAAATATGAATTCGGATTAGTATTTTTTAATTCTGGAATAGACAAGGACAATAGTGATGATGAGGAGGGGTATCATAAGTTAGGGAGGGACTTTCTAGAAATTCCATATTTTTATATCATCCTTAAACCATAATAAATCATTCCCCACTCTTCGCATATCGGATGGAAGAAATGGTATGCTTTCCCAAATTCAATTGAAATGTTCTTACACCTCCAACTTAGATTCTTGGAGTTATAGTGGATAAGTTAAGTGAGCTAGAAAAAACATTATATGTTTAAATGGGTTTTCCAAGTAAATATTCCATGAAAAACATGATAAAAAGACTTCATATATAGAGTCACTACAGATATTTAGTTAAGGAATCAAACAATAAAAAATATATCATACGGTGTGATAAATATGGGTATGCTTGTAGATTCTTCTTAAAGGTGATTCCAAGCATTGAATTTGTAGGTTGGAGAATTTCAAAGATTGAGATCGCCTATACTTGCATTCATCTAAACCTAACACAAGATCAAACTTCATTGGATTCTGAAATTCTATCATCTATTTTCTTCAAGATGATTAGGACCTACAAAGATGTTTCAGTAACCCTATTGCAATAAAGGATACAATAAACTTTTTGTTATAATATTTCCTATATTAAGGTCTAGATGAAAAAACATGAGGAAATTATGAAGGTCCATGATGATTGGTATGACATATATCAGGTGTTTATGTAATTACGATACATACAGAGGCATAATGACCAAGTAATATTCTATCTTTATATGAACAAACATGTTTCTCAAAATAAATTAATTGATCCATATCATGTTCAATTTCATTGGTTGTTCTGTACATTCCTCTCCTATATTTCCTCATTTTTTTAGAAAATATTTAATACAAATTGATGGAACATTTATATACAAAAAATAAAAGGTTTTATTTTTGACTGAGGAAACCAAAGATGGAAAAATTTCACCCTTTCCACATTCATTCCCTATCATGGTGAATAAAAACTATAAATCATGGTGTTGGTTTTTAGCATGTATCAGCAACCATTTCCCCCACATTCAAGGTGTCTGTTTGATATCTAATCAGCATTGGGAAATCAATGTGGATCGAGACCCCCAACCTGACATCATCAATAGTGCACTAGACACATTTCTATAAACATGTGAAATTCATTCAACAATGAACCTATAAATAAGGAAATTATGAAGCTTTATATGCAATGTTTTTTTTTTATTTTTTTCTATTTCAACATAAATAAAAAATAAATTTATGTAAAATACGACCTCTTATGTGTATAATATGATCTAAATCAATGATGTTTTAAATGATGTTTCTGAGAAATTCACAAGAATAATCAATAAGTGTATGATTATATGATTTTGATTCCAAAATAAAAAATGATAATTGGTATATGACATGGGAAGAGGTATGGACACATGAATAAAAACATTGTGGAGTGTATCGATGGTGTATTCAAGTGGGTTATCAAGTTACCTATAATTTACCTAGTTTAGGAGACATATTATCCCTATGTAAAGTACTTAGATGATAGAAAAAACTATCCTAAGAGAGGATTCAGTTGGGGATATGGAATGAATGAAACTTTCAATGAGGTACTAAAAATAATATTAAATAATATGCTAGTTATCAAGTGTGACTACTCCATTGAGAAAACTCTTGATTTGAATTTCAATAATTATCATAACCCATCAAAAGTAGAAACAGTGAAAAAATGGTGGTATTACTAGAAGTGAGGCAATGTCAATGTGGTAACTTTTAGTCATTAAAACTTCTATGTGCACATTACAATGCAGCATGTGCCTTTGTGAGCATATCATGGGAAGCATATACTGATCCAGTGTAATAGATGGAACCCATTAAAAACTTTTGTGTTTCCTCAAAGATTCCTATTGTAGAGTTTCGATATTTATCAATTCCCAAAGACTGTCCTCTAATGATACCTGACATTAAATGTTGTGTCAATGAGAGAGAATGAAGTCCAGGAAGATGAGAAATGAGATGGAGTGGCCTCAAGAAGAAGGGAAAAGTTTGATATGTAGTATATGGCATCAAGAAGGTCAAAACTGTAAATGATGCCCTAACATTTCTAGATTTTGTTCACACTCTCAACCACAATGATTTATTATCTCCTATGTGATCCTTCAATATTTTTAATTATATGGTGTTGATATAAGTTACTTAGTTTTGTATAATTGACTTAGATTTTTGAATAATTTTACTATAAAATGACAATAAGCCTTTAATATTCACATTAAAAAGAATATTAAGAGTACATGTGAGGTGAAATCAAAGAAAAAAAATTATCCATGTAAAAACCATAACGCAATCATGTGATAAAATAATCATGAAACATTCCATCATGTGAAAAATCATACATAGATTAAAAATAACACCATTTGAGATCTTACTTATTAGTTAAAGTAAAACTATGGTTGTGTTGGATTATTAAAATAAATTTTTCTTCTTTATTTAAAGGTTTATTAGAAAATAATTTATAAAATATTTTGGAAGGTGAGGTAAAAAGAAGGGAAAACATGAAATCAATTTATCTATCCATGATAATATGACAATTATGATCATATAAAGTGAAATAGACCAGAAAAAACCCCATTAAATAACAAATAAATGATTTAAAAGAGATTAAAAAGACCTTGAAAATTTTAAATATAATTAATTTTGGATTATATGAGCCAAAATTTGTAAGTGAATTAATATTTAGCTGACCATGACATGTCATGTCTTAAATTCTACCAGTTATAACACTCTTCTGACCACTAATTTATATTTACATTTTACAATTAATCCTTATTTCATTTTTTTACAAATAGATGGAGGATACTACACTACTCACTATATAGGATAACCATGTTTCTCATGTCGTGATAGAGGGTCATCAGGTATAGTAGATCAAGGTGCATCGAGTGCACCATCATCATCACATGTATCCTATATCCACTATTATATCATCCATGTATCGTATTGGCATCTATGACATTACATTATCCAATTTCACATTTTTTTATCATCACTTACTTACTTCCCTCATTAAGAGATGGATTACAGAGACACACACATTCCACCTACCTCAGGAAGAGATGATCATCACCTTTGAGGATGTGATAGTCCTACTCAATATTTTTATCTACGGGATGTAGTTATTTGACCAACTTGTGTAGGCTAGCCTGATATTTTATAGAGATTTATAGGCATTTAAATTTAAGCTGATAATGCTTCTACAGATGGTGAGTCGACATCTATGAGGTGTCTTAAGGTGCAATTTTCTCATTTACCCAATGACGCTGATGAGAATAATTTCATTCATCATGATTATGCCTATATCATACAGATCATTAAAGGGGCATTGTGCCCTAATAACTCATGTATGTCTGTGAAAATGATGTATCTGGGAATACTGGTGGATATTGATTAGGCTGGGACATATAGCTAGGGATCTGCATGCTTGGATTACACTTACAGATCATTATGCATGTCATGCCACAAAAATCACATGGATCTCGGGGTTTGTTTCATCCTTCTTTAGATTTTGGAATGGGAGAGAATCACTCCCTTATCCCTGATTATTAGTGATCAGGGGATTCCTGTAGATGTTTTATGTTATTATATGCATAGAAACCGGTATAACCACTAATATATATTTTTTTATGATTATATTAAGAGTTATAGAATTTAATTTCTTATTATTTATCACATTATATGTTATTTTTTATAGATGGAGTCACGAACCCCACTTTATCAACACTCTAAAATTCCATTTGGGTGCATAACATCTCATATTAGATAGTCTCCTACCTGATGAGTTAAGAATATATCAGTGTTAATTGACTAAAAAATTTCATAATATCATCATTAATGGTTATTAGAAAGAAACGTTTTTTAAAAAAATCACATGTCATTTCAGAATTCATGGATTCGATAATGGGCATTATTGGAAAATTTTCCAACATACTGCACTACTGGAAATTATGATTCAATGTTTATAGTGTCTCTCATTCACTTTTATATTATTGATTGTAACTAACATGATAGATTCATGCACCATTTTTTCTATGTTCAACACATTCCATTTCCACGAATACAGTCACCAGTTCATCATTTCATGAAGATGATGGGGTAACAGGATGTCGACTGATGTTGATGACATTTCAAGTATCTCAACCTCTTGGGTAGATGAGCATCGCTTCATATAGAGGTTTTATATATGATGTGATTCTATCTATCAAAATCTTTTTAGTATGAGCCATGGTATAGACTAAAGTCAATACTATATCATACTCTACCTAAAATAGGTGTCCAGTGTCACGAACTGAATCTGGTTTCCATAAAAATTGGCACCTGACCCAGCCCGTGGAAAGTATTAAAGGGTGTTCCCGATCCCCATGGGCTGAAACAAGTGCCTGTGTAACATAAAATAAAACTTGTGAATGATTTACTCGAGTTTATAAACACATGACAATGACCAAATCCAATAAACCAAATCTATATTTTTCAAACCAAACCATATTTTACAAAATGTTAGAATTGATTTATACAATTTAAAACATTTTTTAAAGACCATTACAAAGGTACAAAACTAAAAATAATAGATCAAGAACCTCCACATGGAAATAGGCACCTCCTTCAATCCATATCCACAACACTACATCACGATGGACCCCTAAAAACTTGAACTATTGGCACAAAATTTGTACCCAAACCTACGAAAAAATAACCAAGTCTACTTACACCTAAAGGTGTAAGTAGGGTGTGATCCAAATCCTAGTAGAATACCACCACTAAGATATTACATGTGATAAACATTCAAAGATAAAAAGCTTTCAAGTTTTCAAAAACATGGAATGCTAGTAATAATATCTAAAAGATGAAAATTTAAATAAAAATAGTTTTCAAGTGGGATACTTCAAAGAATCAACACTTTTAAATAAAATACCAAAGATTCTGAATTTTCTAGCCAAACATATCATATAATGACGGTATATATAAAGTATATAATGCTCACATGAAATTGGAAATAACAACTAGGCACTAGCAAGTTGTGGGTCCCAGGTACCTCGTATATCGGTGAAAGTAACCATCACAATATCCATTTTTGTGCACACTAGTTGATAGTAGGGATCATACCCATAACCTAGTGGTCCTCCATCATCATCATCGTCATATTTTAATTAGTGTTTTCATCATAAAACTTGCTACATGAAACTGAGGCCAAACCCCAAAGAACCACTAGCATACTAGTACACGTCCAACCACCTAGATACCCAGGTTTCCTTCTTGTGCTCAAACAATTACAAAAGGATATGAAATATAATTTTCACATGCAAATACCACTTCTAAATAACACATTTACCAAACAGACCACATGTATATCACACAAGTCACATAATCCCCCTTTTCCTTCAAATTGATTTTGAAATCATACTCACACCAAAATATCCCACAACACTTTTCACATCTCTTTAACACTACAAAAAATTATTTAAAAGTTTTTATAAAACCTTTCAAATATGATAAAAATCAAATAACATCCCCCACACACATTACACAAAATTCCCTTTTATCTTTAAATTCATTTTATCATCATACTCACATGAAACATCCCACAAACATGTTTCGCAACCACATCACAATTTAATAAATCACCTCGATAAATTTCAAAACATTCTCAAAACGTATGACATCACAACTAACCAATTTATCTTTAAAAAAGTAACTTTAGGAACATAAACCCACCAAAAATTATATAAACATTATTTTCACACTTTTTGTAACTCATTAAACCATTTAGAATTATCGTAGAACACTTTCAAGAAGCATGACAAGGTTTTGCACCTAAAACCCATTCAAAACCCATCTTTTAAACCCAAAAGCGCACCAATACCCTAAAAAATAAGAATTTTCATCCAAAAAAAAATTAATAAATCAATTTTACATGTTATAATACAAACCCAAACATTACAACAAGAGTTACACATGGAAAACACCCAATTTAATGAAAAAAGGAAACTATAAAATGAAACACTTAGGCAAATCCATCAAAAACTATTTTTGAACCATACACAGCATATGAGGAACAATAGAAATAAGTAAATAAAGCAGGATAACTCAATAATAATTTCTTACACATGTAATCACCTACCGAAAGTGTCAAAACCCTCAAATCTTGGTGTGAAACATCAACTACACTACCGTCACACCACAAGGAAGTGAAAAGCAACCTAAAACCTCAATATTTTACCAAAAAGGTTCAAATTTAAACCCTAGGTATGAATCCTATATATTGTACATTTTATAACTCGTGAAAGGGTGAAAACACCCTAAGGAAAGGGTAGAAATCCAATAGATAATTTATTACTTCCATGGTTTTGAAGTTTCCCCCATCAAATCTTCCTTTAAAATTGAGTTCCAAGGGAGCGAGAGAGAGCTTGGAGATTGTCCATGTAGTTAGGGCACGAAATGGGCAATAAATGGATGGATTTAGGTTTATTACAGAAGGGAAAAGTTGGAATTATAAAATGTTTTTAATGACCTAGACACCCTTGCACGGTTTGGCAGCACGGTTTACTAAACCGTGCGGCCAAACCCTGTGGCTTGTTTTAGCCAACCAAAAAGTGATTTTTTGCCTCCAATTTCAGGGGGTCCAAGGGGGAAACCTATAGGGAATATATGACAAGGATAGGGGAGAAAATTACCAAAAATAAACTATCCTTTTCACCCCAAAACTCATCTAACACATGGGTACAAACCAACTTAACAATTTACCCCACAAGTGGTCCCACTAGGAGTGTCACTAATACAACTACAAAACACCATAACCTCACACATTCTCCTTAAAAAATGAGGAGTCCAACTACCATCCCAGACCCCCAAGACTAAGGTCACAGATTAAGAACATAGGAGACCCCAGAATTTCAAACCTAGAACACCTAGAAACTAAGAGAAAACTAAGAACCAAAAGAGGATTTGAAACAAAGCATGGAATTGAAAATCTGGGTGTGACATCCATGATATAGTAATTTAATAAATTTAAATTAGTTTATTTATTATACTATTTTCTAATTCATTTTTAATATATTTATATAATATTTTGATATATAAGATTACCCAATTAACATATCTATAGGAGGAGAAGGTTTTCAGCCTTGTAGGGATCCATACTGCAGTGTAGGGGTTGATAATAGCTTATCATGCATTTTATGATAGTATATTTGATTGTATACCCTAGGGAGATAAAACTCCTATATAAGGAGTGGATATTCATTCTTAGGAACTACATACAGTAGTAACTGATGTCGAGGATCCATGATTATGATAATAAACATTGTTTCATGCAGCATGTGAGGCCTCACTTGTTCCATAGGAAAAGGTTATCTCTCTAGCATTCAATCCTAATTCGATTAGGGATATGCATAAGGATACATGGGATTTATCTTTGATGGAAAGATATCCACAGTTTTCTCTAGGTTTGGATTATTTGAGCTTATATCAAGGATCATTTCCCATGCCTCCATCTTTTATGATAGATCCTTCACAACATGTATTCTTCCCTCGACGATGATGGAAGGTCCTTATATTCACCTTGTTAGAGAAGGATTGGGTGCACAAGATGAGATCTAGTTGCTACCTCCTCCCATTGAGACATAGGTGGATCATATGGCAGTCGAGTTTCTAGAACCCAAGGATTATCCCTCTCTAGGTCAAAATACTCCACCCCAACGTAGAGGTCGGCGATCTCAACACAGGAATCCCATTCTCACACCACTGTGTGAGATTGAACCTCGCCATAGTGAGTGGATCTAATCATTTATGTATATGTTTTATGTCTGTTTAAAAGATGAAATTATTTTTATTGTCAACCATTTTTACATGTTTAGCCACTTCTTTGGTTTTCATTTATATTTTTTTAACATTTTATACATTTTAATCTTTTAATGTCAACTACTTAAAACATAGGAAAGACTATTAAATTTCAATTAAGTAACATTAAAATCTTTTAAAATATAAATAAAACTTAAAACATAGCCTAAGCATCTAAAAAAATTTTGAAAATAAAAATAATTTAATAAATATATTAAACAATTGAAAATTAAATAAATGTAAAAAAAATATTACAAATACAATTGTAATGCTATAAAAAACAATACATTGTTCTGCTAAAATTAATTTTCATTAATTTTTTTTTATGAAATGCTTCTTATTTTGAATTATTTATCATATGTTCAGTGAGGGTGTCAAAAAATAATTTTTATTGTATTTATATTTCATAAGTGATATATTTTAAAGGACACTAACTTCAAACGTTATTATGTTTCATGTAGGTTACTTTAAAACCATATAACTCATAAAATATAATTATAATCTAAGGGAGATTTTTCAAAATGTATCAACATATATAAAATTATTGAAAACCAAAACTATCATAAATATAATATATAAAAACTAATTTAAATGTCACAAAATTTATTTCTTAAAAACATCACATTTTCCCTTCCAATATTATGGACTTAATTCTAAATGAAATTAAATAAACATAATATATATTGTAATATAAAAACTTATATATTTTAAATATATAAAAAAAATTTGGAATGGTGGCATAGGCCAAGCTTTTATTATTCTTAACTGAAAGGAGTTAGGGCCTCTTCCACCTTTATTCAATAATTTTTAAAAAAAATGACCTAGACCAATTTAAAAAAAATCCAAAAAATGTATAAAGAAACTCTTACAATATTCTTTCTTTTCATGATTATTTATGTTCAATGTTCATTCATAAAAATTCATATGTTCTTATTTTCTAGAACACTATCTATATAACTCTAATCAATTTATGAATGTTTTCTTCATGTTTAATTTCTAGTTTATCACTTATTTATTAAAGAAACATTAAGAAATTTGTTTGTAAGTGATATCAATCTTGTATCTTCTTTTAGATCGGGAACCTTTCCCTTCCATATCCATGTTTTTTAAAATGTTTTCAAAAATGTTATTTTATGAACAGAAATAATTTTTTAACATTATATTAAATAACCCTTAAAATTTTTAAAAATATTTAAAACAAAAAAAATATTTTCTAAAATGGGTAACTTCTGAATCTCTTTACAAAATGTTTGAAAAAATGTTTATTTTTAACATTTATGACATTAAAAAATTTACCTACCATCATGACCATTATAATTCATTTAAGTATCCTTTATCAAATCCCATGTTTATTTTCAAAGAAAATTATTTTCACTGTATTTATTGAGTTTTTAGCTTTTAAATTGATTTTCAAACTGAAAAGTGTATTTTCCTCAAAAAAATCAATGATATTTAGTGTTATTTCCACTTATCAACATTATAACAACCTTGATATTACTTAAAATATAATAGAGATATGTTATAGTGATACCATACTAATTATTTCTTTGGATGGATTTTGATATTATCCTTGAACCTTTTTCTTTTCCATAGGTGAATCAGGAAATCAAAGAATAGTGATCATTATTCTGCTAAAAAGTGAAATATTGTAATTTTTTTATTAAATAATTGTACTTAGAAATTCTTGGTGATAAAGAGTGAGACCGATAAATATTACATAAAGGGTTGATCCCCATTATAACTCAGGATAAATAGTCGATATTGATACATCTTTTGCAACTGTTTGAGCCACATTATAGCTCAAGATGAATGGGGGATATAGATATATCTTATATAAGGGGTAATCTCCATTATATATCCCTAATGAATGGGTAATTATCCTTGTCTTTATATGAAATAAAGAGGTGGATAAACAATGTGGTGTCTTCTATGGATTTAACTAGGCTCTAGTAACTTCTTACACAAGTTATAAAGATAATTTTCCAAGCTATAAACACATTTTATTTTTTCCAACTATAGGTTATAAATGTTTCTTTTGATAAATATTTACATCACATGCCTCATGATTATTGATTCATGTGACTCTTGTATTTGATAAATATTTATACCATGTTTCATGTTGTATGATCCAGGTATTGATGGGTATAAGTTTTCTAATGTTAGGCTCATGAACTTTGATTATGTCAATTTACCCTTATTCCAATATTATGCACATTTATAACATTCAATTATTAATGTGTATGTTTAAACTAAAAAAGTATTTAAGCTCACCCTTCTTATATTTCCTTTACCCCATGTCATAAATAATGATGATAAATGATCTGTTTGTAGAATGTTTTTATGTGTGGAAAATTTTATCGAATATGACATAGATCTTTATGAACCATTTTTTATGAATCCATGTTATTAAGATTTTGTCTTGATTATTTAAAACTAAAAACCTAAAAGGACCATGGTTATATAAGTGATACAATATTTCCTTTTGATGTTGTATGTTTTGGATGGAAATTAATTGGTTTAAATTCATCGACATCATATCCAAAAATGTAACATTTATATTTTACCACCGAATTTTAGAATACTGGCTCAGGGATCTTACATTTTGTATTATATCAGGGTTAAGATAACTTTATAAATTGGTCAATTTTTATGAGAGGTTATATTGAGTGTAACAACCCTAACATTTTGAATAATATTTGTTTCCTAAAAATGTGTGTTATATAATTCTTTCACAACAAAATTATATCCCCTTAAATAAAGTGAATATAATTTAAGATGTAATGATTAGGTTTCAACAATTATATAATTGTAGATAAATTAAGACCATTATTCAATATGACTATTGGAAACTATACTCTCAGTAATAATTTTAGCATTATAATTATTGTTTATAAATAGAAATGGAAAAGTAAAACTAATGCAGAAAGAAGATCTGATGGCCTCAACTAGTAGAGTTATGCCATACGAAGCCAATTTTTCAGAACTTGGGCAGGATGTAGAATATTTGGGATTCACTCTGGACCAATCCCAATTTGATCTTCAACATGTAAATTAAGAAAAAAATCTCCTTTGGTGGAAGTTCTAGCTGTTAGAAATTACTACTCAGGCGATGTTATTTGAGCCACCGATTGATTATGTCAAAATCGCACACCTTACCCTTAGGTCCTATGGGGTTTTTATAAGGAATTATGTTTCAAGGACTTAGTTACATAATTTATAATCCCTTTATGTAAATAAAAATTGTTAGTTCATCTTTCATGTTTAAAAATAGTTTTTCTTAACAATATGGAATTTTTTTAATTGATTGTTTTCGAATAGAATTTTTACAATCTAGAAAATATTTAAATGATTATAATAAACTATGAAATTATTAATAATACTTATTATAATGAAATATTATTATAAAAACAGTCATTTTTAATTAAAATTGATAAAATAATTTCATTTTTTATCAGAAATTTTACTATGCATTTTATGTCTGCTATTATTTTTAATAAATGATTATTTTTACAGTAAAAGATAAATTTCTCATATTTAAAAATTTATTATGATAAATAAATATCATTTTTGAACTCAGAATTTTTATATTTGGTTACAGTGAATTAATGATATTTTTATAAATAGTTTTGTTTTTCAGTGAATAGTAAAAATACAGTTTTGAGTTTCGGTGTGTTTAATGACATCATTAATGATGTAATCATGATGTAATAATTCTATTAGACTATTGAAAAATAAAATATGTTATAAATTTTACCAAGTGGCCAATAACAATGAAAAATACCATGGTAGAGCTCATGGTTTTTCAAATACCGCAATTGAGGTGTCCAATGAAAATTAATAAAATATTCAATCACTTTTTCTATAAATACCAACTCATTACTTCATTCCTTTCATTCCACATTATCCCTAAATAAATATCTGGTATTTTTTCCTCAAAATTACTCATCCTAATGTTTCCTCAATCCTCTAAGGTTCTAACCTTCCCATTTTTGAAGTTACTCTTCAACGTAAGGGAACATTTCACCCTCCTCTTTTAGTCAAGACTTCTTTTATGTTATGTATTTTAATATCCATTTTATTATGTTGAGGTAAGTTATTATGTATCCTTATTTCTTTCCATTTTATTTCCAAATAATTAGTGACCCTTTTTTCTCTCATCAAATGATTTTATTAATTTTTAACAACATCGTTAGGCTGCTGAATTTTCATAAGGGAATTCGCAACTTCACTTTTTTCTTTCAAGTTCTATTTTATGTGGTATGTCTTGAAAATTTCCATAACATGTTATTATGTCAGTTTTATTCTGTAATTATATAGTATTATTATTCTATTATGATTGGGTCACCTCTTTCCTCTCTACTTTTAATGTTTTCTATAACCATTTTGCATAGTAGTTATGTTGCAGAATTTTTATCTCAAAACCTCTCTCTTTTTCCTTAGAAATTCCCTTATTTTCATTATGTGAATACCCAAACCTATTTAATTTATAGGGGTTATCATAAATACATAATAATTATATATTTGGTTCTGGAATTTACATACATAAAACCCTCATTCCCCTTATTTGGGTTATGAATGGTATAATGATCACGTTTAAAATCACCTTTTTAAAACGTCATGATTTTGATATGAAACCCATTTATTTTATTATATTTGGGTTATTTATGAAATGTTTGATTATGATATATGTGGATAACATGAAAATAAATACATATTTAGGGTTCACACTGATAGTTCTTCAATTCATTAGGTAAATAAATTAATCTCTAGAGGTGACAAGTTTTATGATGCCTTGGTGGACAACCTTGACAATTTTTTATGACCCCTTGGGGATGGAATGTGGTGATATGCTTATAAATATCTAATTTAAATGTTATATCCAAATTTTCAAGTTATTTTTCAAGTTATTATTATTATTATGTGCCTATTTATCATACCTTTATGATATAGCCCATGTTCTTATTGATGTCGCTTAAGTTCACATGTATATTGTTTCACTTGTTTTCCTTACTGGGCCTTATGATCACCCTTTCCTTTGATGTATGTCTCCAGGTTATGAGATGTAGTAATTTTGTATAGGATGAACTTTTAAATAATCCTTTCAAGAAGATTAAAATATTTTTGTATGGTTTCATGTATTATGAACCATATTTCCAAAACACTAGAATTTAAAGAGCCTCTGTTTGTAAAATGTAATTAAATGTTAGGTAATAAAAAGGCGGGCTGCCATAGTTAGTATCAAAGGATAGTTTATTTATTTGTGGAAATTAATTAATGAAAACTTTTGGAATAATCCTACATAAAAGTTTAAATATAGGAAAACTTCCTGGTATTTTTTTGAAATATTTAGTAAGTGGTTTCAGAAAGAATAGATCTCTATCTAGATATGAACAAGTGGATGTGGATTTAGAATAGATGTATCTAGGGGTAAAACCTGAAAACACAGATTTGATCTAGACTCAAACCGGAATTGGTGCATGACAACGGGACTTTCTGCACTCTTGGTTTGACACTCACGAGGGATATGTTTGGTTAATCACAAGATTTTTATGAATCGTCGTGAAGGATTTAATGGGAAATATAATTGTTGTTAAAGAATACTATGTTTAAACATGAAGTTTTATGACATAAAAATATTTTATAGTTAAAATATTTTTAATTAAAATACGTTTCTCACTAAAGTTTTATTCTTTTATAAAATGCAGGGAAATAGGAGTAACAGTGCAAATGGTGACCAAAATGGACCATGCGCTGATTTCCCTCCAATGGAAACTAGAATGAAAACTTTCATGATAATGATGAACCAACTGACTCAAGTTATGGGAAATAACTTAAATCAAGCTGAGATACTAATTTCACCATGAAGGGAAAAACTATTTGTTAATTCTTTTATGTTTTAATGACCACCAACATTCAGTGGATCTATCAACCCATTTATTTTTGAATAGTGGATCTGCTCTATCGAGAAGATCTTTTCTGTGCTCAACTGTTCAGAACTAGAGAATGTCATCGTGGCTCACTACTGAAAATCATTCCTATACCAATGCATCTATACCAATGGTTTATACAAACCATTGGTAAATGGTACTCTGACACTAGTTTTCCAAGTAGTTTTCTCAAACCGTTTGAAAAGGGTACACTTTTCCCAATGGTTTTTATAAAACTCTTGGAGAAGAGTAATTTGAGGAAATGTTTCCCAATGGTTTTCCCAAACCATTAGTAAAGGGTCTACTTTTTTCAAAGGTTTTTTCAAACCCATTTGGAAATGGTACTTTGAATCCACTTTTCCCAACGGTTTTCCAAAATCGTTAAGAAAGTGTACATTGAGGCCACTTTTCCAAACCGTTTTCCCAAACCATTGGGAAAGGGTACTTAGAGGACACTTTTCCCAAAGTTTTTCCCAAACCATTGAGAAAGGTTCCACTTTTCCTAATTGGTTTTTAAAACCATCGGGAAAGGATACTTTGAGACCACCTTTCCCAACAGTTTTGGAAAACTATTGGGAAAGGGTGGGTACCTATCCCAACGGTTCTCAAAACCTTTGGGAAAGGCCTTTCCCAACCATTTTGAGAACCGCTGGGATAGGAACCCTTGTTTTTTATGAGTACATTTATCAAATATCATCAAATAAATCAATATATAAATTACATATAAATATATATATATATATTCACAAAGGAAGCTATATGATAGTGGTAAAGTAATTGATATATAACGTGGAAGTTGTTGGTTCAAACCTCCGTTGGAACTTTTTATTTATATATACCTATCCCAAAATTTTGGGAAACCACTGAGAAAGACCTATCCCAATGGTTTGGAAACCCATTTGGAAAGACCTATACCAACGGTTTTCAAACTATTAGGATAGTTCTTTCCCAACAGTTTTCTCCAAACCATTGGGATAGGTCTTTCCCCATGAAAAATCACCCAAAGGATTCCAAAACCCTTAGTATAGGATATACCAATAGTTTTGGGACCTATAATAATGGTTAAAAACCATTGGTATAGGTAATGTTTTCATTATTGGATATTTACCACTTAGAGGAAGAAGCTAATCAGTGGTTGGAACTAATTAAAAACTTAAGTCCAATAGTGGAGGTTGATTATATGGAGTGGTATATGTTCAAAGGGATCTTCTTTAATAAGTATTTCCATCATTCTATATGAACAAAAATGGATAAGGAGTTTCTCTAGCTGAAGAAAATGGATAATGAATCTGGTAGAATCTAAGAGATGAACTTTACAAGACTTTTTTATTACACATCTATCTTTATCATGGATCCTAATGGGAAGGTTGATAAATTCTTTGGTGGAATAAGACCTTATCTGTGGAGGAATCTAACCAAATGAGACTATTATTTCAATGAGGAGATCATGTGGAATGCTATTGAAGTCAATCTAGAGTTTGGTGAGAAGCAATGGTCTCATAAATCCGACGACAAGAATAGATCAATGGATCCAAGCTTAGGTAGAAGCTTTGATGGGGGAAGAGGAGGAAAACAAGGTAAACTTCCCTTGTGTAATAAATGTGAGAAGAATAATTTGGGGAAAAAACTTCTCGGGAGTGGGAAGTTCTACAAGTGTGGAAGAGACGGGCATATTTCTTGGAATTTTCATAGTGAGGTGAAGCCTCAACTTCCAAACACTAATGACAGGGGGATGATGGTTCAGGCCCTACCTAATGTCCAATTCTTCCAATGTGGATAGCTTGGTCACATTGCTAATTAGTGTCCAAATACAAGGGTAGTGGAGGGGAATCACCATCAACCTCAACATAGGAAAAGGTAGAAAGTTCGTGCTTTTTCAATCACTATATCTAAAGTTGAAGTGCCAAATGATGTGGTGGTCGGTAGTCTTATTGTTCTCTCAATGTTAGCTAGCACATTGTTTGATTTTGAATCTATGCATTCCTTTATTTCCTCCATGTTTGCAAAGAATTTAGAATCAAGCCCTGAATTTCTAAAAGTAGAGTTATCAGTCAACACTCCTAGTGGAATTATCCAATCATGATAAATGTTTAAAAAATATAGTATTTAATTTACTGAGCATGATCTTATCTCAAATCATGTAGTCATTCCCATGTTGTAATTTTAAATTATTCTAGGGATGAACTATCTCTCAAAGTATAATGCTAAGATCAAATGAAAAATCAAGGAAGTATTAGTAGTCTTGAATGGACGACCTACAAATATCTTCCAAAGAGAGATATCTCAACATGATCTTTGTGTAGAAGCACCCCATATAGCCTTCTATAAGGAGTTGATCGGTGAAGAAGATGAAGAAAATGAGAGTATATGGATATAAAATTTCCCCATAATTCAGGAATACATTGACGTATTTCTTAAGGAGTTACTCGGACCTCCCCCAGAATGTGTGGTAGAGTTCTCCATTGAACTCCTACCTAGATCTCAACTGATATCAAAGACCCCATATAGGATGGAAAATGTGGAACTGTAAGAATTAAAGAAACAACTCCATGATATTTTGGAGAGGGGATTTATCCAACTGACTGTGTCTCCTTAGGGTTCCCTTGTTCTCTTTAGGTATAAGAAGGATGGATCAATGTGGTTATGTATTTATTTCAGAGGACAAAATGGGATCACAGTGAAGCAAAAATACCCTCTTCTATTAAATGATGACTTATTTGACTAGCTTCATGGGGCTCAATTCTTCTATAAGATTGATCTTTGATCTGGTTAACATTAATTGATGGTGAAGAAATATTATATTCAAAAAACTTCTTTTCGATCAATATATGGTCATTTTGAGTTTGTTGTTATGACTTTAGGCTTGATTAATACTGCTCCTATTTTTATGGATTTGATGAATAGTCTTTAATGACTGCCTTTATAACTTTGTGTTAGTTTTTATTGATGATATTCTGATATATTTAAAAAGTCACAAAAAGAATGAGGATCAGTTGAGGTTTTTTTTTACAAACTCTACAGAAGGAGAGGATTTTTGGAAATTTTAGTAAATGTGAATTTTGGTTACAACAAGTTGCTTTCTTGTGGCACATTGTAACCAATAGTAAATATAAAAATTACACACCCTAATCCACATCTTAAGGTTTGTTTGGTTGTATTTATAATAGTAAATATAAAAAAATTAACTTTAAACACTATAAATAGATAAAAAAAGACCACTAACATAAAGAATATCTCAAATAAACCAAGTTAAGAAAAAACACACAACTCAAAAATAGCATAAGATAAATGCCATTGAAGTGAAAATGGATAAGAGAAATACTAAATCCTTGAAAACCTCTAGTAGATGTTGGATCTAAACTCCACTTAAAACATAAAATATCCACAAATTTGATCCAATAGATACTTGTACATGTGGGTACCTGAAAAATAGAAAAATAGAGTTTGAATGTCTACCGAGGTTTCCTTGTAGGGTGTGAGTATAAAATACTCAGTAAGGAACTACCAATACTGTCTCAACATAATAGTGATATATTAGGTGTATTTTTAAACATGTCTAAAAATTTATTTATATATATATATATATAATAAAATATCTTTATGAAAAAATCATGTAAAAAACATAGCAGTAATAGATAATGAATCACTTTATAAAAAGTAACAATTATGAATGATAGCTACTGATATCAAGAGGATATATACTTGTTATAATTTATTCAAGACTTTCCTTGAGATCTAAGATGAACAAAACTATGCAATCTTACATCCATTCCTTCTAGATAAGCCAAATGTAGTTTGGATGCAATACCCATTTAATAATGGATGGGGTTTTCTAAAATTAAGTCAGGGAAATCAAGCAACCCATACCTTCATGAATAAGGGAATGGGCATAATAGATTCTAGTGAGTATGACCCCATCCCATTAAGTCACACATAAGATGTTCAAGGAATTATGAGCTCATCCCATGAATAACTTTACCCACTAGGTATCTACATACCTACTCAAGATGACTATATCAAGAAGATACAACAATATCTACATTCTCAATGTATGGAATGATAATATACATGCTACATTTTAATTCATTAAATTTTCTCATATTATATCAAGGAAGTATCGCTTCTAAAAGAACTTCCTATTTATAAAAATCAAAATTCCTGTAAAAGAAATTAGCGATGATGTTAAAAAATATTAGGGAAACTACATTCTTAATATAATAAATAAATAAATAGCTCGATAGAAAGAGGTGATAACATGATTTAAATAATAGTCTTTCTCCACAAACCCAAATCATGTGATTATATAAGCATTAAATAAATCAATATGGCTCAGAATAATTGAAAAACTAATAACATATTCTACAAATATAATTTAATATAAAGGAAATTAAAAACATTTCAGTGCCCTACCAAAGGAACTGTATCAGTACCACACCCTAGAATTCCAATGTACGCTAGGAAGATATCAATTTAGGGTGTGGTTATTATAATATATTAATTTTAACCAAGTGTTCAAGAACCAAATGTGGTTCTTCACCAAGGCATACAAATGGAAGTTCTCATTATAACACGGGTAATAAATAGCCGAAAACTTTGGGTCTAAGTTTATAATGGATTATTTAACAAGATGATATAGCCTCAACTTCTACTTCTCATAACCTATATCAAACTAAAGATTTTAAAATGAAAATTTCCATGACTATAATTTAATTAATTAACCAAGTTTATAAAGATATATGTATTTTTCATGGAAAAAATATTTTTAGTAAACATATAGAAGAATAAGTAAGTGAAAAAAGATGAAACCAATTTAGAAAATACTACCCCAAAAGGCCCATTTCAAGGATAAGGTTTTCATAAAACATTATAAACCTTTATGGAAAAACATGGTTTTTTTTATGTTCCAAATTTAGATAAATATTAATCCCATTAGTATTTTCCTTATGACCATTTATTCCCACCTCATAAATCGATCCACCATATCACCACCAAAAACATTATTAACCATTGGTTAATAGTGTTTATTTATATTATATCTCATTTAAGTTTAATTGTAAATATGAGATCCTCATTTTAGAATTTAAATGAGACTCATGAAGGGAAAATTTGGTTGATTATCTTATAATCCAAGGTGGTTAGTGAATGATATATACCCTAAATCCTTTACACATATGATGTGTTTTGGCCTATATCATAAGGTAAGATATAAACATGTCATATGATATGACATGTAGAAACTATGGGTATGTGATATTTATTGATTTTGGGAATATTATTTCATACTATATAGAGATATCATATATGTAGTCTCGTCCAGTCACATTATATAACATAGAGGAATCATAGTTCCATGAATCAAAAGGTAGAATTCATTTGGCTCTACTATGGTTCACCAAAGGCAATGAAGTTTTAATAAGTTAACACTCGCAACTTCTACATATAAGAAATAATTTTTTAGACATTTTATATAATGAAATGGTCAATATCTTTATATATTCATGAAATGGTTGTATGAATTGAAGGAGTGAAATTTAATTATACGTTATAACACATGAGTAAATTCATGCTCACAAGAGGAGAAACCTCAAGGGCCCTACATAAAAAATTAATTATCCATGTGATGGGTATGTTTGATTTTGGTTTGTAGATGGCTATAACTCCCTCATACCACAGATCTCTTCCCCTTCACCCCTATCCTTTATAAGTCATTGTTACATCATGGGTTATGAGAGTATCTCACTCATGTGTTGAGTGATCCAACACATCTCGTGAATACCTCTAAAGGATGGATGTTTCTTGGCTACATCTAATGTGATATTTATTAGAAAAGGATAAATATTGTAGTTACTATCATTAATAGTATAATTTTCAAATTTTTAGGTTTCTTTGTTTATTTTTTAGATGATTTTATTTATCTATCTTGGTTAATCATCGATTTGGGTTTCTATATTTCTTATAATATATTTAAGAAATGTAATTTGATCCTTTGAAACCTAGCAGTGGTACTAGATCCTAACCGTACTTTTTTATTTGTGAAGTCATACTAAAAATGAAGGTTTTTGGAGTTGTAATTCATGTTGTATTCCATATCATTAAATAAAATTGGAAATTTTGTTCTACAAGATTGATTGATGGCTTATTATATTGGATATCATAGCTGATGAATCAATACAAATCCCTCAATTTTGAACTGTTCATAGTATACAACATCAAGATATCATATTCGATGATAACATTGTGATGCGGGTTCAAAATTAGAGCATCATATTACCTTAAGGGTATTGATGATAATCATAAAATATGATACGATATGAAAGGTTTTTTCCCCTTGATATATAAAGGTAAGAGATGTTACGTAAGAGTTACACTAATTCATGAGTATTATTACCTTTTTCATTGGAGTAGAAAACCCATACGTATGCTACTTATAATAAGCTTTAGTACAATTATCAGTCATAAAATATAACTGATTGTTCTTAAATTATTTAAGCATCATGGCCAATCAATCATATTTTAGGATTCTTTTGAAAACATTAAATATAGTTTTCAGAGAAAAAATTATTTCTATTAAAATTCAATTACTAATAGAATTCTATATTTTATAAATTATTTATAAATTATGATAAAATGTATTTTGTGATATTTATTAATTTATAAATGCGTTTATAAATTAATTAATTATAAAGTTTTTATAATTAATTAATTAAATGTTTATGAAACATTTACTAATATATATTCCATAATATTAAATGTTAATATTAAAATACCATTTAAATTATATAGCATGACTTATAATTTAGATAAAAAAATTATATGGAAATTATAAGGGAAATTTATAAAGTGTTTAAAAATAAAAAAATAGAAAAAAAATGTAAGAGGGTTTATATTTATGTTATGAATTGTTCATAATACATAATTTGAATTTTTCAAATTATATTCCTTATTTGGGATATATTTACACCACACCAAAATGAGTCTTTTTATTGATTTGAACAAGGTTTAAATAAAGGTATGTGATATTTATATTATCTAAATAGTTCACATAATGTACATTAAAATATAAAACATTTATATTTCATTTAACATTATATATATAAATTAATGTTCTATATAATTAATAGCATAAAGAATTTTATTTTAGTGAAACAAATATAAAGTGCTTCTATTTACTTAATTATAGATTTTCCATAATGAATTTATAAATTATAAAGAGTTTATAATTGTTTATTTATGAATTGTTGATAGATGTTTATCTCATGTTTAAAAATTAAAAAATTTCGATTAATTAAAATTTATTCCCTTATTTATTATTCATTAATATAATTTTAGTATTATGAATGGTTCTATTCTATATTTTAAATTTTTATACTATTACTAGAGGTTATCATACATACGTCTAATGAGTTTCATGCTAGGTATGATAATGGATTTAGTTCTCTTTTACTTTGAATTTGGACTATATTGACTTATAAGATTGAATTAATTACATAATTATGATTTATCTATATTTGGTTTTTAATAATAATGTAATTGAAATTAATTTTGAGTAAAGTATCCCTGGGTAGTGGGACCTTGAATTAGACTTCCTACTCACCTAAAAGCTTTTGCCTTGTTCTAGAAAAGTAGGGGTTATCTATATGTGTCTCCAGGATTACTTATATGGGTATTTTTTATTTCATATAATTATAATAATTTTCATGAAAAGGTTTCATTTACCTTATTCATAGGATTAATTTGGATATATTTAAATATAGTTTTCTTTTAATTTGGTTTGGTAACACAAGTTATGTGTTTTGTAATGAGTTACACATCAATATGGTTTGAACATATTTTATTAGTGGAAAAAATATGATTCCAAACAAAAACACTATATTTCTGTATAAATAAAGTAAATAACATGAGATAATTTGGTGATATTGAAGCCCTTTAAAATACTAAGTGGTTGATTCCTTCCAAGGTGGAACCTGTCAAGACTTTGATAAACTAACCAAGTATGGCATGCTAAGACATAGTATCTCGGGATTATCTTATGTGGGGAATGAAATAAATTGGTGAACCTAGTAAGATTAAAGGCATTCCCTTGATGTTTATTTTGGGTTACACTTATCTAGAAGGCCCTAATAGGTTAAGTTACCGTGGTAATAGAGTTTTGTTTATCTATATGATAGATTAGATTAAGATTTTTCCACTTGACCAACTAAGAGTCATATATGATTTGATTTATTAGATACCATACTTAAAAAACTAATTGGTAATTGAAACACTAAATATGAACCATTTGTTAGTGAAATATAGATCTTGTCCCACTAATGGCCATGTTGTGTTAAAAAAAAGGTTCATCATTTTAGTGGGAGTTCATTTAATAAAATTCCTTTTTAAGTGTTTATAATACATGACACACATATAATAAAATATTATATCGTTGATAATATCATAATCATCAGTAAAAATAACTTTGAGATTAACCCTAGATAATGGAGAAATTTAATATAATAAAATTATGTGATTGGTAACTTAAGAAATGTTCATAAGTAATAGAAAATTATATATGTTAGATAAAAAACTTTAATAAATAAAATAATTTTTGATATTCTTCAATTAGTTACTATAGATTATTAGGAGAATCGTATAATGATTCACTCAAGGTTTCAAAAGAATTATATTCTTGATGACCTAAAGTAACTTTTGTCTCTACTCAAAAACTCAAAATTATTGAGTGTGTTGAATAAATTTCTGAGACTAAAGATTTACCTAATTCTTGTTCATGTTAATGAATTCATATTTTTTCATTAATGGAATTATTTTTAAAATTTGAATGGATTTAAGGAAAGTTTACTTAATATTATAAATTTGTTTAAGATAGATGAACTTGTCAAATTATATCTATGTTTTGGTATTATTTTTTTCGTATAAGTAGATAATAGTTAAAATAGGAAGAATAAAAGTTGTTCTGAAAGTAAAATAATATTTATTAGAGTATCTAATCATGGTTATTGAAACATAAAGGTGATATAAATATGATTTAATGATTATATATAATAAGATTGTATGAGATACCTACAGTGGTTTGTGAAACTCTAAGTAATTTCTATGTTATGTATCAATGATTCTTCAATTTTTAAGGGTAGTTTATACTATATGTATACTCTAAAAATGTTCTAAGTACAGAGGAGTTAAAATTAAAGGGAATAATTAATATATGATGAGCCCAAATGAAAGAATCATGTTCCCTAAAGTGATCGGGACATTATATTAACCACCTAACATCTTGGCAGCAAGGTGTCACGGCATAACCATAGAGATTTTACATCATGACACTTCAACATGAGTCCTAAATAAAGAAATGGAGGGGGTTGGGAATGGAATATAATTCATGTGAATCTTCCAAACCATAAAAAATAATTTTCTAGCCTTGGTTGTGATGCCCTCAGAGAAAAAAACTATGGGGGTTGGAATCCAAAAGCGGACAATGTTGTGATGGTAGGGTCGACTACTACGGTACTACAATTGGTATCAAAGGCTGGGAACAGCCTCATCCCTCTTGAAAAAGTTATGAGGGGGATGTTTTTATCCCAAAATAATCCAACATGTTCCCTAAAGTGATCATGTCATGGGAATAACCACCCTACTGCTCAGTAGTATGGTATCACGGTGTGACCATAGTGTTGTCACAACCTAACACTAGAAACTGAGTCCCACATCGGGGCATGGAGGGTTTTTGGAATGAAATATAGTTCTCATGAATCCCCCTACCCATCACAAATAATTTTTCAATCATGGTTAGAATGCCCTAGTAGAAAAAAAATTGAGGGTGGGACTCTCAAAGTGAACAATATTTTGATGGTAGGGCCTACTGCTGGGGTCCAACAATAAAGAATGTAGTTTTCATTCGATAGATAAATCAAGAAGTTTATATATAAAGGTTTATAATGTGAAATAATTTATTAAACTTAGGAGTATCTAAGTAAGGAATTTATATATTCATATCATTTATATTATAAAATATTATAAGTGGATTTCTAATAAATAGTTTTTATAAGCAATATGAGATAATGGATTTTACCCACATGGTTTATGATTCATCAAGTTCTGTAACATTTTTTGATAAAAAATTTAGGGTAAAATAAATTATCATGGATAAAGTAATTTATACATATATTTTCTAAAATATGGTGGATATAACACCACAACCAATTAGTGGCATATTTTAAAGAACAGTATTTTTTAAAAAAAAAATTCTCCAAACACCAAAAATTCCATATATGATTTGGATGATATCATTTTTTTGTTAAATATTCCTAATAAAATGAAATAATACTTATTTAATAAAAAAAAGTGTTGTTGTTTAATATAAAGATATTCTATAGAAAATATATTGTCTAAGAGGATATTGGGTGTATATATATAGACATAGAGAATTCCAAAGTTAATAAATATAAGATTATGTGAGTTTATGAATGTCACATTATATCCTAAAGGTTGTTTATATATATTGGTAAAGATAAATTTAAAGTTTTTCATTTAGTTACCATAATGAATTTGATATCACAATATACTAAAAGTTATTAGGATATTTTGGTAAATTAATTATGTAAATGGTAAAATTATTTATCAAAATTATCTCCAGGGAAAATTTTGATGTAAAGTGTTCTAGGAATGATGATGATGTACGTGGAAATATTTTTCAACAGGCAATAGATGTTATTAACATCATAACAATTAATATTATGGATTTAAATAATTTTAATATTCTCAAGGAGTTAAACATTAAGAATATGATTCATAATTCTCAAAATTATTAAAACTAGATTATTTTATAGATTTCACTCACTAAAGAGGTTATTGGGATGGTTTTATCATGTGGTCAGGTAGAGATGTGGAAGGAATTACATATAGATGTAATGAGAAAACAAAACCCTTAAAAGTGTAGTAAAGAAAAGGAAAATCTATAAGACTATCAAATATTAAGTGTTAGATAAGGACTTAGTTATAGTTTTCTTAAGAATTCTTAAAGGAGTTTAGAGATATAAAATATATCGTGTTATGAAAAAAGAAATCTTCACTTTATCATTCTTCATGTTGGTTGTATATATATATATATTGATATATATTTTATTAAGTGTATAGATAATGGGCCACTAAAATTTTTACTTTGAGTTATCCATAATTTATTTTCATCATACAGTACTGTAGGTTATGATGAAATTATAAGTTTTTCTTGACTAATATTCTTGTATTGGGATATAGAATATGTGTATCACGCATAAATGGGTTTCGTGTGTTGTATGACCCACTAATTATATGTAATATAGTTTCATAGAATACTTACTTAGTATACTAGGGGTGTATGATTCATATTTATAGTCCCCACTACCTATAGTTGGTCAGATACTTAGCATTAAACCCTTTATACTTTGATACCTTTCATACATAAGCTTTGATGATTATCTAATCAGTGGTATTTTGGTATATTGTTGATCAAGTTGTTGATTATAGATCAACTATTATGGTATTTTTCTTCTCTTATTATGAGTATGACTTTGAATCCTTGAATAATATAGACAGAGGAAGTTTGTAGACATTCCCAAATAGTATGTATAACATTATTTTTTATTTGGGTGAGAGATATATGATGTGATCCTCAAAAAAGGTGAATGACATGTGATATATTCATTAAAATAGTCAGTATAAACTTATATAATTGAGGAACTAGGAGTAGGGTATGTGGGATTGGCGTACTTAATGTCTTGTGGTCACTTTATTTATTAAACAAAGGGTTCATATGAGAATTCATGCTTATGATAGCCCATATTTTAATACACATTAATTCAAGATTTATTACATAAAGGTACAAATAATACAACCCCAAAATATCATGAGCACAAGTGTCTTTGAGAAATTACGTACATTAAATAATAACTTAAAACAAGGGTATGAAATCATTATTTAAAAACTCTCAAACATGCCCTTATATTACTTGAATCTTCTAAAAATGCACGGGATAAATTGGGGTTGTACATAAGAAAGGGGTGAGAAATAAATTTCAGTAAGAGAATAATAAAATTATTACATAAGGAAATAAAAACATAAGATTCAATCGGAATATAAACAATATAAAAAAATTTGAGTCATAAACATTAACATCGAAACAAGATATATGAGGATAACAAAAAGTTAACATAGAAATATGGAAACAACATAAAACATGACATTATAATTCTAAGTCGATGCTAACCACCAAGAAAACATATCATAATGTTATTAGGATAACCTCGTGTTAACCATACATGTAATATCATAATATAAAAATGTTACCCAATTTATTAGAGGGCTATATAATTCTGGGACCACCCATCACATTCAAATCACGTACATGAAAAAGTGTGCCACATAGAAAATTCAATACAGAATCATAATTCATAATATTTAATCTAATGATTAAGGGTTGTGGATTTTATACATATAAGTCCCAAATAAATTAAGGATGGATACATATAATTGAATACCCTTGAGTGGAAATGGTGATGCGTATTCACAAGACAAAATTTTGGAATAGAAAATCGTAAGATAATTTCTTCCGCATAATAAGGATATATAATGATTCATGTTAGGGATTAATGAGATTGAAATGCATCTCTAATCACTTGGACATAATAAGGGTAGTAATAGGGATGTTTAGGAATATATCCCAATATGAGGAACTAGAAAAAAGAATAATTTGAAGAATGTGCTTTAATAAATAAGAGAAGGAGATAATCCCTTACCTTAATAGGGAACTTCTAAAATATTGGGGGAGCTTAATAAGAGCTTAGGGGCACCTTGAAAGAGATATAGAGAGGGAAGTATGGATTAAATTCGTTCTCAAATGGTTTTTATTGATTATTAAGGGAACTTTAGGTGGTTTTATATATAAAAAGAGAGAATAATTCTTTATTAATTTCTAAACTTATGTTTTGGACTCTATATAATAAATTAATCCAAACCACAAACCATCCCATGGATTATTACAATAGTTTCTTCCAAATAGGAGTTTATTTCCTTATTTTATAAGTATAAGAATCGTAATCATTAAAATAATAATTTTGATGATGTGGAAGTGGGTCATGTTTATAAATAATTGATTTTAAAACATTAAAATATAATATCAGTTTTGGAGGATTAATTAAGGGTTTATAAAAATAATTAATTAAACTAAAAAATATTTTATTTTAATTTGGAAAAATAATTTTGTTTTTGGATAAACTTTTTATTATTTATTACATCAATTTTAGGATTTTATGCTGACATAATGAAACCCATATAATTATACCGTATTTAATTTTAACCCAAAAATTTGATTGTCTAAGAAAATTATGAAAAAATCACCAATACATAATTTTGATGTGATGATTTTAAAAATAATATTTATTTTATCAAAATAATTCTACAAATATGATAATTTAAACTTTAAAATCAATATACCAATTTATTAAGAAAATACATGTTTTTTTATAATAATAGTTTTCTAACCCTTTTAAAAAACATTTATCCCCATAAAATTATATTATAATTTATATTTAATAAATATTATTTAAAATTATATTTTATTAAAATGTAATTTATTTCAAAAATTATTTAATTCATTAAACAGATTTTCTTGATTAAAACTATGTGTTTCCTAAAAAAATCATGTTTCATCATAATGAAATTTAATTTTTATAAAATTTATTATTTAATCATTATAAGGTAATAATAAAAAGAATAAATATAGTAATTATTTTCCTAAAATATAATATAAAAATTCATACTTTTAGGTTCTAGATAAAAAACCATTTGTTACACCCGAGAAATCCGTAAGGGTAACGTGTGTGATGACGATATTTTCTTAGGTTGGTTCGACTTGCATGGTTTGAGACATGATCTTGTTGAGAATTAAACTTCCTCAGTAAACAGATTATCCCATGCTTTAGTTACTGAATATCATCTTGGGTTTTGTCAACAACAAATCTCATTTATACTATATCCCTTATAAGCTTTAGTAAATGGGCTTTATAGGGTACAATCCTACTATTCAATGCCAAAACTTATTTCTTATATATCAATTAGACTTTATTACAACCCTTTATATACTAATCATAATAGTAATTATAAAACAACTATATTATCAATGGTTATGATTATTAATGGACTTTTAATTCTAGTAAGAAATAACTTAAAACTGTCCAAAATAACCAATTTAGTTCTTTTTTTTCCTATAACCAAAATAAATAAATAAATAATTTATTAATTGAAAAAGGGAATTAAATTTATAAATGTTTTGGTTGTTACATTATTCCCCTATTCATAAATTTTGACCTTGAAATTTTATTTTATTTAACTAAAATATGTTAGGGTACGTTTGTTTCATCATCACTTCTAGTCCTCATGTCACGTATTCAAACTTGTGGTTCTTCCACAACACTTTTACCTGGTGAGTTATCTTGTTTCATAGAACTTTGTCTATATGATCTAATATCTTTATAGGATACTTATTATATGAAAGATCATTCTCCCATGGTAACACCAATAGATTTAGTGAATTTTAGGTGTTTCGTATGTAATTCCTAAATATCGATACATAGAACACATCATTTACTTGATATAGGTAATATGGGAGTGGTAGTTGATAGGAAACATCTTTGATGCAGCCAAGGATATAAAACGATTCGATTTATCTAGGGCCTATCTTTTCATTCTTCTCAAAAATCGTGAATTTATTCCACGAATATATATTAAGTAATGTCATATCTCAAACCTCAAACTCTTCGTATCTTCAAATATTGTATGTATAGATTTTCTATAAACTTTTCATGGACTTTATATAATGCTGAATTGTTTGAACCTTATTTGTCATCCCTTGTATAATATCAGGTCTCATCATCTTCCAGTATCCAACTTCATCACATCATGTCGAAGTTTATAACCTCTAACCATACAAAGCCACATAAAGTTCCATTTTAACACTATAATGGAAACTGTTGTTATATTATAAGGTTCCTTTTGAACACTATCATAATAACTATTATTATATTAGAACACTATTACGAAAAGGTGTTAATCCCAACATCCTTGGAAATACATTGAACAATATCCTAGTATATCCTATAGAGTTTGAATAGTTATTTCAGACTGACCATCCATCTAAGGTTGATAAGTAGAGTTGAAACTCAGTTTTGTATCTAATGCTTACTGAATACTTCTCCAAAACCTTGAGGTAAATCTCATATCTCGATCTGATACAATAAAGAGTGGAACTCCTTACAGTATTACTACTTCCATTATGTATATCATGGAGAGTTGGTCAAAAGATAAATATTCCTTAATAGTAACGAAATGAGATGACTTGGTAAGCTGATCAACTACAACCTAAATGAAAATATTTCTTTTTGGTGTCTTAGGAAGTCCTATAATGAAATCCATTATTATGTTTTCTCATTTCCATATTGGTATGGGAAATGGTTTCATCATGCCCTTAGAATTATTCTGTTTAGTCTTGACTTGTTGGCATACCAAGCATCAAGATACGAACTCCATAATCTCCCTCTTTATGTTACCCCACCAAAAAGAAATTCTTCAAAACTATATACATATTAGTGATTCCTAGATGAATAGAGAAGGATCATATATGCACATCATATAGAAGTTCTCACTTCAGTTCTAGTTTTTTATGGGACACATATCTGAGATCCAAACCTTATATCTCCATCTTTATCAAAGTTGAAATCTAGAATGTTTTCTACCTTACTCAGTAACACTTCAACATATTTTTAGTCCTATTTGATCCTCTCAATAATGGATGGTTGAGAATTTATTTGATTAAGTTTGGATGAAGTTCCTTATATGATCCTCATGTCCACAATTTTTATGTCCAAGAAAAATGAATCCCTTACAATCCTCATCATGGATAGGGTTGCAAGATCCTATCTACTCAAAGTATATGCCACATTTTTCACCTTTCTAGGATGGTAATGTATTCAATAATCATAATCCTTGATTAGATCTAACAACATTCATGCACATATTGATATCCTTTTGTGTGAATTTATACTTAAGTAATTTATTATCTGTAAATATGTCACACTTTTACCCATAGATATACTACTTTCAAATCCATATTACAAAGATCATGGAAGAAAATTCTAGATCGTGATTTTGGTAGTTCTTCTCATGGATCTTTAATTTGTTGAAGGAATAGTCTATCGCTTTGTTATCTTGCATGATTATGCAACCCAAGCCTTTTTTAGATGCATCATTATAGATAAAAAATCCATCCCCAATGGTGGGTAATGTGAGCACTGGTGTAGTTATTATCTTCTTATTTTGGTCCTTGAATACTTATTCATATTCATCATTATAGTGAAACTTCTACCCTTACAATATTTCTTGGTTAATGGGCTTGAAAATCGTGAGAAGTTTCTCACAAATCAATGATTGTACCCAGCTAGTCTAAGAAAACTGTGGATCCCCACCAAAGATGTTAGTCTGATCCATCCAACAATGGCCTTTCTTTTTGAATTATCTATATTTATACTTTTCTAGGGATAACATTCCCCAGGAAATTTACTTTCTCCATCCACAACTCAAAATTATTATACTTTGCAAATAAATTTTCTTTTTTAAAATACTTTAGTAAATAATTCAAATTCTCTTCATGTTCCTCATTTATTTTAGAGTAGATAATAATATCATTAATAAACACTACAAAAATATTTCCAACATAATATCAAAATTCTCTATTAATTATTTCCATTAATATTTTTAAAGTATTCAGAAATCTAAATGGAATCGCTAAAAACATGTAGTTCTGGTACCTTATACAAAAATAAGTATTGGGAATATCATCTTTCATTGCCTTTACATAGTAATAACCCAACCAAATATCTACCTTGTATAAGTATTGGTCTCCACGTAGTTGATTGAACAAGTCATAAATATATGGAATAGGATACTTATTCTTTATCAAGATATTTTTGAGTTCATAAAAATCGATGTAGAGGTGCATTAACGCATCCTACTTTTGGATGAAGAGGACTAGTTCACCCCATGGTGAATCCATTGGATGTATAAACCCTTTATCTAGATTATAATATAGCTACTTATTTAGCTCCTCGTGTTCAATAATGGTTGTTTTATAGGGAGTTTTTCATATTGATAAAACCATAGGTTTAAGATCAATTGATAACTCAACCTAATGGCTTGGTGGAAGACTAGTAAATTCTTTAGGAAACACATTATCATGTTCTTTTACAATGGGATAACATAAAAGATTGCATTATACTTATTATCAATCATTTGATCTAGATACACTTTCCCATAAGGAAATAATATCCATTATTGATATGATGATACCAAAATAGATTGATCCTCCTCTTTTAAATTTTATAGAATCAGAGGACAGTTCATAATACATAGGGTGATTTCCATATCTTGATAAGTTATGTTGGATTTATACAAAGAAATCCAATCCATGGCCATAAGAACATCAAATTCCACTAAAGGGAGTATAAAAATACTTTACAGAAAGTTCAGTCCAAAAAATTTGACTGGGGAGAATTTATATATTTGGGATGAAATAATTGACTCATTTTATATCTTCATTGATAACTTGAATTTCATGTTTGGAGGTTATTTTTGAATAGTTTTAACAAACATTATTGATATGAAATAATAAATAATACAATAATAAAAATTTATGTTTATGATTCTTGAATGAAGAGTATATGTGTCACCACTTCATTTTTGGGATCCACCTTAGAAGTTGTGATTTCATAAGCCTACCCTAGCTCTATAATCCTTAGAGGTTCTTGTTATCAGTTATCATCTAAATCCCTTGGCTTAGTGAATTGGTTTTCATAGTTTCCTTGTTCTTGAAATTGAAACATTGTATAATATACTGATCGTTAACTAGAGAATTTATTTCTTCTATCACATTGATTGGATTCTCCCACTGGAAATCACTAGCTAGGTTCCATTCGTTTATGTACATAAATCATTTCCTTGTTGTATTTAGGTAATTTTCAGGATTCTTCTTCCAACACTTTTGAAATGTGGGATTTTCAAATTTATTACCACCATTCAATTTCTTAATAGTTCTTATATAATTAAAGTATATTATTGTATTTTTATCTCCAAACTCATGAGACCCTTTATATTTTCTAATATCCATAGTTGTCAAAGTCTGGAGTGGATAAGGATTTTTGTAGACTCATCTTTAACCCACCAAAAAAGTGATCAAATTTACATTCAAGGGTAATGATATAGCCGAAGGTGTATCATGAAAGTATTATGATGTTTTAATCATACACCCTAATGGATTCATTATCCTTTTTATTGAAGCTAAGGAAATACTACTCCATTTTAATTCTAAGATTATGAGGAAAATATTTTTCAAAAGAAATTTTCGGAAATTTGATCCACTCTATCCCTTCAATCTCTTCCTTAAGATTCTTATTTTTGACCAATTTCTACCATTGACCATTTTAACCTTCCAAATGATAAGTATCCAGTATGACCTTCTCTTACTTAGATCATTGAAGGATAGAGAATATATTTTCAATGGAGTTTATCCATTGTTCCATGATTAAGGAATTGGAAGATCCATTGAAAGTAGGAGGACTTTGTCATATAAAGGTCTTATTTACAACTTGATATTTCTTAGGGTGATTTGGGAATTCATCCTAATTCTGTTTTCTATTATAAACTTGAGTTAATTGAGAAATTATTACCTTGAATTTTTTGATTCCTTCTCCCATCGGATTAGTAATATCATTTGGGAAATTATTACATTTCCCCTCACAATTGTTGTTGACTCGGTTCCTCCTCTTTCTAGACATTGACTAGAATAAAGGGAAAAGAAGGGATGATTATTTTTAAACTATTAAACACATAAATGGGAAACCATGAACAATAAATGGATTACTAGTAAATGAAATTTATTCCTTAACCTATGAATTTTTTGGATTTATTATAAGTTACCCATTATCTATTTCCTAATATAAAATCTTATGTGTATTTTTTCTCATGAATAATGGTTTGTAAATATGTTTTGAATTTACCAAAGCATATCCCCCAAGAGTCTCAAACCAGGTTTGTATCAATGCCTATTTATTTACACCAGTTGATGATTGATCCCATCTCAATACATCAATTTTATAGTTATTACCCCTAGTTACAACAATTCCAAAGCCACATCCACTTGTAGTATCTATAAAGGTATGCATTATTTTGGAAATAGCATAATCTATACTTTACCAAAATTTAATAATATTTTCCTATATTTATTCTCATCTCTAAGGTTTTCACTAGATGTTTCTAATCCTAATCCCCCAAAATAGATAAACCTCCCTCTAATACTAAATATGAAATCCCATATTTTAATACACCTTAATTCATGATTTATTACATAAAGGTATAAATAATACTACCCCATAAAATCATTAGGCCTAGTGAATTTGGTAAATTAGGTATATTACATAATAAAATAAAACATGTGTATAACATGATTGTTTAAAAACTCTAAAACATGCCCTTACATTCCTTAGATCTTCTGAAACTGTAGAGGATAACTTGGGGTTGCACTAAAAAAGGGGTGAGTTATAAATATCAGTAAGAGAATAATAAAAGCATAATAAGATGAAAGTAATTTATGTGATTTAAAAGTAATATCAATGAGACATAATAGGGGTAAGATTCATAAACCTGGACATCAAATCATGATATACGATGACAACATGATAACAACATAGGAATGCGGCAACTACATAAAACATGACTTCATGAGAATAATTCAAGGAGAACCATGAATAAAACTTAGAATAATGTGATTAGGATAACCTTAGGTTCATGGTACGTGTAATCCCATGAGATACAAACATTACCCAATGCATTGGAGGGCTATATAATTCTAGTCCCACGCATCACATTCATATCATGTACATGAATACATCTTCCAGATATATCATTCAAAATAGGATCATATTTCATCAGATTTATTCTCAAAATTAAAAAGTGTGGATTACATACATGCAAGAACCCAATAAATGAATGATAGTTAAATATAGGTGAATACCTTGGAGTGTAAATGGGTATGGGTATTCACAATACAAAAGTTTTTCATGGAAAATTACATAATAATTTCAATAGCATAACAGGGGTATATGATAATTCATGGGATGGATTAACGAGTGTAAAATGGGTATATCATCACTTGGAAATCATAAGGTCATTAAAACGGAACTGAAAAAACATATCTCAATATAAAAAATTTTAAAAAGTCATAATTTAAAGATGGTCCTTGAATAAAGAGTAGAATGAGAGGATCCCTTACCATGAGAGTGTGCTTCTAAAATCTTGGGGAGCTTTATAAGAGCTTGGGGGAACCCTGAGATGAACTAATAGATGGAAGGATAGAGTAACTTAATGTTATAAGGGTTTTGAGTAAAGATGAATTGGTGTAATAGGTGGGTTTATATAGAAAAATAGAGGGGAATTATTTGTTAATTTATAAACTAAAGATTTCAAATATATAATAAATTAATCCAAACAAATAACAAACCCATGGTTTTTGCACATGGTTTCTTCCAAAGAGAAGAAAATTTCATTTTACTGGAACTAAATTAATTAAAATTATACCCTTGGTGATGTTGAAGTGAGTAATTTTAATAAATAATTGATTTTAAAACCTAAAAATATTGGTTTTGGAGGATTCGTTAAGGGTTTATAAAATTAAATAAATAAACTAAAAAATAAATTATTTTAAAGGGGAAACAAATTTTTTGTTTTGGATACTCTTTTTAGTATTTATTAAATCACTTTTGGGCTTCTAAGATTTCATAATTCAACCCATATAATTATAACATATTTAATTTTTGGCTAAAAATTCGACTATCTCAAAAAAGTCATAAAAATCACAATTGGATAATTTAAAAATGATTATTTCAAAAATAATATTTATTTTATCAAAATAATTACCTAAATATGATAACTTTAACTTTTAAATTGAAAATCACCATTTATTAAAAAAATATTTTGTTTTTTACAATAATACTTTTCTGACCCTTTTAAAAATTACATTTGGATTCATAAAATTATATTATAATTTATATTTAATAAATAATATTTTATAATATTACTTTATTATAATATCATTTATTTCAAAAAATCTTGAATTTATAAAAAATGGTTCTATGATTGAAACTATATATTTTCCAAAAAATGATTTGTGTTTCATTGCATAGAAATATAATTTTTATTAAACTTTTCATTTAATCATTATAAAGTAATAATAAAAAAGGATAAATATAATAATTATTTTATAAAAATAAAATATAAAAATGTATATTATTATTATAACAACACAAACTTTTCATCCATAGATATTACATCTTCTAAATGAATATCCATTACATTACACAAACACACCCTTGAGGATCATAAAGTTATAGTGCCTTTGGAAACATAGAAACATAAAAAACTAGTTCATAAGATTTATATATCATCTCCCACTTAGTTACTCATAACTATACCCCTTATTATACATATCACACATAATATCTGTCATCATAATCTCGAGAAAAGAAATATAATAAAGGGTGAGCACATATGCTTAATAAGGTTAAACAAGGGAAATGCATAAACATAACATGAGAATAAGGGTATAATAAAATGATAATGACATATGAAAACCAAAACCTACATATAAAATATCAAGATATTGAGTCATGGTATGAATATTGGAACTTCATAAGGCATGAACCATAAGAGAATCAAAGAACATAATCCATGACAGAAAATATCTTACCATAAGTCTCGAGTTCCTTTGTACACATTTGTACCTCATGTATAATAAATATAATTTTATTAAAAATATATTAAATAAACATACTAATATCACTAAGAAATTGAATGTTAGCGGTGGTTATTTAGTGGTATATTAGTGGTTTAAACCACCACCTAATTTTTTTTCGGGGGTTCTTAAAACTATTGTGTATTACATGGTCTCTAGTCAATTAAGGGTGGTTTATTTTATTTCACATTAGTTTTTTTAAGTGTTGTTTTTCAAAAACTTAGTGATGATTTTTTTTAATTAGAGGTGGTAATTTAATAAATAAAATATTCTTTGGGAATATAAATAAAATTAAATTAACCACCGTAAAATATTGAGCGGTGGTTATTTTTAGCAGTGGTTAATCTAAACATCCACAAAATAAATTCAATAATATATGTTTAGTTGTGGCTACAAAAAACCTCCCCTAAATTTGTTTTAATTTTTTTAAAACTATTTGATAAAAAACTATAAATATATAAATATTGACATTCCATAAACTCAAACATAAATATATGAAAAATCCATTATTCATACATCACACATCCATAGTCATAAAAACAGCCACAGTCATCATAACCTAAGTCCCAGTCACCCCATAAATTATCCAATACCTCAATCATCAATATATACATATAAACTATGTCCAAAAACAACACATGCCTAATATACATCCATTTAATGATCTCCACTAGATCTTTCCACCTCCACATTATCACATCAACTAAAACTGACCACGTCATCACATTAGCTGTAACAAAAAATGAAACAAAAATTAAAACTAAACATAATAAATCAAAATTGCAGTAGAATAATTGATAAAATTTCAACAACCCATGGAAACTAAGAACCATCACAACTACCTTCTAAAAATTTCTTGGATTAAAATTTTCAAACTCCTACCTACTACCAGTATCTTCCACCTATAATGAAAATAAAATCATTTAGAAAACTAAATGCGAAAGAGAAAAGACACATGGTATATTCAAAATAATAAATATAAAATTTGTTAGTTTTTTAATAAAACAGGAGAAATTTTAACATAAAAAATAATATATAATGAAAAACACTTTAAAAATAGAAACATACCTATTTAAGATAAGATTCAACACTAAAAACTGAAAAGGGATAAAGAAATATTCAAATGTATTTTTAAATCATCATGTGTTGTGCATAAAATTTATTTAATAAAATAAATTTTAAATATTTTGATGTCATAGTATGTCCTATTATTAAAAAACAACTAATAGGTGTTTGTCCCGTGATTTCACATCAATATGAGGTCATTTTCTATGGTTTTGACCATTCCATACACATTTTTGTGTTTTAAAAAACTAAAAATGAATTTACGGCCATGATGATAAAACCATCATTCATAATGATGTGATGTCAGTTCCTATATTTCAAAATTAAATATATGGTCTTTTTACATCAATTTCAAGAAAATCAAATTTCATTTTTATGGTTTTGACTGTTCCATGAAAGTTTTAGTGTTTCTAACACTAAAAATGTGTTTATGGTCGTAATGGGAAAACTGTCACATAGAATGGAGTTACATAAGTTAATAAATTAAAAAAATAAATATATGGCGATTTTTCCCTTATTTCATGAAAATTTGATGCCATTTTCCGGGTTTTGACCGTTCCACACACATTTTAGTGTTTTAAAACACTAAACATGCATTTACATCCATAACGGGTAAACCATCATTCGGAATGACGTGTCATTAGTTCCAAAATTTCACAATAAAATTTATGGTGTTTTCTTATGATTTTAAATCAATCTGAGGTTGTTATCCTACTTTTGATCATTCCATGCACATTTTAGTGTTTTAAAACACTAAAAATGTGTTTACGACCATAACGGGAAAACTGTCATTCAGAATGATGTACTATCAGTTCCTACCTTTAAAAATTAAATATAATGTATTTTTCACATGATTTAAGAATAATAATAAAAAATTCATGTTTTTGACCCTTCAATGTATGTTTTAGTGTTTTAAAACACACAAAAACGTGTTTACAAAAATAACGGTAAAACCGTCATTTGGAATGATGTTCCGTTAGTTACTAAATTTAAAATTTGAATATATGGTTGTTTTACCCTAATTTTAGGACAATCCAACCTTTTTTTAATAGTTTTTACTATTCTATACATGTTTTAGTTTTTTAAAACACTAAAAACATTTTTATGGCCATGATGGGAAAACCGTCATTCGGAATGATGTGTTATCAGTTCCTACATTTCAAAATTAAATATGTGGTGGTTTTCCTCTGATTTAAAGAAAATATGAAATTTTTTCTAGTTTTAATGATTCCACACACGTTTTAGTGTTTTAAAACACTAAAAACAGGTTTACGGCCATAACGGGAAAATCGTCATTCCAAATGACATGTCATCGGTTCCTAAATTTCAAAATTAAATATACAGTTAGTGTCCCCTAAATTCAGGTAAATTCAATGATGTTTTCCTGATTTTCACCCCATTATGCTTGTTTTTAAAGGCTCTTGTAGATTTAATAAGTGTTTACCAATTCAAAAATGAGTAAATAAGCTCGGATTGTTTTTAAACTTAGGGATAACAATCTTTAATTTATTTTTGATGTGTAATAATGAACCAAATCTAAATCTAGCATAATATTTGGTGATTATAACTTGAAATTCATGTTTTCAATATAAAAGTGTCATTTTAGTTTTTTTATGGAAGTTGTATGTGGTTTTTCCAAATTCCATGGTTGTGAAACGGAGTAAGGGACATCAAAATGGAAAAATATCTAGAAATAAAAAACATCACACTTTATATGTATATTAAAAAAATTAATAATTAATTTTAAATTAGTTATCATGGAATATTAAATTAATATTACCTTTACTTGAGTATCAAATATCTCATTTTTCCAAGATGTGGGAGTATGCCTCCAATCTTTATGATTAATGGGAAAGATCATTGTCTCGTAAACAAGATGCCCAAGATTCTTCCCTTATATTTTAGCAGTGTCACTGGTAGGCACTCCAAACTCATAAAATGGATTGATAATCTTGAAGTTCTTCAAGTTCCATAAATATGTGGTGTTCATATTTTATCCCTCTATGATTGTCTTTATCTGTTTGGCAAATACATTAAACACTTAACAAAATAATATGTTTTCTTTTTAAAAAATGACATACATACCAGTAACGGTAACCCTCCTATATCCCCTAGATGGAGGGGTGACCAATTGAACCATCCCTAGAGGTGAATCAAATGGTGGGATACCAACAACATCTGGGAAAATTTATGGAAAACCATTTGTCTCAGGTACAAAAAAATCACTAGGATCCACAAAGGATGATGGTAGTGGTGGTGTGCTCCGATATTTTGATCGGTTAGAATCCTTAAATTTGTTTCTCTCGATATTCCTGCATTTTAAAGGGTTAAGGTATATTAAATATCTAAAAAATGAAAAACTAAATCTTTTTATAAAAAATAAAAAAAAAATGGAACAATTTTTATACGCACTAAACACTTATCAATGAGAAATTTAAATATTATTTCTTTACCAATTTAAACATTCAATTATATTCATCTGCATTATCTTTCTTATTATCAACCTCCAATATAACGATTCCTTCATTTTTCACCCTCTATTACAAGTTATATCTTTTTCATATTATCGGGAAGAAATTGTTCAATATTTTGTGGCTTATGAGGTTTACTATCATAAATTACCAATTGATCTTCATCGCCCATATCATATAAGTCTCTCTAATTTAATTGTACAACAACACTCTGACCTTTATATATTTCATCATCCACATAATAAAATATCTTCTCTTATTAATCCAACATAAATGGATCATGCTCTACACATTCTCCAGCATCCATCAAGTGAGAGAAGTGGAAAAAAGTAAAATTTAATGAATATTTCATTATACCCCCATGAATTTTTGAAGTTTCCCAGTCAGGATCCAAGTATCACTAAGTGGGGGAGGGGTTAAATTAGTGATATATTTTTCTTTTATATTCCATTATTTTTTAAATAACCTTTTCATCCTATTAAATAGTTATTTCCTTGTTGAACACAATCAAAATACACATCTACAGGAACACAAGATTTACAAGGTTCACTACTTGGCAACAATAGTTACATCCTTGGTATAGTACAGAAACAATCTAGTACCACACAATCCACTAGAAAATAATTCTTTGATATGGAATATAGTGATTAGGATATACTCTTACACTCATGTAGCACTTGGAAAAAAAGTTCACAAGCATGTGTGCACCCTCTGAGCACAAATAGGGAAAAACAAAGTTTCTGTTCTTCTTAATCAGCTTTCACAGTTTGATCATTCAAAATAACTCTTCCCTTTCCTATTGAGAAGCTAGTAAGAACTACCTTGCCCACAACATACTACTAGTTCAAAACTCAAATCTTTCACATACCCTTTTAAGCATCTTGCACGCAATTTTCATGCCTCATGCACAAGATTTAACTTTTGTCGCAAAACTCTTCTTGTGCACAACACCTCTTGCACGCAACTTCAATCTTTCATGAAAATCTCTTCTTGTGTGAAACTTCTCCTTCTTGTGTGAAACTCTATTTCTCTCATGAAACTTCCTTTAGTTAAAATTCTTCTGCACTCCAGAGCTCAGGATTTCTCTATGTGTCGTGCTTATCAAATGAGAGGGGGGGCACCTCTTATTTATAGGTATCACCAACCCTTGCGCGCAAAAACCCTGATGTGTCATGAAAGATCCTGAAATGTCACCCAAAACCCCATTAGACGTCACATTGGGAGTGTAAGTCTCTTTTGTGTCATCCTAAACTTTTTCACACTTCTTGAATCTTTCTCACACTTCATGCCATTGAAATTTTTTGATGTTCTCACCCTGAATCATTCCTTGCACACAATATTCTAAACTCCCTTCAATCTTGCACTCAAGAACCAATATTTTATGCAGGCCTTTCATTTGCCAGATTTTGATGTTTGGATCTTATAAATCCACTTGCACGAAAAACACCAAGCCATCTTCAATATTTCACAAAACATTCTTTACCAAAAGCATGTTACTCCATCTCCCGATTTTCATCCCCAAATATTAGGAAAACCCAGGAAAATGGAACCATCTTAAAATATACTTCATTAAGAACACCAATGATGCTTCATTTTCATCTAGATTAATCAAAGAAACTGATTTTGTCATGACCTGTATCTTCTATAATATACTGTCTTTGATCGAACATCATTATCATCATCATTTTTTCAATGGAAAGTATTGCAACTTCCCTATCTTCCAGCAACACCATTCTTTCCAATAAAAACTAAAAATTATTGGCATAAACTTTTCTCCCCCTTTCCTTAATGAGGATTTCATCACAAGTTCTTCAAAATTATGATATTTTGGAAATACAAATCAGTAAATTATCGTCTACTTTACCATGGAATGTATTATAACTTCACTATCTTCTCTCATCCACTTATACAAAGTGAAGTGATTTCCTTTCTTCTCAAACTTCATTGAAAAAAAATACGATACTTGAAAAGATAATCTTCATTATCAACTTGTTCCTAATAATATCCCCATTCAAATTTTGTTTTTTAGCAAGATTCATAAATCGTTGAACTTTTAAACCTTAAGAAATGGATTACTTATCAACAAATCTAAGCCTACATGGGCTAACTCATTGTAAGAAACAATAATTATTGACATCCAATACCATGTTGTCAAAAAGTATGGACCATGAAATTTCATCATTATTTCTTCCTCAGCTTTCTCAACTCCATCAACTTTCTTAGAAAACAAAAAATTTGTTTACTACAACAACTCCAACAAATAGTTAGAAAAATTCACTCACTTACATTCTGGATTCACGGCTTACACACAACTCTCCCTTTATACGTGAAACCATAAGGATAGATTTATGAACCAATTCTCCCCCTTTACAAAACAATCCAAATGTAAGATGAGATAGGGGACAGTAACACATACCTCAACATTGATGAGAAGGAGGTTGGACACCCATGTTCAACCTCAATTTAGAAAATGGTTCCTTTGGTAAAGGTTTTGTAAATATGTCAGCAACTTGTTCTGATGTAGGAATGTACTCCAGCATCAATTCATTCTTATCCACACACTCTATGATGTATTGGTACTTTATGTAAAAAAAATTGAATAAGAATGTTGTACCAGATTATTTGTAAGATTTATTACACTTGGATTATCGCATCAGAAGAGCAAGGGTATCTTTACTTCAAAAAGTAGATCTTCCAATTAAGTCTTTGTCCACATGAGTTGGGTAGAATCTTATGTATCAGCAACATACTCATCTTTATCCATGATAAGATTCACCGAATTTTTTTTCTTTATATTCCAACTAACACAACTTTTCCCCAAAAAGAAGACCACACCAGGTGTAGATATTCTATCATCAACGTTTCCTTCCCGATCAGCATCTGAATACCTAAACAGATCAATATTTTATGAGCCATCATACTTGATTCAAAAAAAAATTGTTCCTTTAATATATCTGAGAATTATTTATCTAGAAATTAAATGAGATTCTTTAAGAGTGCTCTGAAATCTTGCACATAAGGTAACAGCATAGACAATGTTGGGTCTTGAGGAAGTCAAATATAACAGACTTCCAATCAACTTTTTAAACTCTTTCTAATCAACTTCCTTACCTTGTATATCTTTATACAACTTGGTTATCGCTGAAATCAGTTTGCAAAATAGTTTTAAATTTTCCATGCCAAACTTCTTCAAAAGTTCTGTCACATGCTTTTATTGAGAAAGAAAAATGTGGTTCTTCTTCTGTAAAATTTTACAAACCAAGAAATTATTTCATTTCTCCTAGAATGGAAATCTCAAATAACTTCTTCATTTCCTCATAAAATCTTTCACAAGATCTTTCATCATTCCCAGCAATAATAATTTCATCAACATAAACAATTATGATTAGAGATAACTCATGACATTCATTGATATAATTATTACCAAAAACTATTTCTTTATTGAAACTCATATTCCTTAAGAAAGTATCTAGCTTAGAATATCAAGCCCTTGGAGTTTGTTTTATCCCATACAAGGATTTCTTCATCTTAAACGGATAACTTTCATCTTTCCCAACAACAAATCCATAAGGTTGTTCACTGTAAACTTCTTCATCAAGATTCCCATTTAGAAATGTAGACTTCATATCCATTTGAAAAAAAATTTAGCCCCATTGTACAAAAATAGAAATAAATATTCTTATTGTATCAAATAAATATACTAGAGAAAAAGTCTCATCAAAATAAACACCTTCAATATGTGAGTAACCTTTACACACTAATCTTTCCTTGTTCCTTATCACTTCACCTTCTTTATTCAGCTTGTTCTGCAACACCCATTTTGTACCAAAAACATTTTTGTCATCCATATTGGGTACAAGTTCCCAAATATCATTCTTTTTTATTTTATTAAGATCTTCATTAATTACAGGAACCCGTTCTGGATGCTCAAAATCTTCATGCACATCATTTGGCTCCACTTTTGAATACAAAGAAGTATGTGTAATAGAAGTTGATATTCTTCTTGTTTAAACACTATGATTTTGATACCAAATAATGTTTTGAGCCTCCACTTGTTTCCTCATACTAAGATGAGATTTTCAAATTTCATCCTCATCACTTGAAATTTTTGAGTCTGATTATTCTTCTTGATTAAGATTACCACTGTCAGTGGCGTTATCAAAATCAGTAACAAAAGTTTTCTTATCCTGCTCAACGTCTATTTTTGAAAAAATTTGATTTTCTTCCTCAAAATTTTCAACAACTTTCACATAATTAGAATCAGTTATTCTCTCTATTTCTCTATTAAAATATCTACATTCTCTTCCTTATATATAATAGAAAATAAAAATTCTATAATCTTCTCTTTTCTCAAAATTACCAAGGTTTCGACCTTTCTTTTTTATAATGCATGGACTCCCAAAAACTCTTAAGTGTTTAAAACATAGTGTTTTTTCATAAAACATTTAATATCGAGTCATATTTGAACTTGGTCTATAGAAACATCAGTTTTGAATGTACACAGTAGTACTCATGGCATGCCTCAAATATTAATGAGAGAGACCATGTTCAAGCAACATAGTTCATCCCATTTCAACCAGACTTTTATTATTTCTTTCAGCAACCCCATTTTTTTGGGGTGTATATGGTGAACTAAACTCATGTTGAATTATATAATTATCAATATAGTTTTCAAACTCTTCATTCTTATACTCTCCACCATTATCAGTTCTTAACTTCTTCACTGAATACTCACACTCTTTCTCCTCTCCACCAATAGTTAAAAATCAAATAATTAAAAAAATCACAAACATATTTATTAAAATATGAATTCATGTTATAATAAAAATAAGAAGAGACAATTACATTGTGTAGATTAAAATTCTCTTCCCCTCCTTGGATAAAATTTTCCCTTTATATCCATAAATCTTATTAGCCACCCACTCCTTCAACCAGTGAAAAGCTTCCACATGTGACCAACCTATAATAAGTTGAAATCCCATATATTTTTCATGATAAAAATGAACAAAACCTCAACACACAAAACAAAACTGGAATGAAATAAGAAAATATAGGATATACAGATATGATTCACTATTTAGTTACCCATTTTCTGCCCTCTTCCTGTTGCTCACAATGATCTCCCCATTCCCCAAACCAATAATAAACGGAACCTTGTTATCCAATTTCAACAGATCCAGTTCAAGATTATCCAAGAGCACTCTCTGCATAGCACCAACAGTAAGAAATTTTAGTAAAAGATGGCCACTATATATAAAACATACTACGGAGGATCTGAGCTTACTTTTCTCTTCTCACAGAATTCAAGTCACAGGTGAAATAAATCTTCAAGAACTGCAAGGAAAACAGCAACGTAAATACCTGAAAATCATTATTGAAAAATGAAAAATGGGATTTGAGAGTGAGCATACTTCGCTTTGGTGTATCATATTTCTTAATGACTCCATTTGAATCAAATAGGTGAATATTTCTTATGCTGATAAAGGTTTTGAGTTTAAACTTTTTCAACAAACCCTCCTTCCTTACCATGCCAAGGTTCTCCTCGAACATGATGACCTCAAAATGAACAATGGTGTCATCATTATGCTACTTGTAATCCTTTATTTTTATGTAAAAAAAATTTGTTAGAGACACTATGGATAATTAAAGGAGCTACCTATCTTTGGACATTCCCACCTTAATTAATGGATCCTTGATTTTTCATTCCCCATCATGATAGACTCAAAAAACTCCTTGTAATCTTGAGTCTACTTTCAGATGGGCAGATTTGTAATCCTTAGGGTCATTTTATCCACTTCTATATTTCCAGTGATAGTGTAGGTTGCCCCACCTTCCTATTTTATTAATAGTCCACTGAAATCCCTTGTACCATGGATTCATGGGCTCCATCATTTCTCCATCTATAAAAGGCATCTCAAATTTTGTAAAATGATGGGATCATAATTTGAGACATAGGAGCTCCACCCGGTACTGATCCCTTTACTCCCATTGACGAGAACCATTGGTATCACTGGTATATACCTTAGGAGTACCACAAGAAAGTTAGGAACAATCTTAAAAACAACACTATAATCACACACTAACCAAGTGGGTTCAATAGACTGCCCATCTTCATTCAAGTAGTTGAGGAGAATATCATCATCCTTCGGGAATAAGAAATGGGTAATCAGAGATAGTCTAGTGTAGATGTATCTGGCACTGGCATGGTCTATGCCTCCCTGGTTAAAACACACAAGTCTGATAAAGTGAGATTTTGGGAAGAAGTTTTTCTCAAATGAAGTAAAATTGCAAAAATATTTACCTAGTGTCTCGTACCAAATTGACCATTTGGTTAAAGTAGGTTAATGTTGTTACTCCCAAACAAAATCTCGTGCCATTCTAATTATGGTACCAACAAGGTCGATCTCCCCATGGTGATAAGATGACTGTTCTGATACATAACCAGAGAATTGGGAAACCTTTTCCTCCTTTACAATATTTCTCTTGAAAGAGAAGAAGAGAATCTCCCTTTGCCTAGCTTCAAGCCATCGGCCATTGACAGAATTGACCGTTGAAGGTCCGCCATTGAAAACAGTATCATCTCATTGTTCACAAAGTTACTATACCTGATAAGCTTCCGATTCTGATCAAGGTAAGTGCTAGCATGCAGAAACAGATAATATAATAAGATAAGACACATACAACCCTAGAAATCACCTATCAAAGTCAATTCTGAACCTCAAACTGTCGAAGCCAATTCTTTATAGCTTCTATCTTTTTCTTGTTGAATTCAAGATCAGTTGTATTTTCATCTTCATCATTGACCCATAGAAATTCTTCCTTGAGCTTTTGGATCTCACTGAAGTATTCTTTTCCTTCTTTGGATGTTCTTGTACCCAACCCCTGGTACACATATAATAAATTTTAGAAAAAAAGAATTCGGAAACGAGGACTAATTGTGTTATTATATAAATGAATATTGATTATATATCATTTATGTGAATTGAATCCAAAGCACAAAATGTTTAAAACATCCAACCTATTTCCACAACTCTTCACCCTCTTTAGTACGGCCATGAATTTTTACTTGATAAGATATTTATATAGCCCAATTATAAAATGCATGGAACAAAAAAGATCATACTGTCATAGAAAAAAATGTAGTTACAAGTCAGAAATTATCACCCAGATCATCATTCAAGTCTTCCATAGTTATCAACATTTAAAAACTTTGACTAATTTATGTAATCATGTGAAAAAAAGCTTTCAAAACAACTCAATATATTAATTTTTAATATTTTAAAATGGTTTTTCAATCATAACATACGATAGATAAGAAATGATATATGAAAATTCCATGTAAAGTAATTATACAAGAGACAAACACATGATATATTCCAACAGGAGTTGTCGGTGTGATCATATCTGAATGATAATCACGCGTTCATGTTATACTTGCATCGTTTGCTGTTGGAATATGGTTATATCACAAGGTCACATAATCATATCATCACACGGATATCCTCATGCTACTTCATTACATTGTTTAATCTCTACCATGTGATTTAAACTTCTCACACAGTGTTATTGTACATATTCCTTATTTGGTTTCATTATTGCATCGTGGAAATTAACAGGATGTATCTTCCCCAAAACCAAGGGTTCTCTAAGATGACTCATCTCTCCTTATTTACATGAGTATTACTTGTGATAAGATAAATCAAAAGATATATTGGGATCTGAGGCACCCAACATAGAATATAGAACCCTAAATACCTTTGTGGGTAAGCGAATTCAGGAGTTGTGACCGGCCTAGATCCACAAGAAAGAGGAGGATCGCCAGGAGGGGGTGGCCACGTCAGAGGCGCACCGGAGGAGGAGGTGAGGTGACAACCTAGGAGCAGAATTTGCAGGGGGGAGGTGAGGTGTCCGTATTCGGTGGCAGTGTCCGGGGAGGAGGGTCGGAGATGAGAGCTCGCGGTGGGGTTGCAGCGAGGGGAAGTGTCGCGTTCGGTGGTAGTATCCGGGGATGAGGGTTGGAGATGATAGCTCGCGGTGGGTTTGCAACGAGGGGTAGCATCGTGAGGGCATCGTCGTGAGGGAACCGTCGGGGGAGGAGAGAGATAGTGAGGGCACTGTCGGGGAGGAGGGTCGGGGAAAAAGAGAGCTTGCGAGGGGCACCTTCAAGGAAGGAGGGACGTGCAGAGGTGAGGGTAATGTGAGGGGGTTGCACGGAGAAGATGAAATGCCCGATGATCAAACCTTAATTTCCATGGGTTTTAAGTTAGGCATGGCTATAAATTCACCTATAGCCATGGACTTATAAAATTGTGGCTATAGGTCTGTAGTTATAGGTCATTTTTCAAGTAGTGACTATCACCCACAAGGGAAGCACTGGGGGACACCCCCCCCCATTCCAATGGAACCACTTCAGGAGCCTCTCCCTAGATATATTTGATAGATCACTCCCTTATGCTGAGGAGGTAGAGGATGTTCAAACCATACCCATGGTGACCACCACCCAAGAGCTTCCTAAGAGGGATCCTACCAGACTACACCAGCTCCAAAACTAACTTGTTTTGTAGGTTGATGAGTAGGTTTCCTCCACCCCCACTCCATCCTCCCTAGTATAGAACATTTGATGTAGATTTTGGGGGAATACCCAAGAAACATTCCCTGACAGGAGGCATCTTTAGCAGCTCTAGTGGCCCCTACCACCATTGGCATATCCCATCATGTCCCTAAAAAAGGTTAATAGAGATCAGTCTTCCCCCATTTGGGATTAAGACCCCAACTGCCTCTCAGAAAAGTTAGGTTGACTCTCTTAGTCCCTAACACCAATGACTTCCATTACGGGCTATCTCATGATGAGGAATACCAATGTAGAGGTCCTATCCCAACCTCTACTAACTAGTGCGGAGCTCCTCCCCACAACACCACCAACCATTATTAAGGTCCTCCCTGCACCCCCAAAAACCAATGTTAAGATACTCCTTATGCAGAAAAAAATCCCTACTCTAAAGAATTGTCTCGAGGAAGGATGGTGAACACCCATTGTGCAGGATATTCCTACAACATAGGATGCAACACGCATGTGAGGAACCCAAGTGACTCTCAACAACTCGCTCTTGTAGAAGTATCGTTTTGTTATATTTGGGACCCTGGAAAGAGTCATGACACCATTGACCTCTCAAAATATGAGGTGATGGATGAATTGATGAGGGAACCTTAACCCCTCCTTCCAGAGATAGGGGTAAAATCCCATCAATTGGGCCTTACAGTCTCAGAATCCAAAGTCCAAAATGTACTAAAATCCCTACATAGATAACTTTAGGTGGGAACTTTTTTGTCTCACTATAAAGAATCATAGTTCAACTCTCTACGTCTCCATCAATTTCCATCCTCTCCACCTCCACACAAGAAGTTGGAGATATTTTGAGATCTAGGTTGATTCCCTCATGTGATGGTGAGCACTCCTTTGATCCTTAAAGAGATGCTTCCACCTCGCACATGAGAAAGTGGTAAACACCCCATCATACATAGATATGATCTTGAATTTGGATCCACCTATGAGAGAAATTCCAAGATTTACTAGATATCTGACTCGTTTGACACCACCTCCCCTAATAAATCAGCATAAAAACACATCTATATTGGTGCCACCACCCCTATCTCAACCTATGACAATTCAATATTGGTCTGATTGGGATTAGTACTATCCCACAGGTAGTGAACAAGAGGACTTGTGGGAACTCTTGTCTGCCAAAAAACTATCAGTCTTATTTTATCCATCAACAGCTCCATATTTTTTCACCCCACAATCCCTCACCAAGGACCAAGTTGTTTTTTTCACCAAAATATTTGGGTGATGCTTCACTACCTAAAAGACTATCAACTGACCTACCCAGGGATCCACAAACACCTTGATGTAGTTCACCAATAGTGTAAGAGGGTTGATATCATAGAAAACCCAATAACTTAGTATCCTAAATCAAATGCCTACCACTAGAATTTCCAGAAAACCTACATTATGAGCCTCACCATGGTTTATCGTTCCATGAAAGAGTTGTCTCAACAAGTGCAGATCAGTGGAAGGGGGCAGTATGCTACCCTCCATTTTAGCCTTATCCTATGAAAATGATAGGACGATCAATACATACAACAAAAATACAGTTAATTTTTATCCCTAACCACCACCATGATGAATGTTCTCACCATCGACCCTCTATATAATTAGAGAAACAAGACCATGGACATGGGGCACGATAGGGAAAACCCTCTCTAAGGGATAATGTCGCACTAAGTAGACCCCTGAATAGGTGCTTGTACTTGTCAGTATAGAAAGTAACATGGACTCAGGATTCCCCCCAATGAGTTTTGTTCATATTATCATCAATATATGAAAAAAATAAAAGGGATATACGGATCCTTCCAACCCTTATGAGGTTGCACCAAAAGTTTATTCAGACACTAGGATTACCACCATGCTTTAGGAGATTGATGAATATAAAAAGAATATCACTAATATTATTTATAAGTGTTGCCAAAAGACTAATAACATCATAAGTAGATCTCTCTCTCTCTCCTCTATAATGGGGTTTTTGGTCCTCCTTGACTAGGTTCCCGGATTTGAACTTGGTGTCCCCATGCACCTGGTCGTACAGAATTCAGGAGCTATAGAAAAAAACTGAAATATAAGTCACCAACCCTAGCTGAACAGTATGAATTTCTACCTTGGGGTAAAGGATTTCTTAATACATAATTTTTTTAACCTATCAGCACCTCGGTGGCCACAAATCCTCACCAAGATGACATGATAACCACTCTCTTCTCCCATCTCGAAGATTTAGAAATGCAACAGGTGGAAATTCTGTCTGAAGGAAATTTGTACCAAATATGGGTGGACCATAATCATGCGCCCCTAGAATTTGGTAACAAAAAAATTACCCCTTTTAATGGGATGGGTGATCCTTTAAAGAATTTGTAACATTTCACCTCAAGGTGCAGTCCAATTTTGGGGACTCCAAAACTGTAAGAAGCAGCCAAGCTCTGATGCTTTATCTAAACTCTAGAAGGACCTGAATTCGTCTGGTACAGTCTGCTGCCCACAAAGTCTAAATCCAGTTGGTAGGACCTTTGTAGATATTTCCTCTACCATTTTATATCAACCTCACATAATAAAATAATCACCGACCTCTTTAAATTCAAACAGAGGCATAATGAGAAATTTGTTGACTTTTTTTTCTGATGGAATGAAATCATAAATTTTCTCCACATGTCACATTCCTAGGAATAGTTTATTTAATTTTTTTTGGATATTTTAAAAAATTATCTAATCCATAACCTCATAATACAATCATAAGACAAGCATCACTAACCTCTTCAAATGAAAATAGATCAACATTGAGAAAGTCATTAACATTGGCACCCGATGGAAGAGACTCATGAATTCACTAAAAATGTCACTTTCTTAGGAATAGATACTTAAAATGTGTATGGAGAACATAAAAAACATCTAATGCCTACCATCATCTCCCTAAACTACCTAGTGGATTTTGGGAGTTCTCTCAAAAAGCACAACATCTGGAAAAATCCTTTCAGTGCACCAAACAACATTCATGCCCATTTCCCCTTCTAGCTCCCACAAGAAGGCCTATAAAATTAGAGAAAGCCACCATTATACAAGAAGAGGTTCCTAAATTAGTACACCTACTAGCCCCTTTATTGGACAAGACTTGAAAAACACAACCTCACCCAATGCAGCCTCTCCAAGTGTAGCCTCACCAAGAACATTCAGTTCATCGAGTGAATGTGACCTCAGCGCCCCATCATGGTCAAGCTCCTCGGATGCCTTTCACATAAATGGAAAAACAAGAAGTACTCCTTCAAGGGTAACCGGGTCCCAGGATATTTCAATTGTTCATTAGAAAAGTGAATCCTAAAGTTATCATAATGAAAGATACCCCAGGAGGCTAAACTCACAGGTCCTGCATATCACTTCTCATATCATAGAATCCTTGGACACACTATTAAAGAAATTTTTGTCTTGAGAGATTGTATCCATGACCATGTAAATCATGATTTAGTTATATTGGGATATGTTACAACACAAATGAAACATTACCTACTAACCCTGATAGTTACAGTGGAGACTCCAGTGAGTGGAAATAGCTTCCTAGCCACATGATGAAAAATTACAATGATTGGTTGGATTGTAAGACAATCTCTAGCTCCCATGGTATCATTCATACCCAATTGAGTAAGACAAAATTTATTTTGGTTACCACTCCTCTTTTGACCACTACCTCTACATTTTCTCTATAAACTTCCAAGTCTCAGAAGATTATGAGTTGGTTGCATAAGGAAAATTAGAGTCCCACACAGGAGTTGAAGCCAGCTCGCACCCTTGGTAAATTCAGGCCCCCCAAGTTGGGATATTTTACCAGAGTGTGCCTAGTTCTAGATTATACCACTGATGAGAATCAAAAATACACCTTCATAAACTTTTTTTAACTAGTGTACCACTTCACATTTCCTAACAACATATAATTCTATACAAACACCTTGGGAACCTCTGGTTGATGTCATCAAAAAAGAGGTAGAGGACATGCAAGAAGATAGAAGGTTCAAGTTGTTATTTCAAACCAGGATATTCATTAAACTAAAACCAAATAGAAGGCCTCAAAAATGGATCATCAATCTCATCCCTATCGGCCCACTCTGTCAAGCGCGCCGCCAAATCTAATTGTAATGGTTAACCTCACAACTCACTCGTGAGCACATCGAGAACATCTGCATCTATCTAGGGCCCAACCTCTAGTGATCTAAACACTAACATCAATTGTTCTAATCATACCATCTAGAAAGAAAAAAATATCCATATTTTTGTTAAGGCCTCAATAGTTTATCCAGGGGAATATTTTGTGACTCGGACCAAGGAATGACCCAAAGCAGGCAAAAATATGCCCCTATCCTGGAAGTATGACGTAAAAACAAACCTCACAATAATACCTATGAGGATTTTGATTCTCAATGAACTCTTAATTCAAAAGAAATACATGAGGCTCTTGTAGAACCCTTGAAGACCCCCCTTCAATTTAAGGATGAGGTAATTTCTACTGAGGCCTACTATGCAGAGGAGGTTGAGTAATAAGAATTTCAAGAAATTGTCTCATTTTCTAGAGAAGACAAGGGTGTCATCATTTAGGGTAACATATGACCATTTTATATCACATTATAGTTCAATAGAATGAAAATACACCACTTTCAAGTCGATAATGGCTCTCGGATCAACCTCATCCAAAACTAGACTATTCAAAGCTGGAAATTATAGAAGAATATATGACCTCTCTGACCTGAAAATTCAAGGGAATGATAAGAGTTGGAAGAAGCTAGGTGGAATAATTTAGCTAAAGACTCAATTTTTTTGAGGTATTAATCTCTGAATTTGTCATAGTCTCACAGGATACTACCTATACTGCATTGTTGGGGAATCCCTGGATTCATTTACATGCATTGGTCCCCTCTATGTACCACCAATTCTTCAAATACTCCTTGGAAGGTTGAGTAGGGGTACTCTAGGGTGATTTCCCCCCCCCCCCTTTGACTTCTATGAGGTCCATTATCCAGATGATGGTTAATATTAAAGGGAAGGCAAGCCAGTATAGAACAATGGATTTGAGTGCATCAATTCCCCTAATGAAATAATGGCCATTGCATTCGATACATGGGTAGACTTTAAAGACATCTTTGTTCTCCCAATTCATCAGTTGGATCCCACGATTCTAGATATGGGGCTGTTTTATCATATCCAAGAAAAAATAGTGCACATATATTACCTCATACACCTATAATAGATAGGTACAACTGATACTGGAATATCCCACTCCTGTAAAGTACCCATAAGTTTTCCCTGTGGTCGTTGATCTGCATCTTTCCCAAATGTTTCACAAAGTAGGGATAAATAAAATAAGGTTGAATCATCACCATTACTTTTATATCATGAGTGGAAATAACTTCCATAAAACAAACATAATTAGCTCAAAACATTTTTTCACTATAATCTCTGGAGAATGGGAACCCCTCATCAGGGATTCCATATTTGATAGAGTAGAAACTAGTGCTTCCACTGGGTTAGCTTGTATGAAAGATTCACTTACTAATTCTAAACCCCTGTCTCTGATAATAAAGAGTATTTAGATGACCCCCCCCCCCACACACACACACACATTTGAAGAGGGTGTCTCCACCATTGTTTCTAAGCTAATTAAGGTTAACCTTGGTATTGAGGAGGATCCAAAGTTGACACAGATCAATTCATCAATGTCCCAAAGGACCAAAATCAATATGTGGACTTTTTAAAACATCACCATGATGTATTATCCTGGAGATATAATGATATTTTAGGGATATAACTCTTAGTGGGTCATTGTGGGTTCAAATAGCTTCCTAGAAATATGCACACCTATCACGGTGCTATAGTCAACATTGATGTCTACAAGCTTATTACGGCCAATTTTTTTAGGGAGTTCCAGTACCCCAAGTGTCTAGATAACATTTTACCAGTCATCAAAAATCATGGTAATGTTAGATTCTTCATCAACTTATGGGACCTCAACCACCATTTTCTGAATGATGATTTTACCCTTCTGGTGACTTAGCTATTGATTGATGATATGGCTAGGTTCTAGTCCCTCTAGTTCATGGATGGATACTATTGGTATAATCAGATCTAAATAACCCTGAAGGATGAGGATTAAAATACCTTCAGGGTTCCCCAAGAAACATTATGCTACCAGGTAATGTCTTTTGGATTGAATAATGTTGGATCCACCTACCGGAGGGCCGTACAACACATCTTTAAGTCTATTATCATGATGTTGGTGGAGTTTTATGTGGATGATCTAGTGGTCAAATCCCTATAGTTTTAGGACCATGTCAAGGATATTTGGAAATTTTTTGGCTACCTCTTCTCCTGAAACTTTTCACCAGGAGTGCACGTTTGGGGTTACCAATGGAAAATTTCTTAGCTTTTTTGTAATATATAGATCCATTGAGGTTAACTGAGAGAAAATCAAGGATATCAATCAAATTCTTTTCCTAATCAATATTCTAGAGTTTTGAGGCCTCCAAGTCCACTTATCCAACATACAATGATTTATTGAAAATATGGTTGGTAAGTGTAATCCATTTTTGAGTCTTAGGAAAAAAGGATTCATATTCCAATGGGATAAGGAGTTCCAGACTGCCTTTGAGGATATCAATCAGTACCTACTACAACCTCTAGTTTTGATTCCACCCATCACATAAAATACTTTGGTCCTTTACATGACTACTCTGGAATGGTATCTCAGCATCCTTATATCCCAGAAGAACAACGAGGGTGGGAAAAATAATCTCTGATATCTTAGTTGTATGCTCCTCGACATTGAGGTCAGATACTTTCCTATTGAGAAGAGTTCTCTTTAACTTTTATTTTCAATGAATAATTTTCATCCTTATTTACAGCACCATGATATACAAATGGTGTCTTGAATATACTCGCTAAATTACATCCTTAATCACTACATATTGATAGGATGATTGGCATTCTAGGTGGTAATCCTCCAAAATTTTAACATCATATTTTTCATTAATAAGGCTATTAAAGGATAGAAACTGGAAGAATTTATAGCTGCACATCTATACCATAAAGAATTGTCCATGTATGTTGAATTTTTGGATGAATTTATTCTCTTAGTGGATCATGGTGTACCATGATGGAAATTCATTTAGATAGTGCCTCCCAAAGTCTTATTGGTAGAAGGCTCTATGACCTCAAGATCAATAGGGTGGTCCTAGAAGTCATCTTCATCACTCCAGAAGAGTCCATATTTAAATAATCATTCCTATTATTAGAAAGATTCATTAACAACAAGAAAAAATACTTATCTCTCCTTATTGCTCTTGATTTGTCCCTCTAGATTGATGTCCCATGTTTACAAGTGAATAGAGACTCTGAGATAGTCAAAAAATAGATCAAGGGTGGATATGTCATTAGAAATAAAGATATTATGCCTTTGTTGGAACATACCCAATAGACGACGGCACAATTCACTTCCCAATCAAAGGTGGACCATGTTCCTCAATTGCATAATGGTTGAGCAGATTCTTTTCCAAGTATAGCTACATCCATCATAGAACCCAACCAGGATGACTTGGTCATTCATGTGGTACACTAGAAATTCATCATCTCAACCACCTCATATTATGGAAACTGATAGGTGTATCAGCTGGCTACCATTAATTTTTTCCAGATCCCTCAAATCTTTCCATAGTTGAAGAAACTCCTAATTAAATGAATCCCTTTTTCAAGTATCTCTGTCATGGAATTATCCCATCATACCAAGCCAAGTGTGAGTAAATTCATTGATGTATAGTGTAGTTCACCCTCTAGATTGATACTAACCTTGAGAAAATCCTCTACATGTGTGGGTTTGATGGAATTATCCTCCATTGCATCCAAGTAAATTAGATAATGTAGGTCATACAGGAGGTCCATGTCAAATCCTGTGGCTCTCATTATAATGGATTGAATATCTCCCACCAAATTCATAGGTTGCACTAATTCTATCCCACTATGGTTTATAACTAAATTGAGTTCACTAAGTGGTTTCATTCATGTTATATCCACACTAACCTTGTGCATCAACCACCATATCTTCTCTATACTACCAAATATTATTTCCCCATTATAGTATGGGGACTCAATGTTGTGGGACCCTTTATAGTAGAAAAAACTTGATAGTGGAGGTTCATTTTGACCACAATAGACTTATTTTCCAAATGGGCCAAAGAATTTCTCATCCAAGAAGTAAAAAATCTGCTCTATGATTGAGTTTATTAGATACCACATCATTTATCCATTTGGGGTGCCTCAGAATATTCTCATAGACAATGGCATCAAATTTTGGGCTATAAATCTGAAAAAACTATACACCAAGTACAACATCTAGTCCAACCATACTTCTCATTACAATGCACAAGAAAATAGATAGATCGAGTCATTTAATGAGACCCACTCAAACATTTTTTAGAAAATATTGGGCCCAAAAAATTATTTGGCCCGATAATCTCCCCAATACCCTTTAGGCCTATCGAAAAATGGCCTAAAATTCCACCTAGGTGACCCCATACTCCCAGGTTAATGGGACAAAGGTAGTTTTACCAATTGAGGCTCATTTTTTTGTCACTATAAACATATGTTTTTTTACCAGAAGACACCATATAGAATAGAATAATTTCATTGAGATGAGTTGAAATTACCTAAGAAAAATGGGCTTCAGTAATTTCATAACATATAAAGATACCAGAATAAGATAGTGAGATCATTCAAAAAGAAATCTTGTCTCTACTCCTTCCTCTAGGGTGACATGGTACTGAATCTCAGAACACCAATGATACCCATAAAAAATCTACTGAGTTTGGATCACAAATGGGAAGAGCCTAACTTCATCCATAAGGTCTATTAAAATGGATAACACTATTTAATCATCATAGATGGAGAGTGTATCATACCTCCCACCAATTCCAAGTCTCTTAAGCAATACTTTGCATGAACTCGGGGTTAAATCTATGATACCATAAACTATAGAAACTAGGGTTTGAGCTCTATGAACTTAAACTAATAGCAACCCCTTTGTTCTAATCATTATGACCATAAACTATTTGCAGTCCCCATAGAATAATATTCCTCAGAATGCAATGATAAATTTTAGCCTTAAACTAGGTCCTAAACATGGGATGCCCCATGGAAATCATGGGATAACTCAATTCCCTCGTTAGAGAGTATATCCCCCTCTACCATCATTATTCTTCAACCACTTTGAATTCTAAAACTACATGAAGCCTGATTCCTATTCCCATGGGATACATAGTCACACCTAGACCTCCTATCTTTGGGTACAACAACCAATTAATAATGAACTCCTACCCCTAGAGGGAGGAAATTACATTCACTAATATTTTTCCATTTATCCCCACTTACAGTACAAGCATTATGAACATAAACTATATGCATTTTGGTTTAGGATATTTATATGGCATGTGGAATTTCATCACCTTTTTTTAGGTCAAAATTACCTCTTTAATTCCAAATAGACTTTCTTAAAACACACATTCACCCAGTCTAATAATCATGACTTTGAAATATTTTTATAATTACCCTGTTCCAAACCTTATTACCTTAAAATGCATGCAACTAGTTTCAAGATTTCTTTGTGTAGTGCATAGCCTCCTTGGCTTGGTCGCATTGGGTATTGACTATTTTTCACCACCCAAGCATCCTCTAAGTACATGTTATCCTTATGTTTCAATAATTATGGCCTCTAAACTATATGAGCTGACCTCCTTTTATCCTCTCATTTTCATGTTTTTTTTCAACCCTGGTGTTTCAGAAAACCAATTACCCCATCTCATTTACACTGCATCATGACCAGAGAGGACTCCACCTTACCAGCATTGATATCCTACCACACCATGTCCTAGGAATATGTGTGAAATGATTCCCAGGTCCATGTAATATACAACAATTCCCAGATATCATGTTTTGGTTTTGTCCCCCGTCGTCAATTCATTATGGGGTCTTTCCTCCCTTGGTACCATAACATCAATGTGGGTATGATTTATGGAGTTTTTTGTGAAATAGGATCTCTTTTTCCCTTCTTTAAAGTTGGGTTATCACCCTTTCCTTCCACACAATCCTCCTTAAAAAACCAAACCCTTTGGACCATGCTTTACAACATTAAACTCGCAGTTTTCCCTATGCTATGAGCTCTATGACATTGAACTATTAGTATATATAGTCCTTATTGTAATACTTTAAACTAAAAATCTTGAATTCCTCATTTCATAATGTTAAACTATAGTCTTACCACATATGAAACCAAGATGCCTCGTATTACATGTATGGGATGACCAAAAAACCAATTTCCACAACACGTCATGTTAAACTATAGCATTACCCCATATGAAACTAGGATTACTCATATGATAAGTATGGTATGAAGGGAAACAACATCCTTGGATTAAAATGTCAAGATTTAGTCTTACCATATGAAACAAACATAGGATACTTCATATGACCAATATGAGATGATTCGATGTCCTTACGAGATAGGAAACTACCCCAACAACATCAATCTCCAACCTATCTACTCTCTAGAACTATATAAAGCTTAATTATCATTCACATGGGATATGTAGTGATGATAGGTTCTTATATCTTGGGTTCACCCCTACCATCAACTCATTTCAATGTTTCGTCCTTTCAATCCAAGCTTGATCCCTATCTATAATTTGGTTCATCCAGCACATTTGAGTGCATGGAATAATCTCTCTGAGGACACTCAACATTCCCTCTAGGACATTTCCCACTTCCACTTTCATTATTTTTGTTTTCTTTAATTTATATTACCATCATCCTATTGATTTGAAAATGATCCCTAATGAAAATGGTGTCTGGACACACTAGATCATCTACCATATTAGGCTTACACCTTAAAATATCCTTGGGGAAAAATAGCTTCTCTAGTATTTCAAACCTAATCGATGGTCATTCCTTCATTTTTTTCACCCCACCTTTGACCATCATAAGTATAGAACATATGCTTCGAACATAGTTAGTAGTTTTTTCATACCCATTGGTCATCCCCTTTTCATTATCAAGGTCTTAGAATTCATGATTCCCCCTTTTAGAAATTCCTTAATTCAGTCACTTTTTCACCTTTTTTTGTTCTCACTTAAAAACAATAGAAACTATATACCACTCCTTATTTCTCCCATGAAGCATAACTCATGTGGGATTAAGAGTTAGGAGGGAGTTTTCCCTCAAGAAAGTTCGAGATGCATGAGTACCCCTTTAGTCTAAACTCCAAGACCTTAAACTATGAACTCAAGTTCAAGAATCAGAACTTTAAACTATGTTTATGTCACCCTAGGAATGTGTCAGGTGGAACCAGTCCTCCTTGGCCCTAAATTCACATCAAGTTCTCACTCTGCCATAATTTATATTTTTATGGGGTATTAATCCTTTATTCCAAACTATATAACCTTACACTAGGATTCTGGGTCCAAGAATCCCAACCTTAAACTATGTGAAAGTTTTCTTAGGGATATTCAATTTGGTAGGGCCTCCAAGGTTCCTCATTTACATTGGTTTACCTCTCCCCTATGCCACGTGAATTCTGTTAATACACACAACCCATAGTCCAAACATCACAACCTGAAACTGTGTACAACTAGCCCCGATTTATTTTTCTTATTGCAGTGACTCCCAATAATTCCATTCCCATTGATTTTTAACCCTTCGATGTCATAATAACCTTTCTAGAGTGATACCCCTCAATTCATAACATTATGAACTTAAACTATTTGTAGCACCATGCTCCAAGCTCTATAATATTAAACTAGGATTATTGGTTCAATAAATATAACCTTAAACTATTTACAATTCCATGGTATAACTCTATGACATTAAAATATGGGATCAGGTACAATAAAATGGCATTAAACTATGTTTAGGTTGTCTCAAATATGTTTCGTGCAACATCGGGTGGCCTCCTTGGCCCTCAATTCATGTCAAGTAATCTTTATTCAATGTCATGCATATTATTTTATGAAACATAACCAATGTTCTAGTAATTATTTACTTAAAATATTTGAAACCCATGTTCTAATTGTTATGACCTTTAAACTATTTATGACCCCTTGGTTTGACTCGTATGACCTTAAACTTCCAAATACAAAAAGAAAAAATGTTTTTTAGGTTGAAAATCCATAGGGGAAACCTGATCAAGAGTTAGACTCCCCCCACCAAGTCACCCCTGTAACTTGGGTGAAAATAAGTGGATAAAAGGAAAGAGGTACAAAGCCATTAGGGACCCACTATGGATCCTATAAAAAACCTGGATGTTCTCACTTAAACCATTTGTTTATAAAAAAGTTAAAGACAAATCTTAAGATCCATTTAATCATGAGCTCATTTTGGGGGTACCCACATTGGGTTACCCTCCTCATTCCTCCATCACACTGGTTGGGAGGGTGTTATTAACATCATCACATGTCCTAGCCACAAGATTCTAAACTATTCTATAAATTTCCTAATCATATGATGTTTAAATGTATGATGCATCATCCTCTCCGTATGATATCAAAATGTGTGTACATCATCCTCATCGTATGAAGTTAAACTATATGTACATCATCCTCACTGTATGATGTTAAAATGTGCATCCATCAACCTCATAGAATGATGTCAAATTACAAATCATTTTATTCCCTTTCCAAACAATCCCCTTTCCCTCTTCGGTGTTGGTCACCTACCACATCATTCATGTTCATCGACCACTGCTTGTAAATTGATATGACAGTCCCCTTGGAAGAAAATTATAACCTTTTTTCTGACTGATACGTCTACCCAATGTTCAAAAAGCCATAATTGAATAATTATAACAATGTAAACTCCAATTCAAACATTCCATCAGTTTATCCCCATGCATCATGTCTCACTTGACATGGATCCCCATCAACCTTTCACTTTTAAATGGTCTCTCCTAAAGTAAATAAGGTATGGGAAAACAGACTCACCTAATATCCTTGGAATATAATCCAAAATACTTATGAAAACATCTTGAGATAGGTCTCATTTTTCAAACATGGTCAATGGTCGATCCTCATTTTTCTGTCCCCTTTCTTGAAAAATAGATAGTGGAAGCTATGTTTTGTACATGGTCAAAATTCATCCTCTATATTCAGGACAACCCCTTTGTAATCCAAATCATAGGTGTATATATTCACACTCTTCATTCCCCATTTTATTTAGGTAGAATTCAATGCCCCTGTAATTACCCCACTCGTTCACCTAGTGCATGTTGGGAAATAATGTTGTCGGTTTAGAGAACCTTGTCCTCCATCCATAGCTCTTCTGGTTAGAACACTCTCAATGATCAATAAATAAGTTTATACCCTAATTGTTCAATCTTCATTTTTAATTCTCTTATAAATGAGAAATATTCTATTTTTTACTTTTTCCCACACTGATCATGATCAAATAGTATTTGGGATTCATAATTGGTTGTCTTGTCAATATTATCAAGATGAAAAAAAAGAAACATATTGAATCATATTATAATTTTAAACAAATCATTCCAAAAGTTCAATAGGTTTATCCACATGTTGGAGTCTCTCATTTATTTCGGGATAAGGTAAAACTCCATAGGGGTTAACCCCCATCAATTGAGAATTCAAGATCAGTTAGCCTCTGTTTATTAGCCTATAGAGTCTACTATCACTATACCAAATCGACTGCCCCCTCTTCAATGGTAGGGAGAACTTCATTAGCCTTAATTATCACCTGATCCAGATCATCCTAGAACTCATCCACCAAAGATTCCACCTCCACTTACTTAGCCTCAGCTGCTATCAAATGATCCCTCAATTACCACATGATCCCTACCTTTTTAGTGATTATGGACACATGATATTGCACCTTCCATTATTGGAAATTTATCTCCTCTTCATCCACCTAGAGAGCCTAAGTGATCATAGAATTATTCTTATTACAGGTTAAATCAAACTCTTTACACTTGTCACATGCCTGTTCAATTATAAATTCATAATATAGTGCATGGAGGCTTCTAGAATCTATGCCACTAGTCCCCAGAATGTCTAACCAATGGTGAAGAGATCCCACCCAGTTTGAAAGATAATCCAATGGAGTGATAGTGATAAAATTATGCACACACCACTATGCCTTGTGTGAGATGACTTGGATATACTCATCAATGTATGATCCAGAATCCTCAAATTACTCAGTAAAAATTGGCTCATACTAAGGGAACACCACCAGCACATCAGTGGAAGGGTCAACTGAAAGCAAGTACTCGGCAGGGATAATATCTAGGTATGTGTTAATTGTTTCTCCTCTAGACCCTTCACCAATAGTGAGAGCCCCAGCCAAATCTTGTGGCACTTCTGAGGAAGGATTGTCCATTGTAGCCTCCTCAGCATGTCAATCAATGGAATGATCTCATCCACCTTTCTTGAGGTTTCACCTCTAACAGCCACTACCAACACTACTTCCAAGAGAGGCATGGTCATCATAAACTCCATGATCATCTTGGTTTAAGAACAATTTTAACATCCTCCATTGAGTCTTTAGATCTCGAAGTCACCTCTTGTGGAACTTCTATGCTTGGATCATCTACCACATCCTCATCAACCACCTTCATCAAAGGCATAGCCCCATTTATCATCACTGATCCAAGATCAAGAATTACTCCAGCTGGATGAGCAAAAACATAGTTTAAACTATCATTAAAAGAACAGGATTCATTGATCATGACTAATGAGAGGGAAAAAATTAAGGAAAAGGTGAAAAGTTAAAGTAATTACAAGAATTTTATAGCCTGATGAGCAAATCATAAATAACAATGTGAAATCCCCTTGGAGATGATATTCCCCCAGTAGTCTTCACCTCAGTTTTAGGCACTACTTCAATCGGTGGTTGTCTTCCTTTGACCAAAACATTTGAGAGAGGCATAATTTTCACCCCCCACAAGGGTTTGGGATCCCTCTTCCTCTATATTAAGTTCATCACAAACATCCCTCTCCTTTATGATTTATAATTCCTACCTAATTAAATAAGGATTTAGGTATAAATCTTAGGGGTTGGGTAGTGTTCAAGAAACAAAAGATCGTAATATTTAATTTAAAAATGGTAGTATTTTAATCCCAAAGGGATTTTTGAGAGGAAGTGATTCCCTAGGAATCCTATGATCCTTTAGCCTCAGCCTCACTGGTATCCAATTAGTCCAAAAAATACTCGTAGAACAATCCCAGACCAACAAAACTTTTACTTGGTTATTCAAGGGATGTGTGATGCCACAAGTGTAGATCAAGTCTTCCAGCTCCTCCATGTATTTCATTGCCTCAGTGTGGGAAACATGTAAACCTACCCTCACATGAACCAACTAATTGAACATTATTCCCTCATAATAGATATGATGTACATCCCACAAAGATAGTTGATCTGTTTATGGATTCCCCAACTCTCCCAAGCATTGGGAAAAATAACATCACTGGGAACATCTGGGTGACATAGAGGCTTCCTTAAAACTTGGATGTGTGCTATTAAAACTACCCCAGTGGGTCGAAATTCCTCCCAAATCCACTGACCTGGGATTTTTTGGCATGTTTTTTCTCCCATTTCAATGGGTTTTTGCAGTATAGGACCAAGAATTGCGGACTCTGCAGCTTATAATCCTCCTGTTCAACTGATTATGCCTCTAAAACATATAATTCCTACTAATCACCCTTAAACCTGAGGTTTTGGTACCCCTAATTCATTTTCATCCTGATTGAATCACTACCTCAATATATCCCCTAATTACACACTCTTCCAAATCAAAACATACTTTTGGATGAGCCCATAAGTAGCAATGGGTGGTGGTAGTTCATTTCAACCCACACAATATTCGCACGGAAACATACACCATGTCTTCCTAAGGACTGAGGGTTGATTTTTACTATATACCCCCATTTACACCTTTAGAATGATCCACTAGTTTCATCATAAATTCCTCACAAACCGATATGGGGGATATGGCTCATATATCTCCTTACAGTCGACTCTTGACACCAACACCCAACCTTAAAAGACCAAGAAGTATGACCACTGCTCAATGGTCCACATTCTATCATTAGTAATTATTTCTATGAGAAGGGGGAATGGGTTGAAAATAAATTGATTCATCATCCTGAACCTTTCAAGCGTTTCAATTGTGTCCTGGTAAGGAGTCTAACTCCTTAATATGTTGAGGATAGATGGGAAAAATTTCTTAATGGTATGGGGGATGGGGTTTAAATACTTATATCCCCCCATCTGTGTAGCAACCTAATCGTATAGAAAATGGAAGGTCCCACACACAAGGAGGGGAGTTTCCCATGGTTGACATGGTGTGGCACCTTATACAGCTTCACTCGTATCAACACCACTAGATTGGCATGCTTCCCCATCACCAGTATAGCCTTCATAATGAGGGTGATCAACTCCACCCCCATGTGTGCATCCTAAACTAGGAGCATCCACCTACAGATCAGCAAGGAAATGAATCCTTCGAACTAGATCATGGGATCCTTAGGATTCATGTTGTATCCCCACAACATCAACTGGATTGCCACGAAGATCCTCCAGTATGAGTGATCCTTGCCTCATTATAATTCCTTATGGAATTGGTGTGGCCTCCATTGTATCTCGAATAATAATTCAATAAATAAGTATCTGAACCACTATTTTAACGGAATATCCTTCATACTCATCTTGTGGTCATCTCAACCTATTCCAAGCATAGAAAAACACTTTCTATGGATGAAATATGATCTCAGTCATCCCAAAAATCCTATAAGAGGAAGAATTAATCATACATGGAACTTTATATTGGGATACCAAAAATCTAGTAAAGATCCCACAAGCTAACATCAACCTACATATGGTGTATATGGAATTTGTTAGTCCTCGGTGACCACCTTCTCAACATCTCTGGAATGATTTCTAGGTGATGGTGGATGTAGAACTATGAGGACCATGTCTCCTCATAAATACTGAACAGTTTTATCTCTACTTCAAACACTTGGAAAGACTGAAATACCTAGTATAATCAGGCCCATTCATTCATGAAGTTTCTACCCTAAAAATGGTCCCAGGCTTCTATCCACCCCGTATGAGGGTTCACCAAGACCACATTGAGAATATTCTCATACTGAGGAGGGTACTCATCTTCCTACAATGTCTCCCCATTAACATTTTTCAGGTGATTCCATAGGGTGTGTGCAGTAAGAGATGCATAGTCCTTCATAATATGACCTCCAATAGCCTTGTTCCACCGATATTATCATAAAATGATCCTAAACTAATAGGAGGGATCATCTTGATTGGCATTGGGGATGAACACATCATCCCTTAATCAAAAATAATACAGTGATATACTCTTACACAATAGTTATTCCTATTTATCCTCCATAACAAATTCAATGAGTGTGTCATGATTTTACTTTGTCTCGAAGCTCTCACAAATCATGAGGTTTCTATTTATCTCTTTTTGTTGAATAGAAAAATGATCCAGCAACTTTAATGGCCATTTTATCCAAGAAATTGAAATTTTTTGGGACTGTTCTATGAAGTTATTTTTGAGAAGGTCGAGTTCATGAAATTTTTTAGGGTTCCATAAGTCTTCTCATAGATATGAAACTTGTGGAAGATGCTAGTTCCTTGAGTAGTGAGGATCGACATTACAAAACACTCATGAAAGTATTTTGTTTTGAGAAAATAGAGCATTGCCCTATCTTTTCAGAAAATCTCATGGTCCCCTCAAGGAACCTCATCCTTATTCATAGGTGTAGGTTCATATTGATTTTCATGAGTAGAGATTTCTAATTTCCAATTTTCAGTGGTTTTACCTTAGAATATGACTATCCACTCCCTCTTTGGATCCAATTCTAAAGGGGTCATTTTTTGAAGTTGAAATACATGTGTCATGGGAGAGGTCAAGGGCCTCATGGATAGTTTGAAGAAAATTCAGGAAAAAAATCTCAAAAATAAACTTAAGGGTCTAGTTCACAAAGTTCAAAAGCTTCAAAAATGAATGTGGTTTGAGAAAACCCATGGCCATGTGGAGCTTAAGTGATAACCTCCAAACAGTGTAAGTCAGTTGCACAAAACTCTATTTTGTAGAACTCATCAGTGGTTCTGATATTAGGTAGTAATGTTCACACAATGTAAATATAGTTTTCAGAATTACCCCATCCACACAATGCTGAGGTGGTAACCTTCATGGAGCATCACTTTAATTCATGGAATGCCTCAGTCTTCACAAAGCTCATATTCTTATACAAAAGCCTCCATGTTTTTTAAAAATGATTCCCTTGCCTCTGATTGGCCTATGAATACCTCCCCATGTCCAAATTTTAAGGGGAAATGACCTTTCATATTTTGATAAAAATTTGAATTCGTGAAACTCGTAAGCTTCTTGGACAAGAGAGGATATAGATTTGCAAAGGTAGCCATCCTATTTTAAACTTCCACCCATGGGTTCTTGATAACCTAAAACCCTAGTAGAGATGCCTTTTTTGAAGCTCTATGGCCTTCACATAAGAAGAAATACCTTTGTGTCTCATGTTATTTCATAGGATAATTATCCTGTGCATAACCAACCTTATGGGAACCAAGACTACACTCTGAGGTGGGGCCACCCAGTTTCATGAAACATGCTCATTCACAAGACGCCTATCCTTAAAAAATCCTCCAACTTTCATAAATCCCTAAATTTCATGAAACCCCTCCTCTAGGCCTCTTCATTGTGCCTCCTTTCAGCCAAAACCCATTCATTAAAGTTGAGTGCCTGAGGCACCTATCTATTCTAGAACGGGTTCAACTGCACCCCAAATCTCCATGTGAACAGTACTACCTACCCTTGTATTTATCCCTTGTGCCTAAAACATGGAATAGAAAATTTAATTTCCTTTTTATCCTAATAATAGTCACCCTAATGTATTTTTATCCTAAGCATAGGCACCCTAACATTAGGATCCCTAATTTCCACTCATCTACAGCAGTGTTTACTCTATGCCCCACCCAATAGTTAATGATCAGTGAACAAGTAATGAATGTTTCATCATCAAGGGTAATGAATGTCGCTACCTTATCAATACATAAGTAGCATAATTAACTGGCATCAACCTCGAGATGGAACTAGGAATGAGTTTGATGAACATGAATTAAATCTATGAGGGAGACCAAGACTAAGTGATGATCTCTAAGGAGGAATCCATAGAAAGAGAAACTGATATATCATCATCTCATTTCAATAGAGCAGCCAAAATCATCAATAAAAATGAATTAATCCACCCACATTTAAAAATTGATAATGTGGGGAAAAAAAGAAAATCATGTCACCTACAAGTGAAAGGATGGCATTCAACAATAGGGAAAGTATCTAAAACAATCACCTTTTCATTAAACACTTTTCTAGGTCATCATTACCATTCAAAATATTCTTTCACATCCATAATTAGAAACTTATATATATAACTCATTATATATTTCATAATTCTGGAATACTAGCCCATAAAAACTTCAATCATTATACTTTATTCCTATGCTTTATCATCCTATTACTTAATATCTCTTTTCTTCCATATGAAATTTTTAGTATCTTCATCATCAATAAAAAACCTTACTTATACCACCTAGTTGATACTCTTCTTGATATTTCCCCCTAGGACATCAATTTTTATAATTCCCATAATTTCCACATTTATAACATTCAACCATTGATAATTCCTCAAGTAAGCTATTATTCTCATTCATTGAATTAACTACACTTTTCATTTTTCCTCAGTAATCATTTACTCTATATCCTTATTCTCTACACATCAAATTTCTTCTCATTACTTTGATAAATTTCTTAAAGTGGTTCCATTAACATTATTAACATATAATAAACTTAATCATCTTTCTTACATGGTATTCATGACCCAAATTCTCAATGAATGCTATTATTTTCTTCTTTATTGAGTCTAATATTTGGTTAAGGTGCAAGTTATTAATCATATACCATGATAAATAATTATGAATAATCATAATATCCATCACTCTAGTCATCATACCATTTAGTTTCTCATCAACACATTTACTGTCACATTCAATGTTAATCTGGTTCCTTCTTGTTCTTTGCATTGGCTAAAACCAAAAAGCATAATGTGAGTAACAATATTCATAGTGGGAAACCACATAATCATGAAAAAACACTTATATTATGTTTGAATCAAGACACCTTCTTTTCAATCTATGACACATTAGGCTTAACATAGGTTATTTGGGGTAATTATTTAAATCCTTTATGACATTTCATAAAAATTTTGTGAATTTCCAAAGAATATCCCTTGGGAGTGTCAAGATAAGTGTGTTGTAAGTCCCATTTTTGTGCACTGTGATGATTGATTCCAAATCAATGCACCATTTTCAGAGTTATTTCCCCTAGTTACCTCTGTGCTACATCTATATCTACTTGTAGAACCCAAACAAAGATGTAATTTCTTGGAAACCACTAGCCATATCCTTTACCAAAATTCCTTGATATTTTCCTATAATTTGACTAATGCATGGACTTACCCTTAGACATATCACTATACATATTTAAAGGAATATCCATATAGGTATTACTAAATGTTTCTCATCCTATTTTAAAAAGGTTAATTAAACTTATCCTATGATAAAAACTATAACGACCCACACATTTCAAACATAGATATTACATCTTTTAAATGAATATTCATTATATTACACAAACACACACCTGATTATAGTAAATTTATAGTGAATTTGAAAACATGGAGACATAAAAAACTGGTTCAACGGATTTATACATCACATATTACTTATTTCATCATAACTAGTTCCCTTATTAGACATATCACACATAATACCAGTCATCATAACATGGGAAAAGATATATAAGAAAGAGTGAGGTTAGATTCAGAAAGGGTAAACAAAGGAAATATGTAAACATAACGTGAGCATAAGCGTATAAGAACATAATCATAAAATATGATAACTATACCCATCATATCAAAGATCAAAATATTTATTCATGGAATAAATTGGTAGTTTATAAGACATGAATAGTAAAGTAATCAAAAAACATAATCTATGAGAACATAACATTGACATAAGACATGGAATTTTTGTATACACATAAGCATTTAAAATTATTTCCTAAGTAGTCAAAGTTCATTTCCAAAACTATCATAGTGGAATGGGTTCACTCCTTAAACCATCATAGTAGTCAAGGTTCACTCCCAAAAATATCAGTGGAAAAAAATCTCTTACGAAATAGGGTCAACTCCCCATTCCAAACCTATTTATCTCATGAGATGTTAATATTTACCCAATGAATTGGAGGAAGATATAGGTCCCACACATCACATCATAAAAATCATAAAAATATATTCCAAAAGATAATAAATTATTCATCATATTATAACACATGAAAAAAAGTGGATTTAATAAACAATTCATCATAAAAAACCTATGTAAAAGAAACAATTTTTATAATAATTTCATAATTTTATAAAAGTAAATCCTATGGAAAAAAGAAGTGGATTTAATAATTAATTTATCATTGTATAATCTGTAGAAGAAAAATGAGTTTTATAAACATCCTCCTTTTATAAACATAAACCATCCAGATAAAGAATAAAGATGGTATCATTGGATCTTTTACCCAGTAATGATTAAGAAACCTTAAAGTATGTCATCTTAGATGGAAAATTATTTTGAAACAAAATTCACTAGGAAATTTTCTTGAGGAAAATATCCTTTCTTTGAGAATCACCTTTTTAAAAATTAAAAATACATAAAATATTATAGAAATAATTTCCTTTAAATATAACCATTAAAACTTATAAAGGAATAATTAAAAATCATTTAAAACATTTGTTGAAGAAAATATCCATTTCATTTTGAAAATCACTAAAAAATCATAAAATATTTTGGATATAAATTTATTTAAAAATAAACTTTTAAAATTTTAAATGAAAATTTAAAACAATTATTTAGTCATGATAGAGTAAAATACCATTCATACAGTACACATTAAAACAAATACTCCTTTAAAATTTTTAGTAAAATCCAAATGGAGATCGTTTGGAAAATAACATTAAGAATACTTTCAAAAAAATATAAAAAAATAAAACATGGGTAAAAATTTATTTAATAAATAATTTAGAGAATTTTAAAAACATTTTTTTTTAAAAAAATTATAATACATTGTTTTGAAAGAAAAAAATGACTGAAGAGAGAAATAATGATGATTTTTATTAAAAAAATCTTTTGAACTCTTGAGTACATAAAGAGAAGAAAGTGAAGGTAAAACATGTATTCTTATGGAATAAACTAATAATAACAAAAATACATGGTTTTCTTGAGAAATAGATCACAAGGTTTCATTATTGGAAGTATAATGATAATCAATCCCTATAAATGATGATATTATATCATAAAACCCTTATCACTTTAGTAAAAGTGAATCATAATACCCATCAAAGAATAAAATTATTTGAAAAATAAAATATCATGAGATTAAATAATTTCATTATATTACATGTCAAATTGGTTGTATATACACCTCATAAAATAAGATAGGTTTATAACATAATGTATGTCTCACAGAAGACAAATTAAGACAAAAATCTCTTAACACTTTGGTATCTTTTTAATTATAAACCCCATGAAGGACAGATACCCAAATGGATATGTAAATAAATATAATTTTTATATTAATAATCATAAAATACATTAATGGTAACTATATAAATTACATAAAAGAACAATTGGTGCATATAGCATGTATCTCATGGATGTAAAAAGTGAGATGAAAATCTCATACTGTAAGTCTCGAATTCCTTCATACACATTTGATCCTCCTAAAAAATAAATATAAGTTTATTATAAATATATTAAATATATATTATTATATATATTATGCCATATATTATTTACTTATAATCTTTTATCACTATTTTATTAATAATTCCTTGTCAAAATTACTTTTTGAATAATAACTGCTTCATTTTTCACGTATGTTTTGGTTTGGTATTTTTGGTCCTCTTACTTTGATCATGGTTCCATAATATCCAGAATTTTAACCATGGTATAAATATTATATATATTCATAATATATTTATCTATAATAATCAATAAAATTTAGTGATAGATAATGAAATACATTGTTCATGGAGACGGTAGGTCGTACATACACATGAATGTTGTTTCCATTTTCTCGATGGATGAAATGAAATAAAGTTAAATAATATATTTCCATTATAGAATCATTTTTAAAACATATATATCAAATATATTAATTAAATTTATCCTAATTACCTTCCGTGAAGTTCATTAGTGAAAAAATGAATCACATCACTTCATAAGTAAGTAGTCTTCCGTACATATGAACGATGTTATCGTATCCCACATGGAATGAAACGTAAAAAGGTATATGTGATATGAAAATTACATAAGTATAATTATATTAAAAATATAATATATATATATATATACACATATTCATTTAATATGTCCTCATTATCATCCAACTAAAATAGAAATGAAAAACAAATTGCATCGGTCCATGAGGCGGTAGTCTGTGGTACTCACGAATGACGTTATTATTTTCCAGTGGGTTGGTAGGTAAGAAGGTAGATGTGGTATTATAATTATATAGATATAATAATACCATAAATATTATATATAACCATTAAATTTATAGTTATATCCCGCCATGAGAGGTGGTGAGGGAAAACAAATAACAACGGTTCGCAAGACGAGAGTCCATCGTACACACGAATAATGATTCCATATCCTATTTGATAGAAGTGGGGAATTATTTAGATAATTACATTAACAAGATAACATAATATTATATATAATATAATGAGGTTATTATATCATTTTTTTAATAATAATTGAAATAGGTGGAGGAATAAATAAAATAACACTCTGTTAAGAACATTACCTCTTCTTCAGAAAACATTTTTTGGTTTGCACCAAAAGGTTTCCTATATTGGATTTATGAACAAAATAAGGATTCTAGGATGATATAATGTAATTAAGTAAGTTATTTGGGTATTTATTTTCAGAACCAATGGATTCTGGAAGTGTGAAGAGTATATTAGAGCGGGTGGCCTTTTATAAGTGAGGTGAGTGGCACACTTGTTATTTTTGAAAACAAATTGGTGTTACCACATTTTTAACATGCCAAAAGGCTCCAAAATGGGATATTGTCAAATATAAGAGTTTATAAGGTTTAAATATTTCCATAAAATGGGTTTTGAAAAATTTTATACATCATTTTACCTCTTATTGTTTTATTTTAACCCAAAAATAAACTCATTTTCACCTTAACAATGGTAATTAATTTTTTACTGCTTTTACTATTCATAATGGTCAAAAAATAAGTTGACCTTATAAAAAAATATAAATAATTCTAATTAAAAATATTTAATCCATTTTTCAAAATTAAATTTTTAATTGTGACAAAAATTAATTTAAAATTAATTCCACAAACGTGACGAAAAAGTGGTTTTCCGAAGAGAAATGTTTTAAAAGTTTAAAAAGTGTTTATATCAGCTTTAAATATAAAATTTATTACAATGACCTAATAGGATTAATAGATATATATTTGAGCTAATTTTACTTTTAAAACAAAATTAAAATAAAATTTATCTCATAAATTCTTTGAATGAAAAGGTAATGTTTTAATAAAAACGATATTTTTCATTATTCACTAAAATTTAATATTTTTAGAAAATTCTCAAAAAATTAATTACAAGATAATTTTGAAATTATTATTTCAAAAATTAAGTTAATTTTATTTAAAAGTTTCAAAAAAATATTTTAAAATAAGTGTTTAAAATGTGACAAAACTACTTTTTAGAAAAATACAGTTTTCAAATGTAAAATTAGATTTATTCTTATCTCTTATGTAGAAAGCACATGATATGAATGTTAAAAAATTTAATGAATATATAATGTATAAATTTCATTAAGATAATTTTATAAAAAAATATTTTTAGAATTTTTTGAGGTAAAATGCATTTGTACACATAAAAATAGTTTTTCATAAAAGTATTTCCTTTGTTTTCAAATGATTTTTATATTAATTTCTTATTAATTGTTCACCAAATAATTAATTATATATTCATTTTTAAACCATAAATTTTCAAAATTTATTTAATCCTATTTATACCCTCCATTCCAATAACTAGGTGATAGCTATTAAATTATATTATCTTAATAGTATGTCATGTTTCATTTAAACTAGGTGTTGTTTATAATGAAAGATACACTAAATGTTTTAGGTAATGCAAGATAAACTTAGTTTTGTGTCTAACGCAAGATAAAATCTATTTTTTAGGTGACACAGAATATCAAAAATATGAAATTTATTTTTAGAAAATAATATTTCATGAAATCTAAAGGTGTTATTATTAGGGTATATATACATAACCCTTTATTACATCAAAAAATGTATTAAGGTTAAGATTTGTGATGGTAAGATTTTATTAGGGTAGTTTGGCATACATTTTTTAGGTCATGATCTTAATAATATTGAAATAGTTTTTATCATTATTTATTTTTTGAATCTCAACTTGGGATTAATCAAGGGAAAATCCCAATGATGTTATCTCCCTAAGAATATATGATAAATGGGATTCATAGGGTATGATCCTAATGTACAAGGTCATTGCTAATTTCATCTTTGTCAATTAGACTTTATTTTAACCATTAATATACTAATATTAACGGTCACTATACAAATTATATACTATCAAAAGTTATGATGCTTAACGGTCTCCAATTGGATATTACTTATAAGTGTTCAAAATAACCGTTGTAGTGCATGTGTTTTCTATAACCACATTACATATATAAGGAATTTATTAATTTAGAAAGGGAATTCCATTTATAAATGGTTTGTTTGTTACAATTCCTTACTATTATGTAGTTGGAGAACATAGTTATAGAGATACATGTGTTTGATAAAGATCATGTTAGATCTCTTCATGAATTCAATAGCTTTTATTTTTTACTAGTGGTCATTTTTTTCTACATTTATATATTTTTTATTTATATTTATTATCAATTTTACAAAGTTCCATGAGGTTACATTGTTTGATTTAATGAATAGATATTGAGTTCAACTCAAATTGATTCCCCAAAACAATTAGAGTTAATCCAAAATAGTTTTGAATGAGTATTCACAAGGTATTTCATATGATTTAATATATAATTAAATTAATAATACATTTCTGTAAGAATTTTTGAATATAACAAAAAGTAATTTTGGATAAGATTTCACAATTTTTTATATGTGATAAAATATAAGCTAAAATGAAACAAAGTATATGAGGCTTTTGTGTAAGTGGGATATTAAAGGAGATATGTCGTAAATCCTTTAGACATATGATGTGTTTTAGCCTATATCATAAGGTATGATATAAACATGGTGTATGATATTAAATTTAGAAACCAAGGGTATGTGATATTTCTTGAATTTGGTAATATTTTCTAATACTATATATAGATATCATATAGACTTCCCTGGTCAGTCATATTATGTGACACTGAATAATCGTACCACCCTGAATCATAATGTATGATTTATTTGTCACTTATATGATAAACTAAAGACAATATAGTGTAAAAAATTAAACACTCACATCTTATATATGTGGTCTATAATTTATTAAATGTTTTAAATCATGAAATGGTTAAGAGTTAGGTGTATTCGTGCTATGGTTACATAAACTAGATGAGTAAAATTTAATCATATTTTTTAATGCAAGAGGAAATGAATATTCACTTGAGTAACCCCCTCGAGGGACCCATATAAATATATAAAACCCATTTAATGGTTATTTGAAATTATTATATGTAATTTTATGAAACTCCATCATATTATATCTCCTTACACTTCACCCTTATCATTCATGAGGTACTATAATTTTGTGGGTGATGAGAGGATCATGCTCAAGTTTTTATAAATTAAGCACGTCCCATGGATACCTCCATAAAAGGGATGTCATTTGGTTGCCTCTATAATATTCTTAATCGAGAATGGATAAAGATTGTTGTTGTTGTGATCAATGATATAAGGTTCAAATTCATGGGTTTCTTCTTTTATAGTTTTTATGATTTAGTATATCTATCATGTTCAATCTGGGATTTAGATTTCTATATTGATTATTCTATATTTAACAGGTGTCATTAGATCATTTAAAACCCAGTAGTTAAACCAAGGGAAGTCTTTTAATAAACACTTTTACCTTAAGATAGTTTGAATCTAGAAACACTCTTAGAGTTCCATTTCTGGAAAAGATTAATTTAAAAAGAAAATTATAGCACATTTATATAATTAGGTTTCATAATAAAATATTGGCCTGGTTTAATAAATCACTTATCAATGGAAACCCATTAAAAAGGGTCATGGACTATGAGAGATCCATATAATCACAATCGGTTAAATTAATTTTTATAAGTAAATAAAAAATAAAAGGAATTTACTTTATAGATTCACAAAAACTTCATCAAAATGATTAATTCATCACATAGAAAATTTTAATTAAAACCATTCATTTATATACCTAAAATATAGATGTGCATCATTATTAATATAAGAAAAACTATAGGCAAGAATGTTACTGTCAAAACTCATGAATCAACCGGTGAGTCAAGACTTAATTTAATTATTTATAGTGATCTTTATAATTCTATATTATCATTGGAATCCCCTAAAACCATTAAATCATATCTCCATTAACAAAAATAATAATATAAATAGCCATCATAAATCCATAATAAACAAAACATCATGTAAACCCAAACAAAAACTACTAAAATTATCCGAAAAAATAATATCCCTAAGCCCAAAAAATCCAAGGAATGTCCTTGAAATTTTATCCTATAAATCATGAAACTGTAGGTCAAATAATACCTTAATCACTTCCCATCAAAATAGTAATTAATATAAGTAAATAATCACATAGAGGCCTCATTTAATAAAGAAGGAATAAATCTATGTGATCTAAGATGGATTTCACCAAGACTTGGTGAAATATCTTCCCAAATACCTAAAGATAAGATAATTCAGAAAGAAACTGGGTACATAGAATAAAAGAGATGGAGTGATTCATACCATTTGATTAAAAGATAAAAAAACCCAAGGATCCTTCATGAATCAAGGAGAAAGAGGATGGGTTAAGGGACTAGGGAAATCTTAAAATTTAAATTTAAATGTATTTGAAGGGATTGATCTTGAAGGATACACAAGAGGGGTTTGAAGGATAAGGAAAAACTATAAAATTACCCTATTTGAAAAGAATAATGGGTACAAGACATTGGATACCCATTATGGGGCCTCTGGATACCTGGTTTTCACCCGTAGACCACTTGGGCTACTACCCAGGCCACCAAGTATGCATTACACTCCACCATATACCCAATACCACCTAAAATTATTAGACTAAAAATTCTACCACCCCTTGGCCACCCAAACTCCCTCACCTAGTTACAAACCTCAAAACATCTATAAAACACCCAACATTACATCCCCAAACACCTGAGACCATATATGAATCCTTGAAATAAAAATGACCCCTCAATAATGGTTAAAATTTCAAACAAGATCATACATTAACCATCAAAATCCCATTATTAAGACCATAATTAAACATTATTTAAGGTAATAAATACATGATCCATTACAGCCTACCTATCATAGGATTTATTATCCCAATATTTTTTGAAATATATTTATTAAAAGACACACCGGTCCAAAATTTCTAATTCACACCTTGATACATCAATTAAATCCATGTTACGTAACTTCTAAACCCACCCCATGTCCCAAAAGCCAACCAATTTTGGATCCCAAATCACTAATCCATAATCTGATCTCATATAAAATACCAGAAACATACCTCATAACCTATCACAATTATCCACTCTATTTCTAATTTATAACCCCTAAATTGTATCCATACCATATAAAAATTACAAAATTCCAATATCCATATATATAGAAATGATATAAAACTCATTTCCACAACATGATTTTGATGCAAGACTCCTAAAAAATGAAATACTAACCTGAAGGTTTTGGGATTCATTATAAATGATCGATCCCATATGTAACATATAATTTCCATACATAACAGAAGTTCCTATTTGGAATATTTCCAACTCAAATTTTTTAAGATTAAAGGGATTATCCATAATTTACATGGTGAGGAACACCATGACCATTGAAAATTTTTCTAAAGAACATTAAAAAATGTTTTTTCTGTAACCAAGAGAGGATATTTTCATGTTAATTTGAAATTAATTTATAACACAAGAAGAAATAATACTATAGTAATAATTTCTTTATTCATTGATGGTTTTGATTAATCAATCTTAATCATTGTATCTTAATTTTTTCATGTGGATCCAAAGTAAATCCTTTCTAGTATTGACTCACATGTGCTCCTTCGATCTCCGAATAATAATGATAAAACATTGAGTGATAGCATGGTTTATTGATTTTCTTAGGTTGTTCACTGTGATCACTTCACATACATTTAGTCTTGAAGGAATCTCTATTTTTACTTTCAATATTGATAAGTAGAGATGAGGAGGAGGATATTGAGAGGAATGTTGTGAAAAATGATTAACATATTCACAATTAATATAGTTATCTATTTATAAACGCATGGTTAGGGTTTAATATTTAATAATTGAATAGTTTACCTTAATAATAAATTAAACCTTTCATTAACCCCATTCTATATAAAATAATAATATTATTATTTTATGTCATGGAGTTCACAAACTAGCGTAATGATAAATAATATTTTTACAATCTAGTAAAAAAAATATTTATCATCAGACCTGAAACTCGGTCTGTTATTCATCCTCTTCATTTATTTAATTCTAAAATAAATATTTAAATAATTATTATTCATTCAATAAATAAATAAATATTTTATTAATGGTCTGATGAATAAATATTTATTTAATTTTCCTTTAACTAAATAAATTATTGATTTAATAAATAATTATCTATTACCTTGGTAATTATAATAGATAAATAAATATTATATATTTTCATAATTAAACAATTACCTTGAAAATTAATATTTATTTAGTATTTTATATCATTGAATAAATCCTAAAAAATATATTTCTTCTCAGTCTAGATAATAAAAGTTATTTCAATTGTCAAATAAAAAATATTTAACTAAGATTAATGAAAACACTTTGTGTTAGGCCCTCTATGCCTCTTCCTTAGTAGAATTAGGTAGACTTAATTAATGTTCAGGATTTATATCAAGAAATAGGTCAAGGAACCCACAAGGGAAGAATATATGTCATAATGAAAATAAACACACATGAATTCTCACTATGTGATATAATTTGTTTGTAATGATATATCATCATGTTGGTTTCACACATATTTCATCAATATATATTCTTTATATGTATTTCTTTGACTATCTAAAATGAACTTGTCTATAAAACATGGTCCTGGAATATAATGTGATGGTTCTATTTCAATCAAAGGGTTGAGATATCAACTTCCATAAATATGGAAAAGGTAAATACTTCCTCGACTTGTTTATTAATAACATATCATTTATGATATACACACATTCATCATAAAAAAAATGTTTCCATGATTTACAGTAATACATATATGGGTACAAGTCATGGAATACATAAATAATAATCTTAAAGTCTATGTATCATTAAATATTCTCATAAACTAGAATATTCAATGACCTGTAAACAAGTGGAATTCTAACTATCAGGTTTGTTCTTAGAATCTCCCAGTAAGGAGATTACCAAGTGTGAACTTTATGGGGTAAAGTTTCATCCACTTATAAGTAATATAACCCTGCAGTCAATATAATATATTTCCCATTATTGAATTTAATCTGGTCATAGAAAAATATTTAATAATATTATCATAGTATTTCAAGGTTCTCATCATAGAAGGGACCATCTATGCCCTTTTCAGTTCGATAGATACTTTAGGAAATTATTACATTAAAATAATGTAGTATAATAAACAATGTGTAATAAAATATTTTACTTATATTAACTTTTTTGAATATTCATATGATATAAAGTACAAATGGTTGGTTTTAGAACAGCAACTCCAATAGACTTCCACTTTAACTAGATTCAACTACTAATGACTTTTAGTACACTATATATTTCATATTGATCATGCCTCTATTGAGTTAAGGATTTACTTAAGGGTTCCGCCATATTGTCTTATGTGGAAACTCTACTAATTATGAAATCACCTCTCTAAGAAAAATCCTTCAAGAGATGATATTTTTAGAGTATGTACTTTGTCCACTAATGTGAAATTGTATTCTTTTAAAGATACATCATTATAGTATTATCACTTTATAGTGTAATATTTTATTTACTATTATACATCATTCAAGATCTTTGATGAATTTTTATATCAAAACCACTTCTTTAACTACCTATGAAGCTATAATTTACTTAGAATCTACTTAAAAATTGGTGACCAAAGCTTTATTTGAGATTTTCAAGCACAGAACACTTCCATTGAGAATTAAGATGTATCCCAAATATGATTTCATATCATCTTAATATATTTTTAAACTAGCATATATATATCTCTTTATGACTAGATCCTCATCTCCACCATAAACTAGGAACATATCCTAAGTTCACATTAGATACTTAATGACATTCTTGACTTCCATCCAATGGTGGTCTCCTAGTTCATCTTGATAACTTATTACTAATCTTTAGGAATGTGAAACATCTATCCTAGTTAATATAATAGTATACATGAATTAACTAATTACTAACATTTATGTAATCCTTATATTTTTCTATCTCTCCTCATATGAATGAGGAAACATTTTCTTAGAAAGATAAATGTCATCTAATGCTAGAACAATCCTCTATTTGATATTTTTATAGTGAATCTCTTCAGTATTTTTTCAATATACCTACTTTGACTTAGTCTAAGTGGCCACTTAAATCTATCATAATAGATTTTGATCCCAATAATATAGGTTGCTTCACCTAAGTCATTCATAGATAAGTAAGTTTCTAACCATGCCTTCATAGACTATAATACTAGTATTTCATTTTCTATATGTAGTATGTCATTCACATAAACTATTAGTAAAAAAGCTTCACACTCATTAAACCTCTTATAGGCACAATTCTCTCATTCATTATTTATGAAACCAAGCTCTACAATCGCTTCATAAAATAAAATGATCCATGACCTGGATTCTTTCTTTAGTCCATAAATGGATCTCTTCAACTTGCATACCTAATTAGCATCATTTGGCATCATAAACCCTATTGGTTGTGTTATATAGATATATTCCCAGAGCTTCTTATTAAGTAAATCTATTTTGACATTCATTTTTTGAATCTCATAGTCATGTAAGGTCTCAATAGAAAACAAAATTTTGATAGATTTTATCATATAAACTAATGAAAAGTTTTATTCATGGTCTATGATTTGAAATTGTTTAAACCATTTTAAAAAATAGTAATGATTTATAGGTACTAACTTTTCCATCTATTTCCATCTTCTTATTGAATATCCATTTGGAACTAATGAAATTTATATCCATTAGAGGATCTACCAAAATCCATACTTGGTTTTTGTATGTGGAATCCATTACAAAATTCATGGATTCTTTCAAATTGGTAGCTTCTATACAATTTACTAATTCTTAGTAGTGATAGGATCATTATTATCAACTAATAATGATCCACCATCCTCATTGACTATAAAACCATATCATTATGGTTCTCTAATCTATCTTTTACTCCTACGAAATACTTGAGTCACCAAAACTTCCTCTTCCATGGGATTTGTGGGATTTCATAATATTATAAATCTTGTATATATTTATCCTAGACTTTATCAAATTATATCTTGATCCCACTATGTAATACCTCATGTTTATATGATATTTTTTAAAGAAAAGAGAATTTGGATTTTGAATTGGTGAAAGGGTCAAATTTTGGATCAGGATTCAGAACATAATTTTGAGAATTTGGGAATCCCTAAGGAATATATTTGGATAGTATTCAAGGCTCATACTGAATATAGGGGCTATGGGGTTTCATATAAATCCTTGGTAGCAAGGATATAGGTTGTTTATAGCCTATAGCCACCATCTAGCCCATAGCTTGGCTAGCTTATAGGGATCACCAGCTTTCTCATGGATCTAAAAAGGGGAAAAAGACTATTCCCACCCCCTCAAATTTTAGGATTTGGAATCCCCCTTATTCCCATTCTCTTATATCACATGGCCAAGGGGTTTACTCCCCTTTATTATCCTCTTTAATCCCCTTCAAGGTGGTGTTTTTTCTAGCTTCAATAAATAATATGTGGTACATATTCGACTCTGGTGATCTACATAGACCATCTCCTCCTCTTATTTTAATTTTATTTTCTCCTACCTTAGGGTTTGGTTCTAATTCCACCGGAGCATGGTAGAATCATCCAAATGATATGGGGATTTCATTTTTCTTTTGATGAGGGAATCTCAAGAAGACATATGCACCTAGTTTCTTAGAAATTTGGTAAGATACGTCATCATTGTGAGTTTTCTTATTTTTTTCCACAAATTTCAATTAAATTAATTATGATTGTGGTTCCATATGTTGGGGTATTGGATTATCTTGGGTTGAGAATCATTTCAAGGATAACTGGTACCCCATTGCTCAAATTTTAGATGCACGATTAAGGCTTGGTGATTTATGGTTCATTATGATAAGTTTAAATTGAATTAATTAATTAATTAATTATAAATGTTATATTTAATTAATTATTAAAATTTGGTTTGATTTAGGAGATCAGGTCATTGAGATGAGCTTGGTTGATCATGGAAGAGGTTGGGTGGGATTAAATAATCCTTGGTATCTATTTTCATCCCTTGGAAAGTAACTAGAAAGACTCTTCAAAGGTAGGTGGTATTTCATATGATCCCCTTTTATTTTTATATTTTGATATGTTACTTTATGAATATTTGATCTCTTGAGCTAAATTAAATGTTTCAATTGAAATGGTTCGATAATTTAATGCCTTTAACTAAATGAGTAAGAACCCATGCCACATTGGTCACAGGGTGATTACTTGATGCCTCTATCATTGATGGATGAGTTTATGACTTGAGTAAGGCCTAGTGATAAATGAACCCCATTTGAGTGGTGAAACATATAAGAACCAAGATGAGTGGCCCTTTTTGGGAGCCTTGGACACCCCCATTAGGGGTGTATAGTGACTTTAAATGATCATCACCTGTAGACCTTAGGAACCTTAATTGAATCATTAGATTTTTTGGTTTCATAATGTTGAACTAGGGTGAGTGGCCCTCCCCTGTTAATGTGATCGAGCCTATTTAAACCTACCTTAAGTGAAGTATAATTGGTTTGGGTGAACAGATCAATCAATAGTGACCTTGATGACTTATATGGGTTGTGGGATATCTCTTTTGACTAGTTCCAGTGTGCCAAACCCTATGTAGCTAGTGTTTCCGAGTTATCCTGATGATGATGTTGAGAAATGTAGTGTCCTATGGGTGTTGGGTGTTGACCCAAGACCTAGCTCGAGACCAAGGACTCATGTGAGGGTGCATCTCTTTTGTTATGTCCTAAGGGACCCTAGTGGGTTCCCCATTGACTAACCAACTTGGACTTGATGTGTTTTCCAATGGGTAATTATTATTATGAGTGTCACCTTATAAACTCAGTTACATTTTTATTTATCTAGAATATGGTGGATGAGGGGGGTCAGGAATGCAGTTGACTCCTTGTTTCTTTTTATATTAATTTATTCCTACTTGAGTCTCTAGGATGATGGGAGCCCTAGGCAGCTGTTTTCTTTTGTAGGTTATTATTATTGTCCTTGGGATGGGTATATTATCCCTAGTGTATGAATGTTCCATGAGTATGGGTATATGATCTATTATTGGATGAGCCTCCATGCCATGGGGATGGTTATATTACCCTCAGTTGGTCCATACTCTCTAGATGATCTAGGGATATGTATATTTACCCTAGATAGAATTATACCATATGTGTTTGTTCTATACCACATGGACGGGTATATTATAACCAACAATCCTTTGCTCTATGGATTTCTCAAGATTACCTAGGGATCATTCATAGGGATATATTGGTTGGCATGGTCTACACGATGTTCTCAAAGACACCCCAGCACTGGTCTAACCAGGTATGGTTGATCGAGGTCTTAGGCCCGAGGATCGAAACTAGTTACTATGGTTGGCATGGTGTACATGATGTGCTCAGATACACTCTGTCATTAGATCAGGGTTGGTGTCTTTTATTTATTTTTTCATAGTTATTTATTTATTTCAGTTGATTATGTCACATGCATATATCATAGAATATTCCAATTAGTGCAGGACCACGTCGGTGGTTCCCTACTAAGCTATGTACTCACACCCAACTTGGGCTGCCATTGCTCATGGATTCATGTATAGTTATCTCATGGTTATTGTAGGAACGGGTTAGACTAAGGCCCATGGATTAAATTTTAGTCATTCAGCTAGACAGTATAAATGGTGTTTGGATCATGGGGTTTGATATGTCCCAAAGATATCATGGAGCCAACATATTTATATTATTTTATTCAAGGTTTCTTATGTAATCATCCTAGTGGGTGGTCTATTATATGTATGAAATGGCTACTTGGGACTTTAATACATTTCATTTATTATATAATTATTTATAGTTATCTACATTAATTTTTAGTTTATTTTTAGTAGATATGTATTAGATTTGGTTATTTAATTATAAAGACTATTGGGCACTCTCATATAGGAGTAATAATATCCTCACAATGACATCTGGGACCCCCACTACTAATCATAAATCACTATTTTATGGGGAGGCTCACCTAAGATCATGTGAAATTTCGGTCAAGTTACTATTCATAGAGTGAGTTGGGAGAAGATATTAAGGTGTCATTAGAGGTGTATTTTATTTTTTCTTGCTATTTAGGGAGACAATAGAAAAGATATATTGGAATGTGTCAAGACTTGTGATGCAACCTAAAATTTTCTATTATGAACACCTCTTCTGATGGACATCCAGGTTACCATGGGTATTGGATTAATGTTCTAGGGTTGCGCTATTATGCTTATTGTGGTTTTTACCTAGTGTGACATGAATGAGATTTGAGATTAATGGTTGATGAGTTATTGGATTTTTTTTATCTTATCCTATTTTAAAGAGACCAGTTCTATATTTTTATCATTTCTTATAGAATCAAAAGGGTTCTCATGAATCATATTAGTCATGTAGGATTTACATGATATATAGGTCATGTTTGTGAGATTTTTATTACTAATGATAGAGGTCTGGTTATTTAAAGTATCAATAACTACTCATATGGTGTTTTCCTATATAAATACTTGTGTAATTATACTTAATTGAGATAAATTATATATGTATTTTTTCATTTAATGGTAGGTCATGTGGATCCATGATGAGGAACTTAATGAAGATTCAATTATCCATGTGCACAGGAGGTGAAGTGACACTAGTAGGTTAATAAGTCATAGGATATCTAGGTGGAAACCCCTTGGGAATGATGATTATTTAGGTTTTGATATTTAAAGAGTTTGTAACAACCTATATGGGGTTTTCCTATATAGCTTGGAATGTAATTTTTCTTAATCGAGTTGTTTATTATGTTTCCCTTGGTACGGGTCATCTAGGATGATTTCATTGGTTATAGATCTCTTAAAATGATATGGTTATTCTATAGTGTAATTCCACATGTAGATGCTCATGAGAATCAGTTCCCTTATGGATAGATAGTTTGGCATGTGATGTATGTTGTTTTATGTATACGAGACTCTAAAGTGGGTGGTTGGAATGTGAGATGCCTTGGTTTAGACATTTTTGGTTTTCAGTTTGTGAGTTAGGTGGGAAGATATAGTGACCTTGATACATGACTCGGTGTTTCAGTGAGTTCATGTTGAGCTATGTTTTGTTGCAAGGAAAAACCTTAAGAGGGGTTATCATGGGGTTTCTTAGCTCCTTAGAGGTTTAAAGCACAAGTATGTGAAATATTTTGAGATCGTTACTTATAGGTTCCATAAAGTATACAATGTAATCATGGAAAATCCTTAGTTTACTAGTGATGGGAAGCACAGTTAGGTGCTTCGAGGCATGGGAATGGTGTAGATATAGTGTGACCAGGTATATAGTATAGGAATAGGGATGACTAGGAATTTTTCCTTGGGTGATTAGCATTGTGAGTGATATTGATTTGAGAGGTGTAGAACTTAGAGTGCCTAGGTATCAAGTTTATATTAAAGGGTAAGATTATTTGGGTTCTTTTCCCAATTTTTATGAGAAAGTATAATGTGCATGTGAGCATGGGTAAATGATCGAGGCTTTGAAATGATGCAAGTGGTGGCTAAGTGTGTCATTATATTTACAAATTGATTTTTTGGAGATCATAGTTAGTGATGTTGGTGCCTAAACCTAATTATGATGGCATGGGACTCGTGGGAGTGTAAGTCAGGTGAAGGAATGGTTGGTACAAGATTATATACCCACTTTATAGGATGATATGGGAATAGTAGGATCCTTTTTTGTGTTGTTCCCATTTAAATTATAATCATTGAGTGCTCGTGAATGAGATGAGGGTCAGGAAGCTTTGGTCTGATGCTTATGGCCATGACTACCCAGGGCTTGAATAAGGATTTTTCAAAATTTCCTTAAATGGTAGAGGAAATAATGGAAATGGATCAGTTGTAGTGATGTAGTAGATCCAGAAGTGGTAAGGAAAGGGTTTCTTGTGAAGGGGTGAGTGTGGCTTAGGAGAAGAAACATGCATGCTTGGTGATAGGGAATATGGGGCCACATAGTTGGTGGTGTACCAGTGGCTGATGGAGGAGGTGACCCTCATTAAGGGTTATTTTTTTAGTTGGAGTCATGGATGAAATTCCCATGGGATGAGTATGGGTTATGAGTTATGTTTTAGTTTATAGCTCAAGTTTGATTGGGTTTGGATATGTCCATTCATCACATTCGGGGATGTAAAGGTCAGGATAAGTGGTGTTCGAAATTTGACCTCATGACATGATGATAAGGAAAATTTTATAATGGGGAGTGGGAGTTCGATTGAGAGTGTGAGACCCTTGTGTAATAAGGTTCATGGGACTATGAGATTAGTAATTGTATGAACATCTTGGAATTCTAATTTTGGTGAATAAATTAGACATGAGTACTTCTAGATTCATTGGTTAATTCTAGGTAAAAATTTGAATACATTATCAGGTGGAGAATGATTGTGGGTATTAGCCTATATATGAGTTGAGACAATCCAAATGTGATTAGTTCAATGGGGAATCGATACTTGTGATAGGGCACGACGGTGTTTTTGGATGATTGAAGACTCAACCATGAAAATTACATTGAAATTGGGGCATGGACTTCAGTGGAAAAATGGATTATCATGGGATGAATCTAAGCATAAAGAAAATTTATCGGGTATTTTTGGTGATGCATCAATGGCTGGAGATGATAATTTTGTGACAGGTTATCCAAGGGAGGTCGAACTAGTGGTATCATGGGTGTGTGGGTGTGGTGAGCCTAAAACCAATTTGAGTTTCTCATTTTGGAAATTATGGGGGTGTTTTGAGAATTGCTCAAGGATTTTGAAGGAAACTTGGTTTAATTGTGTTATTCTTGGACAATGGAGGATTATATGACTTTTTTATAATTTTAGAATGAAGATAGGAATCAGTTTTAGACTATTTATTTCCCATATGTTTTAGGTGTGGTCAATTTCAAACCACATTGGGTGCATCATTGGAATATGGGCATGTAGTTCAATAAGAAATTCCAATAGTGAAAGAACCATGGAATTAGAATTTAACATTATGAGATAAGACCTATAGTGGGGATTTATATAGGATAAATGGATAATTAACAGATAAAATGATCATTTTTTTAGGAATGAAGGGTTCAAGTAAATACCATCTCAGTGTTTTTGGTAGTTTTTATATATGTTGGATCATTTTTTAGTGACTAATGTGCCTTGATTTTTAAGTTTATATTTAGAAATATTTGGGGAATCCAAGGTGGGATGCAACCATTTGGTGAGGAATTGATGTCTCTGGTAGGTAGGAAGTATATTTGAGTGACAATCGATACTTCTCAAGGATAATAAGTGTTATTATGGGAAGTTTAAAATGACTCATATTCATGTGAGCTTTTGGAATTCAAGGAGATTTTTTATTTTCAATTGCTGAGCGGAAAAAAAATTGAACTAGGATTCAGATTATCATTATAAGAGCTTGAGCATTGATAAGGTGTATATTTTTATGGGGATTCAGGATCATAGGGAGTACGGGGAATTGGGGGAATGATGGATCTATCCCTAGGGTGGCTGGGTTACAAGGTAGTTATAGCCTATAGCCAATGGCTATCTTGATGGTAAATTTTCTATCCTATGGGTTTAAAAGTGAAAAATACAACTTTACCCCATAATATTTTAAGAGGGGAAACTCCCTTCTTCCCCTTATCTTCTCTCATGTGGATAGGGGGTTCCCTGTCCTTTCTTCTTCTCTTAAATCCTCTTCAAGAGGGGGTTTTAAATGGATTCAAGCAATATTATAAGGAAAATTTTATACTCCAATGAATTCTGTAGAACCTCTCCTCCTTTTTTTCTAATTTTCTTTTCTTTCGACATAGGTTTGCGCTCTGATTCTACTATAGTATGGTGAAATTTGTTGAATTATATGAGGATTCCTTTTTTTTATGATAAGGGAATCCTAAGATGCCATCTACACCCAATAGATCAGTGATTTAAAAATTTACATCACCATTGTGAGTTTTCAAAGGTGTTTTCCCAAATTTCAATTAAATTAATTACGTTCTCAATTTCATAGTTTGGGGCCTTGAATTATCCTAGGTTAAGGAGTGTGTTGAGGAGTGTATTGGGGATATTCTTTACCTATTTTCTCAAAGTTTAAATAAGAAATTAAAGACCAATTATTTATGTATAATTATTCTGAGTTCAGATTGAATTAAATAATTAATTATAAATTTAATAATCATTATGAAAAATATTGAAACTAGAAGTGGTTTTTTTTTATTTGGAGACTGTTTAATCTTCCACTAAATGATTTCATTATGGTTTTCATAAAGATCCACTAAAGTTGGTGTCAATAATTATCCCATGTTTTTTTCAAGCATTTAATAGTGGTTTATAGTAACAGTCATGAAATGTTTTTTATCATAGGTTATTACAGTTTTTCACATCAATTTTAGGTTTCCAAATATTTTAAAACTATATCAGTGGTTGAAACTAAAAAAATAATTAATAATATATTGTGATGAATTAAAAATAATCTATATATATTATATCATATATTAGTGATTTAAACTGCTACTATATATAGACTCTCAAAGAAAATAAAAAACATAGAAGTTTTTGTCCCCATAAAGGACTAAACAAAGAGAGAAACAGACACATAAACAAAAATAAAAACTGATAATAATAAACACATAAATATTGAAACAATATAAATTTTAAGTAACAAATATATATATATAAATAAATAAATAAAGTTTTAGATGATGATTTTAGTTAGACAACATCATAGGATTCAAATTCAAGCAATGTCACTACCTAATGAACTAAGATCATTTATGTCTCTGTATCCATATCTATATTTATCTCTACTACCTTGTCCTATCATTGATATGAAAATTTTCCTAAAAATTAAATATTTCTATAAATTTAAATTTCAAATTAAAACTAATAAAATTTGTGTAGAAAATGATTAGGAAATTGTGTGATTTACCTGCTCAATTAGACCATCCATCAACACAGTGTCATCAGGGACACATCCATTCATCTTCTAATATAATTCAACTAATTATTTTTGTATAGAAACAAAATTCACATCATATAGTTGTATATGAGTCCCAAAATGTTGGATTGTGTTCCCTATTGCTAAATTATATTTAGAATTAGAAGAAATTGCATCTGAGCATCTAGAGGTGTGGAATAAATATAACCTAGATTAGATGATACTGGAATCCCTAATGACCTACCAAAGACCTCAAATGGTAATTGTCCAAAACCAAACCCACACACATGACTAATACGCACCTTCCCAAGGACCTAACCAACTGGATCATCCTAAAATTCCAATAAGGACTGTACGGGATTATCATCCCATAGTTCTTTTATTTTTAACTATAAATAAAATATTAATAAAATCTAAAGTAATAATTATTAAAAAAGTGACAATTAAAAATAAAGTGTGATTCTAAGTGAGAGGTAATATATTATTAAAAACACTAGTTATCAAACTAAGTTTACATTGAGCATTGACATGTAAATTTTTAACAACTAAATTTTTTTATAAAATATAATAGATATTTTTGATGAAATACAGTTTGAAAATTGTAAATGAATGGTCACGTAAATATATTTGGTTTAAAAAGTTATTAAAATATTGAAAATGTTTTTTTGAACAATTAAAATGAAAAAGTAATTCATACCCCAATGTATTCGGTAGGATCATTCACATAAATCCCACCAAATTTCATATGAACATCCAACCAAAGGTTCCTCCATGATATTTTGTACCCTAAATTATTTTTCTACATTAAAAATATATAAATAAATATTTTAATATATAAAAAAGATAATATTATCATATAAATATTTTAACTGATGAAAATATTGCTATAGTTGATATTTTTCTTGAAAAACTCTTCAAACCAGTAGTGTAGCTAATGATTTGTTTTAATTTCCTTAATATATTTTTTCTGGAAACTTTATAAGATAAATAATAGGTAATTTAATAGTAAGATACAATTTTTCATATCCTTTTAATATGCTTGTATATATGTCAAATGTGATTAATATAATAATATATTCTTCAATATTGTCTTCTTCTCATGGAGATGGATATCAAAAAACACTTTTCACTACTCTTGAGGTACCCCTACAAGTACCTTATCATACATCTGTTGAGTGGTTAATGATGTATCACTAAATTCACTTGACAATCACCATTTAAATTCTTTTCATTTCTTACACAAATTTGTTAACATCCACTTTCAGGTACTGAGATCACTGACGGTAAAGTAGAAAAATATCTGTACAAAGACATTAATTTTTTAAATATTTAAGTTTAATTAAATAATGAAATTCAATTGAGGAATAATGTATTAAAATTACCCTTATCTGTGAATCAAATGCCTCATTCTTCTAATATTGAGTCATATTCCTACGATCAGAATATGTAATCAGAAGGGTCACCGGCTCAGTTGAAAAATCACCTAGAATCTGTCTAAATATTTCTTCAGTATCATCTTTGGGGACCTAATAATAATAAAAATGGTCAACTATCTTTAATCCATTCATATTTCATATATCTAAACTACCCATTTTTCTCAATAGTAATATTTCTTAAATAATTTATAAAAAAATAATTTATAAATAAAGAAAGATAAAATAACATTATTTACATTAAAAAATTACCAATAATTGACCCTCCAAAATCCTCACAAAGAAACATGAGTGACCACTTGTTTCCTAGTTGTAGGTTTTTCAAGTGTTTAACCTACTAAATTAGGAGGAAATGTTCCAGATTCTAATGGGAGGGAGATAGAGGGAAAGGCATACTCTAACTGGAGATAGATGGAGTGCATCCCAAATTCTATAAGGAGGGAGCCTGAGGGGTCATCAGAAAACACTGATGACATCTTCATGGTCTAGGGAAAATCAATTGGAAGTTGAATTCAATCAGTTAATTACTTCTTCCTTGGAATTTATATCATTTAAACTTTTAAAAAAAATTAGAAAATATATTTTAAAATATTCATGTAGAAAAAAGAAATTAAGAAATGAGAAAATATTCACAGTACTAAAAAAACATAATATACATAGGTATGTAAATGAATGAATCCACATAAAAACAAATATAACATTTAATTTTTCCAAATTAAAAAACTCAAGTATAAAAATAAATTTAATTATGATAACAGATCCATGGTACTGTAAATGAATAACTTATAACATGGGTAGTTGATAAGTTAATGGATGGTTTTACATACAGTCATTTTTACCTTAAATCATGTTGTTATCCCATTACATCATTGATTTTTATACTTCATCCACCCTTTCTAGAATAATATATTCAATATCATGATGGAAAAATAATTCAATTCTTTATGCTAATGGGATTCAATGTTAGAGATCAAATATTCCACATTATCACCCATATCATACAAGTCTCTTTATTTTATGTGAAAAACTCCACTCTACCCTTAATCAATGGAATATTACACATAATATACAATTTTTTCTTGTGATTCGAAGATATAAAGATCTTGCACTTAATGGTCACAAACATCCTTCTAGTGAGGTAAGTCTATAGGATTAAATTACAAGGGATATCTTTTAATACCCATGGTAATATTAACGAACCTTCATTTGAATAAAACATAGAAAAATGATGGTGGTAGTTTAATTTGATAATATCATTCAACTTTACATAGTATACCAATTCAAAAGGTATAAATATACCACTATTTTATGTTTATAAACCTTCTTCTTGATCAACTGTATGAAATTTGAAACCATTTGTGTTATAAGAACCAAAGTTTTTACACTTATATAGAGGGTCCCATTCTAGAAACTTCAAATCTTCTGAAAAATTAGCTTGAGTATCAATATTAATTATCTAAAAAAATTAATGTAAATTATTATATTTAAATAATATATATGTCAACATAATATCTATGATTTTAGTATTTATAAACTTACATGGTGTGAAAACCATTCTAAAATCTATTTATTAAAAACTTTTGTTATATCTTTCTTTTTTAGTGTTTGAATTATCATGCGTCTCTTTGTTTGTATCCTGAGATATTAAATAAATGAATCTACAATTTCAGTAACAAATATAAATTTTTTTTATTTTTTATGGGTTGTTTTTTATTAGATCTCATCGCAAATAGTCAATTATAACAAGAACCCTTCATAATTATAGCCCATGGATGAAAATGGAATCACAAAATATTTTTTTGTTATGGAATGTTTCTTCATCATAAATAGTTTTACACTAAATATATTAGCATATCTATTTAGGCTAGAATTATTATTCCACTAAAAAAATTAAAAAATATTTAAAAAAATTAAGAAATTAAAAAAATTAAAAAAGCATCAAAAAAATTAAAATATATATATAACTACATACATCTAAATTAATAACAATATTACACATAATTTTTTCATTCAATGATCATCATAATAATTTTTTCAACAAAATATATTAATAATTATGGAGGTGGTAGGTAATACGGATGACCGTGTGGAGGGAACTCCTTCCCTATACCCTACGTCATTCATCACATGTACTCCCTCATATACATGTGTTGTTGCTCTTTTCATTAATGACGTTTCTCCTCCTACTGGTGGTGGTGTTGATGAAGATCACCATGCTCCCTATGTAGGGTCTCTATGAACTAATTTTGAGCTCACATCTTCTCCTCATACTCTGAAAATGATAATTGCAACACTACACAATCTCCCTTAAAGCTCGAAAATGACCACACAACATTAGCATAATAGCTTATAAGCGTCAATTGAGAATAGATACCAACCACTTGGCCTTTATGGATGGCATATTGAGTTGCCTACATCCATGCGGCCTCAATAAATATTGGCACACTGGTGTTCGGACCCTCAATCTTAGTCTAACTCTCATGACATGTTTTAGAATTCATGGCCTAATTTTCCTCCTTCAAATGCAATTTGAAATTAAAATATTTAAAATATTATTTTTAGATAATTTTAAAAATCAAAAAAATTATACTAACCGCATTTTAATAATTTCAACCACCAGGATCAGTGTACATCCTCTTAAAAAAATTGAACTCTATAACATTAAGACTCTCAACTACCTATATGAATATAAAATAAATATTTAAAATTTAATGTATATATAAATTATTAAATAAAATTACTCACCAAAATCCATCGATGGGTACTAAATATACAACTACCATCTCTTTGTGTGACCTCTTTCCTCCCTCGGTTCTACCAACCTAATGATGATCTTCGCTAAAAGCTATATTCCAAGTCATAGGAGAACAGTCCATCCCAAACATGAGATGAGATATAATCAGGTAAATGGTTACAACAAGGCTGATCAAAAACTATGGATCCATCTTTCTCCATGGATCTCTTTCTCAGATTATGAAAAAAATTATGACAACACTAATGTATATAGATCTCTAAGGACTACCAAATAGAGTCCCTAAGGATATCACCAATGGGATACTATAAACCCTATAAATACATAATAATATCTAGTTAATAATTAAATAAATTTCAAAATATGTATTATTTATTTACATATCAAACAATGACCAAACATGTGATAGTGGTAATTAATGGTAATCTGATATCATGTCACCCATGGTCCACAAAAATAATTTTGTAGGATAGAACCCCCTCCCCCCATTCCAATATTTATAAGTGAAAAACTGTTAGAAAAAAATAACAAATAATAAAAATAATAATGCATAAATAAATTAAGGAAATTTAATGATGATTAATGAAAATTAAATAAAATATAAAACTGGACATACCTCTACAAACATGGATAGATATCAATATGTGGGCATCAATCATAAATAGGGTTGGGAATCATTAATCTCACAAGACAATGACCCCTCTAAGCCATTGATGAACTAACAATAACCTATGGATTGGATGATAAATCATTTTCCTAATTGTTGAGAAGAAAAGAATCCTTGAGAATATGGAACATCTCATTGAAATTTTTTCCATCCATATGAAAAAAGAAAACAATATTATATGTAAAGGACTGAAAATGATTATTATATATTAATTATGACTATAACCATCATATAATTTCTTTATTCTTCGACTTCATCATCATATTTTTTTAATGGTTTCAATATCTTCATATTCCTCCTCAGAATCATCAATTTCTATAGGATATTCTTCATAATCATATCTCTCTATTTCAAATTCATTTGTTACATCCTCAAAATCATCATAACCATCAGATTGTAACTATGGGGTTTCATCATCTATTTTTAATTATTTTCATGTAAAATATTTATTTAGATTTTTCTCTTAAAAAAATTCAATTTCTTTCACTTCAGCAGAACCACTTTAACTTTTCATAAACTGATTTTTATGAGATTTTAATTTTATAATTCTCCACCAATAAATTAAATCTCTTTAAATGGAATAATAATTTTTATAATAAATTATATATTCTTGATGATCCAGTATAAATGGTTTATTTACTACAAGAATGATTTTATATTTAATACTAATGACTATATGGTGTGGATGAACATGCAAGCCTCTATTAGTGTCAAACCAATGGTATTTAAACACTATAATATAATTATTTCCCAGATAGAACAAATTAATTATTTCATCTATCATGCCATAAAAGTCAACTTCACTTTATCTATAATGGTATCCTTTCAAGAAAACACCACTATTCATTTTTATTTTTTTGATTCACCATATGAACATATATGAAATCAAAAACCATTCACCACATATTCATTATAAGATTTAACGGATTTGGATGGTGTGTTACTCAATACACATAATTGATTGTAAATTTTATTTGAATGTTCTAATACCTAAAGAATTGAAAGAAAATAGAAATATTACAAATAATAAATTAATTTATTATATTCAACCATAAATAAATTATTTTACCAATATTTAAAACCAGTAGGAAAACTTATGATGCCAATGTTCTCAAAGAGTGGATAGTGTCATTTCTTCAAAATTTATCAAAACATATGTATAAGCCTTGTGATGTTCATTATTTTAAATCTATCATTCATAAACTCCACCGAATAAAATTTCAAGTGAATTAAAAACTAATAATTTATGGATAATTTCATCATCAAAATTTCTCTCACTATGACTCATTCAGTTATGTTTTTAAGGATACCTCATTTCAAAATAATGAGAGAATAAAAACTAAATTTCCTCTTATAAATATGCTACTACAATTGAACCATCTACAGATGTTTCATTATGTACCTTTTTCTTCAATTTTTTCATGTTCTCTCATATAGTTACATCCATCGAAACAATGTTATTCCTACAAATTTTTCTTAATATAGAAAATGTAATATTAAATTTTCTATTAAATAAAATATATTCGGTGTAACATAAAATTAAAACGTTGTCTTCTTACAACCTACTCAGTGCATTATAGTCTATTTTTACCACATAATTGTCACAAAAAAATATGATATTTCTATCAAAACATCCCAAATAAAAGAATTCAACAAATCTATAAGGAAAATCGGTAGTATTCTTTCCAATGTAACTTGACAATCAATACTTTTAAATCTGGTAATATAATCATATCTAAAACATCAAGAAAAATTAGAAACATAACCATCTGGTGACCTCAAATCTTCTATCCACTAATATAATAATAAATTATTTTATTTAGAAACTGTATAAGCCTCTTTTAGATTTATTAACTTCTGTGATCTTTCATTTTCAAGTAACTCAAGTTCTGGATGCCTGTAAATTTGTGAAAAATATAATCATGCATTTAAATTATCTTTAGTCTTACCAAGTGTGTCCAGAACTATATAAAATATGTTATTAAAATAGTACTTCTCAATATGCATAACATCTAACATGTGATGGACTAATAAAACATACCAGTACGAAATATCCCAAAAAATAATTTGTTTTATCCAATTTTGATCTTTCCCAAAGACATCTTTTTTTTCTATAGTCAGTCCAAAGGTAATGGGAGGTAATAAAGAGACGGTAGATTTTAAATGAATACAAAAGATCATTACGGGAGGTTCATCTATTTCAATTATACCAATTCTGAAATTATTTCTATTTATTTGGAAATAATGGTCTTTAAGAAGAAATATTTGATGACATTCAAAAAACTTTTTCTTACATTGATGAGAATAAACCCTTTTTTTCACTTATACAGTGAAGACATAATTTTGGACCATGTTTACTCTATCAAAATAACATTCCATACACTGGTAAGTCATTAGTTTTCCACATTAATGTATCTTTCATTATGAAATTTTATTTTGTAATGATATCATATGTACTGGAACCATTACTCAGTGACAAATTTAACTCATCAATCAATGTATTCAAAAAGACATCACATTATTTTTTGGATTTTAGGGAATTATTATTGTCAAAAATATATATGGTTCATTCATAAAAATACAAGGAGATAAGTTTTATGTAGTTATAAATACTTGAAAATAAGAATATTGACTACTATAAGAACCAAATTGATAGAAACTATTAGTATAATGATATTATAACATGTTATAGTCTTCTAAAGAAAAATTAGGATTCACGTGATCAAAATATTTCCATGAATCACTATTATAAGGATGATTTAATATTTTATAAGTGGAAATATTGTATTTGTAACATGTGATCAATGAAATTTTTTATGAGACATAAATAAATGTTGTAATTTAGTTATAAGTGGTAAATGCCACAACTATTTAACAAAAACCAATATAGACTCCCCTTTTCGTGCCTCTTTGTTCATTGATTGTCCACATGTATGAGAATTAACTAATAAATAATTTTTACTATAATATAGGATGTAATCATTTGAAAATTCATGGATCATATAATAACAAAGACCAAAATTATGGACTAGCCTCTAAATATCAGAGAAATTTTTAGAGAATACATTCCAATCAAGTAAAATTTATTTAACAAAAGAGAATATATGATAAAAATAACTACTTGAAACTCAATTATCTGATTTAAAAGGTATAAATTAAATAAAATCTTCAAATTTTCTTAAATTGCAACCAGGATATAAGGAATCCTTAACAAACTTTATCAAATTAAAAAAATTGGTGTAGTTCTAACTTTGGAATTGAAATCATCATTCTGGGTTTCTGTTTGTTAAAAAGGTATACCAATAATCTCATGTACTGAAGTATAAACAATGATGTGTCTGGAACCAAATTATTTGTATCTTATCCTAAAGTGGATTCACTATATTAATAACAAAAAATATAATATTTTCGACCCACAACTATATCAAGTGATTCAAATCTCCTCAAATCATATTTCATAAATGGAAACTTAATTGACCCTTAGGAAATAATTTCTAGTTTTAATGATGAAAATGATAAAAAAAATTCAACACCCTCAATATATAATGGATTTATACCAAAAATATTTTGATTTCTATGATGATTTACCCAATCACAGTCATAAAATAAAAACTATTCTTTAATTCCTTATTCCAAAATTTTCAAAAAAAAATATAAAATAAAAATATTACTTATGATTAATCTAATAGAAGGAATACATGATCCATAAAATCCAAAAAAATCCAAAAAATACATATTACTTATAACTATTACCAAATATAAAAATTATTGGTATGTATACTTAAATACCAGAAATTATTACTAAATAAAAAAATAATAGTTAATTGAAATAATTCATAATAATTACAACTAATTTTCACAAAATACAACTGATTTTCACTGATTAGCACTAATTTTCACTAATTACCATCAATTTTCATTGATTGTAGCTAATTTTTACTCATTTCCACTAATTTTCACTCATTACCACAAATTTTCACTAATTACCACAAAGTTTCAATAATTATCACAAATTTTTAAAAATTACTACTAATTTTTAATAATTACCAAAATCTTCTCCTAATTATAGCAAATTTTTACTAAGTATGGCTAATGTTTACTATTTATCACTAAAATTTTCTAATTACCACTAATTTTTATTAATTATTGATAATTTTTTCTAATTATTGATAATTTTTTCTAATTTCCACTAATATTTTTATAATTACAGAAAATTTTTACTAATTACCACTAATTTTTATCAATAACCACTAAATATTTCTATTTATCACTAATTTTTACAAAATTACAGGTAATTTTTGCTAATGGCCATTAAGTTTTACTAATTACTACTAATTCTTACTAATTACCACCAATTTTTCAAATCTTACCGCTAGTTTTTACATATTAAAGCTAAATTTTAATTATTAACATTAATTGTTACTCATTATTGAAATTGTTTACTGAATACTACTAATTTTAACTAATTACCACTAATTTTTACTCATTACCGCTAATCTCGAATGATTATTGCTAATTTTTACTAATTAATGCTAATTTCTAATGATTACCTCTAATTTTACATATTACGACTACTTTTTTATGATTATTGCAAATTTTTACCGATTACTACAATTTTTTACAAATTACAGCTAATTTTACTAATTATTTCTAATTTTATCAATTACCAGTAATTTTACTAATTACCACTAATTTTACTAATTATTTCTAATTTTACTAATTACTGCTAATATTACTCATTACTACTCATATTACTCATTATTGAAAATTTTACTAATTACCACTAATTTTACTTATTACCGCTAATTTTTATAACTACTCTGACTTTTTTTTAATCACCGCCAGTTTTTTCTTATTACTCCTAATTTTTTCTAATTATAGATATGTTTTTAATTATCAATAATTTTTCTAATTACCACTAATTCAATATAATTACCATCAATTTTTATTAATTAAAGGTCATTTTTCCCATTACTGCTAATTTTTACTAATTACCACAAATTTTTATTAATAACTGCTATTTTGTAATAATTACTGCTAATTTTTACTAATTACCACAAATTTATTATAATTACCACTAATTTTTACTAATTTATACTAATTTTTTTAATTACTTTTTTTTCAAATTACTGCTAATTATTTCTAATTATAGCTAATTTTTGCAAATTTCGACAAATTTTTACTAATTACAGCTAATTTTTCATAATTACTGCATATTTTTGCTAATTACTACTAATGTTTTCTAATTATGGCTAATTTTTTCTAATTACTACCAATTTTTACTAATTACTGCTAATTTTCACTAATTACTGTTAATTTTTTATATTTATTGTTAATTATTACTAATTATTGTTAATTTTTACTAATTATCATTAATTATTACTAATTATTCATAAATATTTACTAATTATTGTAATCTTACTAATTATTTTTCAATTATCGATAATTAAAATCAATTACAACTAATTATCACTAATTTGTGATAATAATTTCTAATATAAAATATAATAAAATAATTTACAATTAAAAATATTAAAATAAATGTAACGCCCCGACCCTAGTTACCCAGAGTTGGTGCATTATTACATAACCATGTCATGATACAAGGAATCATGTCCCGAAAGGCCGATTAGTTTAGTAGCCTTTGAAGTATTAGATACATACATAAGTTTTACATTACATAATGAGATAAAATCAACAACAACATTTTGTCCCCTTTGAACACACTTATATCCCTTATCCTATCCCTGAGTTCAACCATAAAATACTTCTTCACATCTTGGTAAAAATAAAACATAGAAAGGGGTGAGCTCAGATGCTCAGTAAGGATAACAATATTGTAGAAACTTCATAAATAAGCATAAACATTTAAGGCATTGTATAAAACTAAAACAAGAGCATATTAAACATAAAATTTCTCATAATATGGCAAAGACATATCAAATAATTTCATTTACTTATTCACATGGATATTCTACTAGTCGAATAATCACATGTAATATCAATAGCTAATTTCATAATGATGGAATGCATAATGTCGGACATCATAACCATATAGTTATGGCCTCGTGCCAAGACTACAAATAATATTTTTTCAAGGCCTTGTGAAAAGACACTAGTTTGTCTCATGAGACCTGCTGGTGCATCTAGGAGCTATAGTGGGATCCACCCATCACATACTAAGTCCAATGCATTCCTCATATGAAAAGGTTGACACATAATATAAACATTCATATTAAAACTAGCATACGAAATGTTAATACATTAACCATAAACCATGAATGGTTTAAAAATAACACATCCACATTCAAACATATCACAAAACCTTTAATACATTATTGGATATTTGTATCATATAAATCAACTTCAAACAAGTATAAAATCCATTATAGGATGTTGACATAGATGAAATCAAAAACTATTTGTGAGAAATATTTATTTCTATTTTGAAATCATTTAAAAGTCATGTAATTATATAAGAAAACATTTATTTTGAAAATATTCTTATAATATTGTAAGGGAAACTTAAAAGTTGTTATAACGGCGGAGAATAACTGCACCCTCTGTATAAGTTAAAACCATTCTTATTTTAATTTTTCAAAAAGGTTATAAAGTACCTTGTTTGGAAAATGACAAAAAGAGTCCTTTCAAACCATTTTATAAAAATTCAAACAAGGGTATAAATTACATTAACCCATAGTCTAGTAAATAGTAAAAATGTTTTAAAATACCTTTTTAAGAAACACAGATGTGTATGATAAAGAGGTCCTAATAGATACTTACATAAAAACAACCTCGGATAATAAAGAGATTGTGAAATTAACCATTACCTTGTACTTTTCCTTAGTTGAGAGTCCGTTAACCTCCTGTATAATAGTTAAATCATTGTTATTAAATTATACAAGAACCACATACATAAATATGATATCATATATGATCTTCTAATATTAATTTGTTAATAATATTTTAGTAGTATCATTGTTTCGGGTGTTAACTAATTTGTTTTCCTTTATATGTTTTGTTATGTAAGTCATGTTTGTTATGGATAGGATGTATTTGATTCATATCCATAATGATATAATGTTCTTCAATATTATTTTTAATAATAAAATTAAAATTATTCTTGAATGGTTACGATGGGTAATGGATCTCATCACGTTCGTGGAGATGGTAATCTGTACGTATGCACGAACGCTACTTCCATTTCATTTTTTTATTTTAAAAGGAAAGAAGACCAAATGATACATAGGTATATTTTTATTCCAGTATAATATAATATTTTATATACATTACATAAGTTTATTAACACCATCCTTTATACATTTCATGTATGGTATGAACGAGTCATATCACTTTGAGGGGGCAGTAGTCCGCACTTCCTCAAATGAAATTATCGTATATATACAACATCTAAAGAATAAAGGTATGATATAAAATAGAATTACATAAGATTATATATAAAATAAATATCATATATATCATATATAATTATAGTTCCATAATAATGGCCATCATAATAGGTGGTAGTAAAAGATTGAACAATCATCGTTTCGTGAGGCAGTAGTTCACCGTCCACATAAACATTATGTTCTAGACCCATTAGATGGAGGTGTGTGTAAGTGTAGTTCAAATAATTCTCATAAAAAAACAACCTAGTATATTTATTATACTGGTTTTGTTATAAAATAAAGTAATAAATAGAGTTTAGGGGGTTGGACAAGTAAAAGAAAAGAAAATAACTTAAGAGGAGATGTTACCTTTAAATCGGGTAACTCCCATTGGTTTGAACCAAAAGGATTCCTTGAAGTGCCTTATACCAAAGGTAAGTCTTCTAAGAGGAATAGATTTATATAGGTATATTAATTGGTCAGAGGTTGGATGAGCCAAGGTTCTTGAGAGGTGTGAGAAATGGGTTATAGGTGATGGATTTTTATAAGGGGGAGGAGGGGCTCTTTAGGAATGTTTGAAAATATTATTTTATTATATAATTATTTTCAGTTTATAAAGGTAAAAAACTCATTAAAGTAGAATCTAAGATGACTCATGTTCTAAATAAAATCATCCAATAATAATAGGATAGGTTTTGGATTTTGTTTTAAATTTTATAATCTCATTTATTTAAATCATTCTTTAATGAGGTAAACATTGCATCATTATTGTTCCATAAGTAATTTTATTTATTTGATGTATAAAATTTCTAAAAAAATAAAATGATGTAGGAAATATTTTTATATTTCAAATTAATATTTATAGTCTAAAATATAACTTATATAACCCCTTGTAAAAATTATTTTCCTAAAAGATATATGTTTATGTCATTTTCGTCTTTACTTTAAATTAATTAATATAAAGTGTCAATATCACTCTCAAGTGGCTCCATGGGGTCCAAAAATCGACTCAAGGATTCCCATGGTCGGAAATGTCTCAACTAATAGGAATAAAACACATGTTAGGGTAATTTATTATTATTATAATAATATTTTTTTACCCTTATTTACCAGATTTACCATTAAACTATGGTAAAGAAAATATTTACCGAAATAATTATTCATAATGTCTCAAAATAAAAGTTACCTATTTAAAAAATTTGTACCTCCTGATTTAAAATATGGAATCCATTTTTTTTATTCTAAAAATAGAAGTAGTAGAAATTAATTTAAAATTAATTCTCATTTTCAAAACAAAAAATCGTATTTTTAAGAAATAATAACTATCAAAAGATTGACACTTGTTTGTGTCTAGTTTAAATGTGAAATTATGTCCAATGAACTAAATTATATTAAATGATAAAAATATAATCTAATCATACTTAAAAACAATTCAAATGTATAATTTTACACTATAAATTATTTTGATTAAAAAACTTGTTTTTAATTAAAATTTAGTATTTTTCACTATTCATCAAAAATTGAAAGTTTTAAGAAAAGTACCAAAAATTTACCCTAAGCTAATTTTGATATTGTAAATCCAAAAATTAAGTCCAATTTATAAAATAAAATTTATAAAATTTTAAAAAGTGGTTATTACTATTTATAACAGCTAGTTTGATTGGTCATGGTGTGTTAGAATCTCGAAGTTGCGTAAAACGTAAGCTATTGTATTATTCAAAAAGAAGTGTACCGTGGAAACTTGGGGTGTTACAATAAATACCTAAAAAATGACACTTTATCATAATTAATATGCTAAAAGTGTAAAATCCCTGGAAAAAGCAAAATTTCTAAAGAGAGAAATCAAAGAGAGACCATAGAGAGGAATGGAGAAAGTGTACTAGAAAAATTTTGTAGTGAGGTATATATATATAATAGATTAGTTAAAATGTAATATTTATGATAGAATTTTCATCACAAATACTTCCCACCAAAAATATATATGAAGGTGTAATAAAAAATTATTTGCAATGGATCTCACCGTAAATACAACTCTGCCAACAGATCATTTACGACATGTTCTGTCACAAATAGTGGTGGTGATGTAAAAAGTATTTGCGATGGATCCCATCGCAAATAGAACTCTTCCGAAAAATCATTTGATATGAGAATATCTATCCTATTGAAAATACTCCTTCCCATAATTGAATATAACAGATATATAAAAAAGGTATTTGTTGTAGGATAATCAATTCCATCATAAAGAACTATTTCCGCTACATGGTGCGCATTTAAGCCAAGGGTATTTGTGACGAAAATATTTTCCTGTCATAAATAACAAGAAAAAAATAGTTATTTGTGATGTGAATCATATCTCATTTTAAATAAGTGAAACTTAGAGACTATTTGTGATGGGAATCCATCCTATCATAGATAACCATTTTTTCCATAGTGACTATTCAGCAGCATATATCTATGTGCTTGTAATAATTCCATTTTTGTTAGTGTAATATTTTAGATCCATGTAACTATTTGGCCAATAGTATGAAATATTTTTGATTTCCCATGTAGTTGAGATTCATCCAATATGTCATCAACATGTCCCACTCGATTAAATCATGTATCAATATCATCCAAGTATCTATAACAAAATTTAATACACTCCTCTACTAAGTAACCTTTAGAAATAGAGCCTTCGGGTTGAGATTTATTTTTAATGTATGATTTAAAATGACCAAGGTATTTGTAAAATAAAATAAATAAAACATAGTTAATAATAAAATAAAGTTCCAAGAATGGTTTACTTAAAGTGAAAAACATATAAATAAAGTTCCCCTTAATTGGATACAACATTCGATAATGTACGGAGACTCCAAATTTAGTTTCCTCAATCGAATTTAGTTTCCCCCCAAATTAGTTTCCTTATTTAGCCATATATTGTGCTTTATATTCATTCTTTTTAAGTCCTTCCAAGCATGGAGATGGTCCTTTGATTTTCTATGCTCATTAAGTAATGATAAGACCAAATTTTCATGAATATTATTCTAAATATAAATAACATCAATATTATGATGTAATAAATTAAATTCCCAATATGGGAGTTTGAAGAATATAATTTTTTTCTTCCATTTTTGTGTTCTAGTTTTAAATGATGATGCAATTGGAAATTATTTCCCACTATCATTCAAATGATTTACATTCCCAAATTCTTCTTCTACATTTACTAGTTGTGCAAATATTTTATAACTTTTTGAACAACTTTAATGGTAGTCTATGATTAATGGACCCAATAAATTTTGACTTGTTCTGTTGAAATCTATGAGATGCATTAAGATTTATACAATGAAACAAGAAGCACCATCTTTTATTATAAGTTAGTTGTTCGGGCTCAAAATCAAATTTATAAATAGAAAAATTCAAACCCATGTAATTGTTTCAACCAAATAATTCCCAAGTCTAGGAAATTCACTAATGGTCCACATTAGACAACATACATTTTGAAAATTGTTTTAGAAGCTGCATCAAACTTTTCAACACTGTTTCTCTATAACTCATACAATTATTCGACCAGAGGCTGCAAGTATAAATCAATATCATTTCTAGAAATTTTTCTTCTAGGAGTAATCATAAAAATGATAAAGTATTTTTTTTCATACACATCCATGGAGTTATATTTTATGGGATCAAAACAATCAACCAAATGTTATAACTGGTACTCAAAGTCCCAAATGGGTATAATCCATTGGCAGTAAATCCCAATGGAATATTCCTTGGATTTTATGAGAAATATGGATGTAATGAATCAATTATCTTCCAAAATTTTGAATCTATTGGATGTTTCATTAACCCATCATAGTTTTTATCTATATCATGCACCTTCATGTGCACGGAAGTTTTCAATGATTTGAAAAATATTTTCAATTGAGTTTTTAAAGGGAAGTAACACAAAAACTTTTCAAGTGTGTTCTTTTTTTGTTTCTTTATAGTAGTATATTTATTAAAACTTTGAACATTTACCATTCACTTCCATATATAAGATAAAAAAATCACTCATGTCTACTTGAATCCTCTCCCCAATGAAGCATACAATCATTGGGACAAGCATGTATTTTTGAATAATTCAAAAAAATATTGTTAACAACTTTTTTATATCATAAAAATACTTAGGGATCTTAGCTTGAGGAAATGTGTCACATAATAATTTTAATATCATGGACATCGCCTAATTTTTAATTCCTCATAGGAATTTGATATGGTATAGCTTCAATAGAAAATAAATTTTTAAATATTTTAGACGTTCTCCATACAACTCTTGATTTCCACCATCAACTAAATAATGAAACACATTTATATTCTTAGTAGAGTTATTTATTACATTACTCTCTACAGTGTCAAGAAGAGGATCTTTTGATATGTTACAATCTTAATCTAGTTGTCATGTGGTCCCAAAAGCATCATTTTTCAAGTTAATATTTGTAGCACCCTCAACTATTTGTAATGATATGTTTTGATACTGATGATGTCTCCTTGAAATGTTTAAATCATAGTTTATAAGGTTCTAAATTTCATTATCTATTATTGATGAAGTTGGGAGTGCATTCTATTGACTAAAATTAGTGCTCAAATTTTCTAAAAGGTTTAATTATACATGCCAATTCCAACACACATATTGAGTAGGGAATCACTTCAATATCAAGTGTTCATAAACTTTATATATCATTAACTATCTTCAAAATTTATATTTAAGGCATGGACATGTTATTTCTCCATCAACTGATTGATTGGAAATTGAAAGATCTAAAAACACATAGAAACCCTTAGCATATTGTGGTGCCTTACTTAGTAATGTGATCCATATTTTATACATATGTCACCAATTTCCTATACTTAATTAAAGAAAATTAAAACACATAAGAAATATTATGACATTTAAATAATTATTAATAATTTATTTGAAATCAATAATATAAAAAATTGTTGATAGTTCAGTGTAGAAGATAAAAATAAATTCTAACGAATATGACTTTTCCACCTTGTTCATAGGCATAATCAATATCATAACATAAAAACTTGTTATACAATTTCCTAAACACATTAGAGAAATATAAATAAGTATATAATTATATGGGTTCTTCTCAGGAAAACACCATCAACAACTCCTTTGTCACAGCCCCAATTTCTATGGAACTCTATTGGTGATGATAAAAAATATTTTTATCTTACCAATATCATCAAACATGGTATCATCATAATCATTAATTTTATTATTTAGGGTGAGTTTTTTTACACTATTGTATATTCACATAAGCTCTATAAATTTTCATAGCTATAGAATAATGAAACCATGGTTTTCTGATATTTTCGCATATATATATATATATATTATGAATTTAAGGAAGTTTCAATGTGTTTGGTATTTTTTTAATATAATTTTTATCAACAACTTGTGTTAATAGTCATGCCATCTCATATTTTTATTGATGATACAGAACATGTAACATTGGATTCTCATACCATGAAATAATCACCCTTATTTCTATCCTCTAAGGAATCAATGAACATTAATCCCATGGGTCTCCTATAACTACCTAAAAATGAAAATAATTTTATTCTTAATGTAACTCTTACTCCTATATCTATCTTATAGAAATACTTTTTTAGTGGGAAACTTATGTTGATCAACTCATATGACCTATATTATTATGTTTAATTATGTAAATTTTATGGGAAATTTCATCTAACATGTTCCCTAAAGTAAGATTTTCTAAGACATAAATTATCTTCATTTAGAATTCAATATCATTCCACTTCATCAAATTTGTTTAATGATCATTCTACCTCATATTATGAAAACTTATAAACATTAATGAAGATACCTATACTAAAAAATGTGACAAATTTCATCTAGGTTTTCCTTTGAAAAAATTAAAAAATAAAATTTATACACAACTGTTAAATTTTTATATTAATATATAACATAAGAATGAATTTTTAATTGATTTAATAAGTGTATATTTGTGTAAACATGATATTCAAAAACTAATTGAAAACATTTTATATCACTTATCACATATTATGAGTTAATTCTATATTTTTTGACAGCACACCTCAAGCTACAAAAAATTTAATCAAGTTTCTCTATCCAAAAAAATAATAATATGATGGGTTTTAATTGAGTTAATAAGTGATGTTAAGTGTAAACATAACACTCACACTAATTATAAACTACTAATAATACTTATCATACATGATTAATTGATTGAGTATTTTTTCATAACACACCACAAAATACTAAAACAAATTATTCATGATGATTTGTTCAAAAAATACTATGAATAATTTTAATTGATATGTGATTTTGAATGGGAGAGACAAGTACCTTATAACATTGATGGTGTGGGAATATTGGAAATGGAAGGGTGATAGGGAGAAGGATTGTCATGATGGTAGGGGAAAGGTCTCTGTATGCGATAAAGGGGTGAGAGCGGAGCAATGAAAGGGGGAAAAATGGGTGACAAACGCGACGACAAGGGGAAAGGGGAGAAACTAAGTGGTGCGATGGGTGGGGGAGATGGTTGTGAAGGGGGAAAGGGGGGTGAGGGATATTTTGAGTTCAATGGAGAGGTAAAGAGTAGTGGTGATGAGGTATTAGTGGTGCGGGTTCAGGGATAATGGTCTTGGGAGATGACATGAAGTGGGGGAGGAGAAGGGAGGGGGTCTAGTAGGGGGAAAGAAATTTGGGGGGTGTTTTTTTAATTTTAGTAAATTTTTAGCAACTATTTTTAAAAAAAATCCACTAAAAAAGGGTAAATTTAGTGGTGTGATGGGTGGGCGATAGGGTTGTGAAGGGGGAAAGGGGAGTGAGGGATATTGTGAGGTCAAGGGAGATGGAAAGAGCAGTAGTGAATCAATTAATTATTGTTATTCATTTTGATTTAGGGGATCATCTCATTGGGGAAATATTGGTTGATCATGTATGGGGTTAGAGGGACTTGGATAGGTCTTGGAAGCTAATACCAACACTTTGAAAGTAACTCTAAATATTTTTAAAAGGTACATAGTTTTGTATAAAATACCCTTTGATTTTTCTACTTTTAATATATAGCTAGTGAGGTGTGGTCTCACTATTGTAGTTAGTTCCCTTCTGATTATTTTATCTCTTGAGTTAAATTAAATTTTTAAATTTAAATGATTAAATAATTGAATTCCTTGAACTAAATGAGTAAGCACAAATACTGCATTGGTCCTATGGCACCGGCTTGACACCTCAGCCACTAATGCTTGATTTCATGACTTGAATAAGGGACCATGATAAAAGAAACCCTCTTGAGGGGTATCACATAGATAAAACAAGTTTATTGAAACTTGTTTACGAGCCTTGGACAGCCTCAGTAGGGTGTATAGTGACTTTACATTCTTATATCTTACATATCGTAGGGACATTCATTGATGTCATAGATTAAATGGACTTATTGGGTTGACTCGATGAGAGATACCCTCCCCCATTGATGTGACTGGGCCATGGTGGACCTACCTTAGGTGAAGTAAGATTGGGTTAGGTGAGTGGACCGAACAAGTGTAACCTTGACAAGAAATATGGTTCATGACCTATCTCTTTTAACTGATGTTAGTGTAGAACACCTTGTGCATACAATGAGTCATGCTATTTTTATGATGATTTTGAGGGATGTAGTTTAATTTGGGCATCAGTTGTTGACCCAAGACCTAGGTCGAGACCAAGGACCCGTGTGAGGATGCCTCTATTTGATGTGACCTAGGGGACCCAGGTGGGTACCCTAGTGACTGACTGAACCATATTGGATGTGTTTATGGGCAATTCTGACTATGGGTGTCACCTTGGAAACCCAATTATGTTCTGAACTAAGTTGAATATGGTGGATGGGGTGGTTCAATCATGTAACCAAACCCTTGTTTCTTTTTATTTTATTTTCTCTTATTTCACACCCTAGAATGATGGGATTCCCAAGAAGATGTTTTCTTCTGCAAGTTATTATGCTTGGACCGAGGATGGGTACACTACACCTGGTGATCAACTATTCCTTGAGGATAGGTATATTACCCTTAATTGGATGAGTATATATTCCACAATGATGGGTATATTACCCTTATTTTTCATATTCTCTCTATATGATTCAAGGATCATTACATTTACCTAAAATGGTATTGTACCTGAGGTGGTTGTTTTGTTCTATAGAGATGGTCATATTACCCCCAGTTGGATGAAATCATATGCTATGGGGATGGGTTTGTTACCCCCATATTGAATGAGCTCTAAGTATCCCCTAAGATTTACTTGGGATCATCCAAAGGGACATATTGGTTGGCATGGTCCACATGATGTTCTCAAAGACACCTTGGCGTTGTCTGAAGCAGGTTTGGTCGATCAAGGTCTCATACTTGAGGATCAACACTGGTTACTATGGTTAGTATAGTCTATGCAATGTTCTTAGAGACACTCCAGCATCAGGATGAAGCAGGTATCCTTTATTTATGTTTCAATGGTTATTTATTTATTTCAGTTGAGCATGTCACATGCACATATCATAGAATATGTTTGTCAGTGTGGTACGACATTGGTGGTTCCCTACTAAGTTGTGTACTCACACCCTGATTAGGATTCCATTGCGCATGGATACTCGAGCAGATCTCTAATGGTTATTATAATAAACTTTGGATGAGGCCTATGGCTTAGATATTTCATGGAGTCAATTTATTTATTTTCTTTTATTCTAGACTATGTATATAACCATGCCATTAGGAGTAATGTTGTATATATGTTATAGTTATTTGGTTCTTTAATTAATTCTATTCATTATCGCTTTGTTTATAGTAATATAATTCCATTTTTAGTTTATTTTTTATGGATGTGTATGAAATTTGTTTATTTTATTATTAATATTATTGGGAACTATGATACAATGGGGTATAGTCTCCCCATAATACCATATTATACCCCTACTACTAGTTAGTGGCCTCTAGAATATAGGGAGGCATGCTTGTGGTCATGTTCCAGTCTAGTCAGGTTATTGTTCATAGAGTGATCTAGTTTGAGGCATTACATGTTATATCCTTTAGATATGTGATCTCTTTTAAAAAATATGGGATTTCTATTAACCATAAATTTCTTATTTGAAAAATCATATAGGTAATTTACTCTATTTTCCTTAGGGTAACCTAAAAAGAAACACTTAGTTCCTATGGGTGAATTTTTTTCCATAAATAGATGTAATAAATACTTTACAACCACATGCTCATAAATTTAACAATTTTCATTTCTTTACATGAAAAAGTTCATATAAAATACTATTTTTTTCTTTACCTGGTACTTTGGTTAGTATGTGTGCTTCTCTCAGTAAAGTAGATCTCCAAACGAATAATGAAATACTTTAAGAACTCATAATTGATATCACTATGTCCAACAGGGTGTGGTTTCTCTATTCACTTACACCATTATATGGTGATGTATAAGGAGAAGTAAATTTAGATAAAATCTAAAACTCCCATAAATAATAAATTAAGTCTTGATTAAGTTGTTCTTTTCCACAGTCTAAGAAAAGCTTCTTAATCTTCTTACCAAGTTGGTTTCCATCTTTATTTGTATACTCTTTGAATGTTTCGAAGGAATCTAACTTATAAATCATTAATTATACATATATATATCTACTAAATCAATCAGTAAAAGTTATAAAGTATGTGTACCCAACCTTGGATTAAATTATAAATTTTCCACATAAATCAGAATGAACCAACTAAAGAATCTATATATCCATTTCACCTTTTCCACTAATTGGGGATTAGGTCATCTTTCCTTGGAAACATGCGTGACATAGACCAATTGTTTTTTGTTCATGTGAATCCAAATATCCGTATTGGTATAATTTGTCCAAATTTTTTTTTGTTTACATGACCTAGCAAGTGATTCCATAGTTGAGTGTGGTATAATTCATGTGAAATATTTTTTTAACTATTTTCGTTATTTGGTTGGTATAATCCAACATAAAAATACCATTATTTAAATATTTCTTACCATAACAAGTGATTTATTTGAAAAATAAGCAACACTTATTCCCAAATTTGAAAATAAATCCATCTGTATCAATTCTAGACATAAAAATAATTTTTTTGGTAACTAAAGTCGCATAATGACAATATTTCATAACCAATATCATTCTAGTCAAAAATGTGAGGATTTAGTCTCCAATAGCCACAACATCAAGTCTAGCTCCATTATTTTCTTGTAAATCTACCTCCCCATGAGAAATATACTGAAATATACTTGGTCCATATATTTGAATACATATCTAATCACCACATTGTTTATCTAACAACTAATTTATATAAACAAAGAGATTTAATTTCATAATAAATTCACTTAAATATTCCTCTTAATTCTTTACCTGAGTTTAGTTTTTCTTCCAATGGCCCTTATTTCCATATGCGAAATATATAGAATCTTGTTCCCTTTATCGACACTTTATCCTCATCTTATTGGAAGGAAATTGAAAATAAAATTTAGAATTTGAGTTATTTTTGGAGCTCTTCATCTGTCATTTCATCTTATTCATCATAAGAACTAGTGTATTTTCACACTTTGTATCCTTATTAACTTGGGAAAGTAGATTGAGGATATATAGGAGTGACTTATCTATGTTTTTCATATTAAAATTTACAACAAAACTAGAGAATATATTATGGAGTGATGAAATAATGATATTGGTGTAAAATTTATCAAGTATATAAAACCCTAAAACCTCTAGGAGATCAATGAGGAACAATTAGTACACATTCTCTATGTTTTCTTATGAATATCACATTGGAGATCTCATACCTTTCATATCCATCACTCTCTTGATAAATATCATGGAGACTCTAGATCATGCTACAAGAATCCATGATATCATGTGGCTTCTTGATTTATATATACATTTATAAAATCAATAAACATGGAATATATAGTGCAATGTTTAAGTGTTTTTCATAGATAGTAAACTCCTCATCACTCATTTTCTTAGCATAAACATCCGGGATTAAGGATTCCAACATATAAGACATCTATTCATGGAGAAGCATAGCTTGTAAGTGTCTGAACCATTACAGGAAGTTACTTTCAATTATAAAATGGTCTTTCTCCAAAATTGATCATAGGGATAATATAATTGATGAAATTTTCAATATTCTATAATAATGTAAAAGTAGATTATCAGTGCTTTACTTGATTGAAAATTTATATGAGACATAATAATTTTAAATTTATTAAGTATCCCGCTATTTTATCAAGTCTCAATGTCCCCTACCATTGAACTCATAATGTCTTGTCATGTGTAAATTTGTAATGTCTGGGGTTTTTGGAGTGGGTCAAATTCCTCACCTATTTTGAATTTTTAAAGTTTGGTGGTCAGACCAACTCTTTCTCTGATTATTGAAACTTAATTTTGGAAGTTCCTTTGACCCAATACCTTGTTTTTGGATGGTTTTAAAGGCTTGATAAGTTCCTCAGGGTATTATTTATGTTTTGGGTGTGTTAGAGGCCAAATGCCCAACTTTATAAAGTGTGTAGACTAAGGTGTATGGTTTAGAAAAATTGTGCAGCCTCCTAGGTGTAATTGTGTGGCCCTCCGGGTCTACTGGTAATATTTTTTCAAACCATGCTAGAGGGGGTTAACGATCATGAAACACCTCTACAATTTTTAGATGAGGAGACATGCAAGGACAGTGCATGATTTGTTAAATTGTGAACCATGGTTGTGCAAGGTGGAGCCTTGGGTAGGGGCTACTGCACAGGCTACGCGCAGTTAGCCTAACTATGTAATCTAACCATGCATCCCACTTAAAATTGGGAAATTTCACATTTCCCCCTCATTTCTTATTTATCATTTCCCTTTATTTCCTCCCTTGTGTGACCTTATCCTCCATTCATCATGGAGCTCCTATCCTCCTCCTCCTAGGTATTAATATCATATCTTCATCCATACCCCATTCTTCTTATCATTATATGCATTGGAACCACATTGTTGAGTGATTCAATCCGCTTTCTCCCTTTCTTATTTTCTCTCTCCATAAGGAGTACTAAATATATGTGATCTATTTTACCCTATCTTTAGGGAGTTCATATAAACGGATGATTTTTTTCAAATTAGCTCGATTTAGAGGTAAATATCGAATGAGTGAGCTTCTACTAATGTGTGGTATGTGGTTCCCATATTTCTCTTTTATTTCACTTATGTTTTTGGGGAACATTATTTATCATGTCATTGGGTTTTTTGAGAGAGACATTATAAAATAAATGATTGTATATTATTAATTAATTTAACCCATGTGAGATTCCAATGGGTATGCTCATTTGAGACTACAAATGGAATAGGTCTGGTGAGAGGCTTCAGACCTTGGGTAGCTTAGTTTGGGGAGTTTTGTTTTTAAATTTAAATTATTTATAATATATTTATTGAAATGGTTCTGAGGGAATGTGATGGGATAGGCCCAAGGTTTGAGATTGTTCTCACTATCTGGATTGAGATGACATTGGTTGTCAAGTTGGGCTTGGCCTGGATACTTGGGGTGATGTTGATCACAGGTTTGGTGACATGGTATTTGGATTGAGGTGATGATTTTGTTAGGTTACAAGCATAGATAATGTGATTTTGGATAGTATTGACCATAATTTTGAGTAGAATGGTCACAGGGGTACAAGGTGATGAGAGATGTGGCTTCGGTACTTTGTTGGGGATTTCCACTCATTGTGATTGGCTGACGAACCATTGGATTGGGGTGCACACGTATAGGACTCAGATGATGAGGTGGTGTTGATCACTCGTATGGGAAGTGGCCTCCATTAGATATGTATTAGGATTGTATTGACCATCCGTGAGATTATAGGTGCTTACTATAGAAATCCTCATGGATAGTGAGAAGCCATCAGTTGATGGGGTTGATACAGACGGTTAGGGGATGAGGCTCACCATATACTGGGGACATTGAGACATAAATTATTTGGGAGGATATAAATATTCATTCCTCAGGACACCGATTGTTGAGAAAGTGGTGTTTATTATTTGGAGGATAGATATTTCTATGCCTCGGACGTTGAGCTTCGGGCCGATGGGGAGTCATCTGAGCTGAGGTATGTGGGACCAGGTACACATTTCATGGTTGTGCCATTTTGGATATTGGTTGCTTGATTATGGTATGAGGTTTTAGGTGACATGGTTTGAGGTATAACCTAAGGGTTTACCTTTTTAGGTTTTTTATTGAGGATTCCTTAGTCTATAAGCTAAGGACCCTCCCACTATAGTTATATCGGCGATGGCCGAAGCAGGTTATTGCTTCTATGTGGCTATTGGGAACAAGGGAAGCAAGTTATTTTACATGATATAATGTGTTACTTCATTTATTTTTAGTATAAACCTGTGTAATCACATATTTAATATAGGAACACATTGGTAGTGTCCTACTGAGATTCTTTCTAATATCCTATATAGTCCCTTTGGGGAACTTTTAGAATTTATGGCTTTGCGATCAGATAAGGTTTCAGGCTCAAGAGTTGGATCTTAGTGACTGTGTCAAACCTATTTACATGGGATGGATGGAAAGGTACCTTGGGTTTCTACATCATATGGAGTTTACTTTTCGAGTCTTTACTTCTATATTAGAATGCTTATACGTATATACTGAGGTCAGTCATGGGTGACCCTTTATTGTTTATTATCTATATGACCTAAATTGGATTCATTCTTAGCTAAATTTGGTATATATTTAGTAAATGGTATATTGGGGTGTTTATTTCAACAAATGGCCTATCTGAGCTTATTTATGGTATATATCTAGTCTCCCCACTATCACATCTTTACACCCTCACTACTAGTAAACATCCATGGCCATACAGGGAGGTGCTTTTAAGGCTTAGTGGCCCTCTATCTCGTAGTACTGTTCGGGTGGCTAAATGGGTCAAGACACTAAAAATGGTATCATAGGAGTTTATTTTACCTTTTTTGGGTCTTAATATTTGGGATATGGTACATAGGAGACTAGTATATTGCCAGAACTGGGTTTGGAGATCATGTTTGGGTGCCTGCAGCCCCATGCACGGTTGAAAGACCAAGTTTCCAGGGGTGGGAAATTGTTGTTTTGTTTTCATATTTTTACAGTTGATATGATGTCCACCTTGATTGGTGTACTTTGGTATTATTTTTATCTATATTGACATGTGACCCTTATCCTATCATGGAAAGGGAGGATTTTGGACCCTTTTCCCGATTATCAAGGGAGGTTTTACTACGCATTCTTGATAGGCACATAGAATGATTGATTTTCTATGCTTGTACCATGATAAATTTATTATGATTATCATTGAGAACCTGTCTTGTGATAAGATGGTTTTTATTGTTTAAGGTTTCAAAAAATAAAGATAAGTAGTTTTTTCATACCTAACCACTCTTTGGTGGCATTCTATTCACCCATACCTGACATAGGGTTCCAATGAAATATATATATGATATTTGATATATGTATATATGGGCCTAGTTCTAATAAGAGTGTCTAGGGATTGATATGTGACTACTAACATAGATGTTGGTGGTTGAGGGTCCATGAGGCCATAATTATATGTGATACCTGGTTCTGACATAGGTGGGTAAGGGTCCAAGAGATCGGATGTCACGTGACATGGTTGCAATGGGAGAGTGTAAGGGTGGTGAGATTGCACTACTTGTTACAAATTTCCCTATATTCATTATATATATGTGTTATTGTGGTTGTCTAACAATGTATTGGTATTCATTAGAATGCCACCTATATAGGATCCAGTGGAGTGTGAGGAGGGCGGTGACTTGGTGCCACATGAGCATGCATAGGTTAAGACCTCTAAGGGTTAGGATGAGGCCCATAGGGTCAAACAAATCATGCTCCCCAACTATAGGTGGGTAATCCCCCAAATTTGATATATTTTAGGCCATGGATTCACGAATAGATCAAGGAGATCTGGGTGTGGGTTGTCCAAGTTATCGATAGGGGAGATTGGGGGTATAAGACTTCCATGGCGTACCTGACTCGGGAGTTCCATTCACAGCACCCACTATTATTTCTAGGTGAGGGTGGACCATAGGTAAATGAGAACTGTATTGATGAAGTTCAAATTATCTTCAAGTATCTTGATACACCCCTATAGTATAGAGTAAAGCTAGAGATATACATGCTAAAAGGACTGGCTAAACACTGGTAAGACATGCTAGTTCAAGATAGAAGACATGAGGGGCTGGATGAGAAGGACTTCAAGGCTAGTTTCTTCAAGCATTTCTTTCCAAAAACACTAAGGGTGGAGAGAGCTTGTGAGTTCTCGAGACTACAGTAGGGATACATGTCCTTCAGAGACTATGACTCTAATTTCACTGAGTTGTCTCACTTCACAACTGGTATGGTGGGTGATGACACCACAAGGGTGATATGTTTTGAGTATGGGTTATGGAACACCACTCAGGTGCAGGTAAACATCTTTAGGTTGGTCTCATTATCATAGATGGTGAATTAGGCATTGGTAGCTAAGGGTAATTTGACAGACCAATCATACTTAATCTAGGTGATGGAGTTAGATGATGTTGGTGGAGATGCTTTATATAGTATGAAGCATGTTTGAGAGGAGTATTATTAGGTAATTAAATCTAGAGACTTGAGAAAACCACCAAGGAGTGGATCTTCAATGGTGTTCTTCTAGTTTGAGTAGTTGGGACATATGCGAATGTAGTGTGATCGAGCATCGAATGAGTGTTGAGATTGTGACCAAGTTAGGAATATCAAGATTTTATGTAGGATGCCTTTTCAAATAGTAGGCATCCAGGGACTAGGTTAAACTCGGTGATCTGAGGTCAAACCAGCAGCAGTTCCAAGAGCTTATAGCCAGGAATCAGCTACACATGGAGGTCATGGAAGAGATAGTGGTACCCAAAAGTGGGGTTAGTTGTTGGTAGATTGTTTGGAACCATTCGGAGGTAAATATTTAGGTATTCGATCTTCAGGTCAGGTTCATGTTGTTGAGATTCTAGGTATAGAGTAGGCTGGGGAGAAGACTAAGGTTAGAGGTATGTTGTGGTCATGACCGGGAGTTTTTGATTTGACATGGCCCCCTTTTTTGGGAATGAATTTTTTGGGTGAATTAGGTACATGGGATCTACTTTTAGAGTAAAAAAATACTCATTAGTTGGTTGGGATCATCTTAGATGCAGTATGTATATATATATATATATATGAGGTTCATGGAACCTGAATATTCTATGGGAATCGATGAAATGCAGAATTACTTGTGGTGTGTAGGAATATAGGAATCGGTACGATGGAGTCTCTATGCAAGGTTCAATGCACCAAGAATTATTAGGAGAATCTGAAGGGATGCAGCACCTCATAGGTTCCATGTGCGAAATGGGCATGATGTGGGCATCTGATGAGATGATGTATTTGATCAATGTCATATGTGACATGGGCCTGATTTGAGCACCTTATGAGGTGCATGAGTGATGATACATCATAGTATAACCTTGATTCTAGGTATGGTCAATGTACCATTGGTTTTATTAGTGTTTCGGGTGGGGAACCGATCATGGTAGGTAACTCCTAATGTGGGGAGCTCCTTGAGAGAGTTTACTTATGACTTGATGGTCAGGGTAGACTGGGGTGTTCATAAATGGATGGTTAAGTTTGGTACCATCTCTATGTTTTGTTTGATATCTCATGGACAATCTATGTTAAGGTGGAGATATTTTAACATCCTGATTTTTTGGAACAGGTTGAATTCCTAGCCCATTTTGAATTTTTGGAGTTTAGTGGTCAAACCAACTCTTTCTTTGGTTATCGAAATTTAATTCTGAGAGTTCCTTTTACACAATACATTTTTTAGGGATGGTTTTAGGGTATTGGGAAGTTACTTTAGGTTTCAATTAATTTTTGTTTGTGTTGAAGGCTAACATCCAACTTTCCACAGTGTATAAACTGGGGTGTATAGTTTGGAAAAACCGTGTATCCTCTCAGGTGTAACTGTGTGGCCCTCCAAGTATACTGGAAATAGTTTTTCAAACTACGTTGGAGGGGGTCACATAGAAATATGGCACCTCTTTTATTTTATGTAGAGGTTATTTTCATGTCCAGTGCACGGTTTGGTAAACCATGCACCATAGTCATGCAAGTTGGAGCCTTTGGTAGCATCTACCAAAGGGGTTGTGCACAATTTTCCTAACTATGAGAACTAACCATGTGGTCCACATAAACATGGAAAAGTACACATTTTTCCTCCTCACTTATTTCTTCTTTTCCCTTTCCTTACTTTCTTATATGAACTTCTCCTCCAGGCACTATGGAACTCCTATCATCCTCCTCCTAGGTGTTAAGGTCATGTATTCATATGATCTCTATTCTCATTGTTGGGTGCGTTGGAACCACGCTGGTGATTGATTCAATTTTCTTGCTTCCATTATTATTTTCAATTTCTATATGGATTACTAAATATTTATGATCTGTTTTACCCTATCTTCAGGCCATTCCTCTAAAATACTAATTTCTTTCAAATCATCTTGAGTTAGAGGTTCATATTGTACAAGTGAGTGTTTAACAATGCGAGGTTGGTGGTGCCTAACTTTCTATTTGATTTCAATCATGTTTTAGGGTGTGTTCTTGAGAATTTAATTGGGTTTTCTAACAGAGACCCTATAAAATAAATTCTTGACTTTATTTAATTAACTAAACCCTTGTGGGATACCAATGGACATACTCATCTGAGACTAAAAATTTTATGGTCCTGGTGAGAGGCTTCAGACCTTGGTATCTTAGGTTGGGGTGTTTTTTTATGAAATTTAAATTATTATAATATATTTATTTTGATGGTTTCATGGGAACATGACGGGCTTGGCACAAGGTTTGAGCTGGTGTTGACCATCTGGCTTAAGGTAACATTGGTTGTCCGGTTGGTCATGGCATGGACACTTGGGTGATATTGATCACTGGTTAGGAGACATGTTCATTGGATTGAGGTGATTAGGTTTTTTTGGTTATAGGCATGGATCATGTGATTTTTGATTGTATTGACTATCAATATGAGGGAAATGGTCACAAGGGTGCAAGGTTCCAGGATAATATGTCTTAGGTACTTTGTTAGTGACTACCACTCACCATGATTGGTTGACGCAATGTTGGAGTCATGTGTACATAGATAGGACTCAGATGATGAGGTGGTGTTTACCACTCATCTAGGTAGAGTCCTCTTTTATATGCATCTTAGGATAGTGTTGACCATCAATGAGAATGGAGGTAGTTTCTATAGAAATACACATGGATGGTGAGGATCCATCAGTTGATATTGTTGAGACCGATGGTTGGGGGCTAAGGCTTTCTGTATACTGTGGTCATTGGGACAAGAATTATTTGGGAGGACATACATCATTTTCCATCAATAAATCAACTATTGAGATGATGGTGGTTATTATTTGGAGTATAGATACTATTGTGCCTAAGACATCAGGCTTCGAGATAACAGGGACTCATCTGAGATAAGGTTCATGGGACTAGGTACTCATTTAATGGGTGTTTCATTTTGAATACTGGTTACTTGAATATGGAATAAGGTTTTGAGTGACATGATTAGAGTTGGAAACTAAGGGTTCACCTAGGTTGGTTTTTAATAGAGTATTCCTTGGGCTATAATCTATGGATCCTCCCACTACAGTTATATTGGTGGTGGCCAAAGCATATGATTGTTTCCTTAAAGTTGTTGAGAATAAGGGAAACATGTTATTCTACATGATATGATGTTCTTTTTTATATATTTTTATTATTAACTTATGTAATCATAGATTTAAGATTATCACATGTTGTTGGTGGCCTACTAAAATTCTTTCTCACACCTTACACGGGCCCTTCGTTATACGTGTATACTTTATGGATTTTTGATGTGGTAAGGTTCAGGATGAGGAGATTGATCTTAGTGATTGTGTTGGACCTTTATGCATGGGATGGATGGAAAGGGACCTTAGGTTCCTACATCAGCTTTAGATTAATTTTTGAGTCTTTCCTTCTCTATCAGCATGCTTATAAGTATATATTGAGGTCAACCATGGGTGGACCTTTCTTGTTTATTATATGTATGACCTAACTTGGATGAATTCTTAGCTAAAAATGGTGTATATTTATATAAATGGTATCTTGGGGTGTTTATTTATTCAAATTTCATATTTTATCTTATTCGTTTATTACAACTTGTGGTTTTTTTGCTTCCTCTATGGTGGGTTAATGGTCCAGTTGTCTTATGGAATTTATTCCAATGTGCTGTATTTATCTATAGAAAGTTATTATTATCATCACATGGGGGTATAGACTCCCCACTATCACCTCTTTATATCCCCACTTCTAGTCGATAGCCTTTGGAATATAGGAAGGCGTGCTTAAGTCCCAGTGGCCCTCCAGCCCGTAGCACTATTTGGGTGGCTAAATGGGTCAGGGTGCTACAAATGGTATCAAAGGAGTTTCTTTTAACTATTTTTTTGGTCTTAATACTTGGGATATGGTACATAGTAGACTAGGATGCTATCATAAGTGGGTTTGGAGCATGTGTTTGGGTGCTTTTATCCCCATTCATGAGGGAAATACCAATTTACTAGGGGTGGGAAATTTCTGTTCCACTTTTCTCTTTTTTATAGTTGATATGATTTCCACATCAAGTGGTTCAATTGGGTAGAATTATTATCTATTATGAAATTTTACCCCTAGTCTATTGTGGTAAGGGAGTATTTTGGACCCTTGGCCCAGTATGTCAAGGGAGTTTTTACTTTGCTTTCTTGATAGGAACATAGGATGATTGATTGTAATGCCTATGTCATGATAATTTTCTTATAATTATCATTAGAAACCTAGATTTTTATAATAGTTTTTGGGTTGATTAAAGTGCCAAACATCAAAGATAAGTAGTGTTTTCCTACCTATCCACTCTTTGGTGGAATTCTACTCATTCATCTCAGGCATGGGGTTCTAATGAAATCTATATGTGATATGTGATATATGTATATATGGGCCTGGATCTGATAAGATAAAGTAGGGATTGATATGTGATTCCTAAATTAGATTTGGGTGGGTGAGAGGCTATGAAGCTAGAATTATATGTGACACATAGTTCTGATATGGTGGGTAAGGGGCCAATAGTCCATATTTCACATGACCTAGTTATAATGGGGGAGTGTAAGGGTGGTGATATTGTGCTAATTGTTATAGATTTACTTATATTCATTATATATATGTTTTTTTATGATTTTCTGACCATGTATTGTTATTTAGAAGGATTCCACCAAGACAGCCTCTGGTGGAGCATCAGGAGGGCGGTGAATTGGTACTGTAAGAGCGTGCACAAGTTAAGATCCCTGAGGGTCGGTATGGGGCACCAAAGAGTTTCAAAGATCATTCTACACATGTACAGGTGGGTTAGCCTCCAGATTAAACATCTTTTTTGTGACTTAATGAGCAGCTCAGGGTGATCTTGGTATGGGTTATCTAGGGTATCGATAGGGGAGTTAGGGAGAAAATCCTTCTAAGGAATACCTGAATTGAGAGTTCTAATCATAGAACCCACTGCTATTTCAGGGTGAGAGTATACCAGAGGTGAATGAGAAATGTATTGAGGAAGTTCAGATGATCATTGAGTAGCTTGAGACACCCCCAGGGTAGAGGGTGAAGTTGGAAATATACATTCTCATAGAACTGACTAAATACTTGTCAAACATGTAGGTTCAGGTTGGTAGATGCAAGGGGATGACTTGTAAGGACTTTGGGTCTAGGTTCTTCAATAATTTATTTCCGGATATGCTAAGGGTGGAGAGATATCATGATTTATTGAGCATATAAAAGGGAGAAATGTCCATCATGGAATACACATCTACTTTCATCAAGTTTCCCCACTTCATACCCAGTATGGTGGGTGATGTCACCTCAAGGGTGAGTTTTTTCCAGGATGGGTTATGGAACACCATTCTAGTGTAGGTAAACATTTTTAGGTTTCTCACATTATCAAGGGTGGTGAATCAGGTGTTGATAACTGAGGGAAATTTTATGGACTTATCATACCTGATCCAGGTGATGGTTTAAGCTGATTTTTATGTTGATACTTTAGATAGCAGGAAGAAATTTCGAAAGGAGTCTCAGTAGGGCGTCTAGGAAATAGATTCAAGCATACCACTGAGGAATGGTCCTTAAATGGTGTGCTTACAATGAAAATAGTCAGGACATATGTAGACGTAGTGTGATCAGGCATCGAAGGAGTGCCAATCTTGTCTCCAGGATAATCATCTCGAGAAGTTATGTAGGTGGGATTCTCAGAAATTTGGAAGCCAGAGACTAGGGCAGACTCAGAGATCTGAGGTCAAACCAGGAGCAGTTCCAAGAGCTGATAGCTTGGATTCATATGCATGTAGAGTTCATAGAAGATAAAATGGGACCCAAAAATGGGTTCATTATATGGTGTATGGTGTGTCTCCAAAAGGATTTCAGGCTTTAGGTGGTCATTTTTTATGACAAATGTATGTTATTGAGCTTCTAGGTGTAGAGCATGTTGGGGAGCTTACTACAGTTAGAGGTACATCATGGGTGTGACCAAGGTGTTTTTCTTTTGACATGGACCCCTTTTGTGGGAATGTTTATTTTGGGTGAATGAGGTGAATGAGATGTAATTTTGGACTAACCTAATGTTGGTTAGTATTTTGGAATTAGCTCAGATGCATTATATATATACACACACACACGAGGTGTGTGTCATTGGGATCTTCTATGGGAATCGATGAGATGATGGATTACTTGAGGTGCATTGGAATTTGGTAATTAGTATGATGTGGGATCTATGTGATGTGTGAGGCAATAGGACATATTAGGTCCATCTGATGGGATGCATGGCCTTATAGGTTCTATGTGCAACATTGCCATGAGGCGGGAATCTGATGAGATGCAGTATTTGATCGGTGTCAGATGTGACATGGGCATAATTTGAGCACCTAATTAGGTTCAAGAGTGATGGAACATTATTACAGGACCTTTATTTTAAGGATTCTTAGTTTATCATTAGTTTTATTTATGTTTTGGTTTGGTAAGTGACTGGTTAGTTAACTCATAAGGTGGGGAGTGATTTGAGAGAATTTACTTGGGACTTGATGATTGAGGCAGAATGGGGTGTTCTTAAATAGATGGGAAATTTTATTACCATATCTGGGTTTTTTTATAGATTCGGGATGATCTATGTAAGGTGGATATATTGTAACATCCTGAGTTTTTAGAGCGGGTCGAATTCCTTGCCTATTTTGAATTTTCGGAGTTTGGTGGTCAGAACAAATCTCTCCTTGATTATTATAACTTAATTCTGAGAGTTCCTTTAATTAAAGACCATATTTTTGGATTGTTTTAGATTCTTCAGAAGTTCCTTAGGGTTTCATTTAAGTTTTAGTTGTATCAGAGGCAAAAATCCCAACTTTCTTGGGTGTGAAAACTGGGGCACACCGTTTGGAAAAACCATACAGCCTCCCAGATGTAATCAGGCGGGCCTCCAGTTATACTAGACATGGTTTTTAAAAACCTTATAGAGGGGGGTGGTCATGTAGAACCTCTAAAATTATTAGAAAAGGGTATCCAAACATCTATCATACAGTTTGATAAACCATGCGCCATGGTTGTGTGAGGTGGAGGATTAGGAAGGGGCTACCGCATGGGTTGTGCATGGTTAGCCTAACCGTGTGAACTAACTATGTGTCCCACTTAAAAGTGGTAAATTAACCATTTTACCCTCCTATATTATTTATTCCTTTCCCTTTATTTACTCCCACATGTGACCTTCTCCTCTAGGCATCGTTTAGCTCCTCTCCACCTCCTCCTAGGTGTTAAGCTCGTATCTTCATCTAAACTTTGTTCTTCTCTCCATCGGGTGCATCGAAACCACATCAATGAGTGATTCAATTTTATTTATTACTTTATTCTTTTCTCCTTAAATACATAGTGATAAATCCATATGATCCATTTCACCCTATCTTCATGGAATTCATCTAAAATTCTAATTTCATCCAAATCGTCTTGAGTTAGAGGTTAATATCAGAGAAGAGAGTGTCTACCAATGGGGGGTAGGTGGTTCCTAGATTTATTTTTGATTTTACTTGTGTTTTGGGGGTTCTTTATTAATAGTTTTTTTGGTTTGTCTAAGAGAGACCCTATAAAATACATGCTTGTCTTTATTTAATTAATTGAACCCCTATGATATGCGCATGGGCATGCACATCTGAGACTACAAATGGTATGGGCATGGTTAGAGGCTTTGGACCTTGTACATCTTAGGTCGGTTTGTTGTTTTATTAAATTTAAATTTTTTATAATATATTTATTGTGATGGTTCCCTGGGAACATGAAAGTCTAGGCCTGAGGTTTGAGATGGTGTTGAACATCTGTCTTGAGTAGACGTTGATTGTCAGGTTCGGCTTGGTTGGATAATTGGGGTGATTTAGATCACCAGTTGGGAAACATGGTAATCACATTGAGGTGACAATTTTTTCAGGTTATAGTCATGTCTCATGGGATTTTGGATAGTATTGACTATCAGTTTGATCGACATGTTCATAGGGGTATGAGGTTTCGGGAAGATGTGGCTTAAGTACTTTTTTGGTGATTACCGCTCACCATGATTGGTTGACATGCCATTGGAGTCATGTTCAAATAAATAGGACTGAGATGATGAGGTGTTGTTGACCACTCATGTGGGTACAGGCCTCTGTTAGATGCATCTTAGGATTTTATTGACCATCAATGATGTTGGAGGTACTTTCCATATAAATCCATGAGGATGGTGAGGAGCCATCGGTTGATGGTTTTGAGACTGATAGTTAGGGGTTGAGGCCCACTGTATACTGAGTTCATTGGGCCAAGACATATTTGGTAGGATGGACATCATCTCTCCTCAATACATCATATGTTGAGCCTATGGTGTTTATTATTTAGAGCATAGATATTTTTGTGCCTCAGAGATCAGGCTTCAAGCCGATGGGGACTCATCTGAGCTAAGGTTCATCGGACTAGATAATCATTTCATGAGCATGCCATTTTTGACACTGGTTACTTGATTATGGCATGAGGTGTCGAGTGAATTGGTTGGAGTTGGGACATGAGGTTTCACCTAGGTTGGTTTTCAATTGAGGATGCCATGATCTATAAGCTATGGATCCTCCCACTATAGTTATACCAGTGATGGCTGAAGTAGGAAATTGCTTCCTTGTGGTTATTGAGCACAAGGGAATCAAGTTATTTTTCATTATATGATGTGATGCTTAATTTCCTTTTATCATACACCTGCGTAATCACAGATGTAATATAGGTACATATTGGTAGTGGCCTACTGAGATTATTTCTCACACCCTACATAGGCCCTTTAGGATGCATGTAGACTTTATAGCTTTGAGATTAGGTAAAGTTTTAATATCATGAGATGGATCTTAGTGATTGTGTTAGACCTTTTTGTATAGATGGATTGAAAGGGACCTTGGGTTCCTGAAATAGTTGGAGTTTACTTTTGGAGTATTTCCTTTTGTATTAGCATGCTTATATGTATATAATGAGGTCGTTCATGGGTGAAACTTTCTTTTTTATTGTCTATATTATCTGAATGGGATGAATTCTTAGAAAAAAATGGTATATATTTTTATAAATGGTATCTTAGGGTGTTTATTTTTTCAAATAGACTATTTGAGCTTAATTAATTATGACTACTGGTGGTTGTTGTGCTTTCGCTATAGTGGGTTACTGGTCCAGTTTTCTTATAGCCTTTCTTCTGTTATGAAATATTTATCTTTAAACCATTATTATTATCGTCACCAAGGGTATATTCTCCCCATTTTCACCTCTTTACACCCCTAATGTTATTTGGTAGCCTTTGGAATGTGGGGAGGCATGCTTAAGGCCCAGTGGCCCTCACGCCGATAGTACTTTTCAGTTGGATAAATGGGCCAGGGTGCTACAACATTCTATTATAAAATATCCATATGTCCCTTATTGTAATCTAGAAAAAGGACATGAAAATTATTATAAGGTTTTAAAGGTATGTGGTTTTTTCATCTTTGAGCTTGTAAAAACTTATTTCATTGAGTGGACTCCCCAATTATGAAATTCTGACTCATATTTCCTTAACACTTTCCTCTAAATTTTTATTGAATAAAGAAAGGATGTTAAATATAATACAAGTTTGGTCAAGTTAACCAACTATGTTTGTCTATATTTACTAATAATTAAAATTACCCTAGATAAAGGCTTGAACTAACACTTTAATTATGGGTCCATCTTAAATCAGATAATGGAAGGTGTAATGATATACTATTGCCTTGAGGTATATTTGTTTATTATGTGTAAATTTTTATTATATTATCTTTTACATGTCTTTTTAATATTAATTTAATTTTACTTATGTGATTAACCATATGCTTATAAAATATTTACATATAACCCTTTTATTTTAATTCTATCTTTTCATATTAATCCATTTATTTAAATGATTGTGATCATGCATCCATAAAATAAATATTGAATTAGATTGAAATAAAATAAATAAAATGTGGAATGGTCATGATATTTAACTAAAAAGTTTTTTATTAAGAGGAAAATAAATCCATTGACCCTAGGGGAAAAATCCTTAATCCATTTTGGGATAGAGTAGCAGTATTTTACCTCTTTCCTACATATCTCCTTGGTTTGGTTTCACTTTGGATCTATCTTTAACTAACTCCATGCACCCATAAGATTCATCCTTACCGTGCATTTACTTCACTTACAAGTGAATGGAACTATAAGGGATTTTATATAAAAGAAATTGTGATCATGAAAGCCCATGAATAATAAAGTGGTATGGATAAATAACAGACCTTCAATTTAATTTAATAATAATAATTGAGAAAAACCATGAAATAATTAAATTAAAAGAAACCATACACATACATAGGTAAGTCTAAGATCATGAGCATTCACTCATGTAATGAATACAAACTTAAAATAATTTTATATAATTTATTTCAATTCTTTATTTTATTAAGATAAAACACATGTTAATAAATTAGATTAATTATCATATTGATCAATTGATTTAATTTATTTTGATCTCCATCCAATCAGTCAATGATACACATCCACCATGATTTTAAATAAATTAAATAAATTAATATTATTTAAAATTTAATAAAATATTTACACAGCTTGTACTTGGATGAAACTCATTGTGTACCTATTCAAACTACTCAACATATATTGAGATCATATAGAGGCTACTTATGTAGCATATAACATTCATATTTTGTCAAAAAGAATCATGGAATGTATGATTCAATAAATGAAACATAGAACATGTGTTAATTAACATATCATGTACTAATTTTAATACACATAGATTTGTCGATGTATTGCATTTATACATGGTATGTAGTTCAACATTTTATATATAAATTAATTAATCAATCAATATCATATATAAACTATCATATGGAATTTGGAAATCAATAAATGGTACACTAAATATATAATGATGATGTTTATAGAGTAATAAATTAATTTTTATTTTTCTATGTAGACAGGTCAGGTACATGGCATTTACATCCAGTTATACATCATGTATCTTACTCGTCGTATGTCTATGGTGCATTTCTAGGCACTATGATTATATTTCTACATGAAAATTTATAATTAATATGGCATTTATAGTTGGTACACACCATGTAACCTTCTTATTACATGGTTTTTAGTCCTTATACATTGTATATTTAATATACAAATCATATTTGATCACGTGTTTTTCACCACAATGACACATCGAATACATGGTGTGTAACCCAATTACACAACATGTTGTTTTACATGCCATATGATAGCCTGTTTTGGTCAATATGAGGAGTGTGTTTAATATATCATCATATAATTATTACATGAATACTCGTGAAAACCATGGCTCATCTCTATGTAATGTAATTGGATACATGATGTATACCATCAAAATACACTCCATGTACTCCTATATTATTTATCCATAATCACTAACATATCTGAAGGAGTTATTTGTATGGTCTCCATAAATTATTAACCATATCTAAGTTATATTAGTGAGAAGTGAAGAGATGAAGAAAAGATATCGATAATCATATTAAAAGAGTGAATTTATTGAAATGAAAACTAAATTTTAAACACATAAACAATTGAAAATTAATAAATAATTATAAATTGAATATGAACACTCTAATACCACTTGTATATTCCAGATGCAGTGGAAGCACCAGTTAATCTTATGTCCAACTCAAAATTTTTTAAATTCAAGGAAATATCCAAAATATACATGATGATGAACCCCATGACCATTGAATTTTTTTTTAAATAATATTAAAAAATTTGTTTAATATGAACAAAGAGAGGATATTTTCATGTTAATTTATAATTAATTTAAAACATAAGAAGAAATATTACAATAGTCTTTATTTTTTTCTTTATTGATAGTGTTGTTCGATTGAACCTAACTGGTGTATCAACATCACATTTTGAGGACCCAAATTAGATCCCCTCTAGTTGTGATCCACATGTGATCCTTTTATCTTTGAACGAAAATCATAAAATTGTGTGTTATAGTGTGTCTAATTGATTATCTTGTGGTGTTTTCCTTGATTTATTCATATTCCTTTAGTCTTGAAGGAACTCCATTGTTCTTCTTATTCTAGATAGGAAGAGATGGAGAAGAGGAGACTAATATAAATTTTGTAAACAATGATTAACCTCTTCAAAAATGACATGGAATTCTATTTATAGATTTAGGGTTAGTGTTTAATATTTAATTAATTACACAATTTCTCTTAATAATAAATTAAACACATAATGAAACTCATTCCATTTAAAATAATAATATTATTATTTTATGTCATGGAGTATGAAAAACCATTCAATGATGAATATTATTTTTACAATATGGTAAATAAATATTTAGCATTGGACCAAGAACTTATTCTTCTCATCCCCCTCATCATTTATTAAATTATCAATTAAATATTAAAATAAATATTATTTATTCAATAAGTAAATAAATATTATATTCACAGTCTAGAGAATAAATACTTATTTAATATTCATGTAAATAAATAAATTATTTATTAAATAAATAATTATCTATTTCCTTAAGAATAACAAGAGATAAATAAATATTATATATTCTCATAATTAAATAATTACCTTGCGAATTAATATTTATTTAATTTTATGATCGACAAATAAATCATAAATAAATATATATTCTTAGTGTTGAGAATAATATTTATTCCAATTGTTAGATAAATAATATTTAACTTAGATTAATGGAAACACTTCGTGTGTGATCCCCTAGGCCTCTTCCTCAGTGAAATTAAGTAGGTTTTCTTAAATTACAAGCTTACTAACTAGCAATGGGTCAAGGTACCCATAGAGGAAGAAGATATGCCACCATGACAACAATCACTTTTTAACCCTCTCTATGTAATATAATCCTTTTGTTGTTATATCTTATCTAACATGTTTCACACCCTTGTCATTAACTAATATGATTAATATGTCTTTCTTCAACCATCTAAAATTAACTTGTCTATACACCATGGTCATGGAATGTAATGTGACGATTCCATTTAAATAAAATGGTCACGATATCAACTTTCATAAAGATATAAGGAACAATCCTTCGTCGACTTATTCATTAATAACATATCATTTGTGAGGAACCCAACATACCTAACTTCACTATGAACACATTTTATTATAGTTAATGGTAATACTTCTAAGTTTGAAAGTCATGAAATTAATTAATAATAATCTTAAAGTCTAAGGATCATTACACATGCTCATAGAAAAGAATATCCAATAACATGAAAACATATGAAATTTCTACTAGCAGGTATGTTCTCATAATCTCTCATATTAAATAATACCAAGTGATAAATTCATTAGATAAAGTCTCATATTCTTATGAGTACACACACATAATAGTCAATATAATATATATCCCATCATAGAATTTTATCTGACCATAAGAAATTTTGAAAAATATCATTGTAGCAATATAGGGTTCTCATCATAAGTGAGAACTATTATTTCCATTTCAATGTGATAGATAATCTAGGAAATTATTACATTAAAGTCATACAAAATAATAAAAAATTTGTAAAAACATATTTATTTATATTCATTTATTTGAATATACATTCAAACTAAAGTACAAATAGTTTCTTCTAAAACACTACTCTAAAACAATAATGATTTTTGTTGATTTTTTTGGATTTATCCTTAGTAATAAATAAATAAAAACTATATAATCTATGACAGAAGATCCATCATATATAATTTATTATTTATTTGTATAATTAATAATTATCTTTTCTTTAAATTAATTATTTGTTTTTTAATAGGTTGACTTATCTTGTAGACCCATAATTTTGTGTAATTATTCAAGTGTATAATACCTATAGAGATATCTATACGTGATTCATTAACCTTGGAATGTCACCATGGTATCACAGGGTTTTAGCATGAATGATTCTCACTGATTTTTTCATTGATCATTGATCATAACAAGAATTTATATAAGGCTTGATGGATTTCTTCTAATTATCTTAGGGATTGATAGGGAAAAGGATGATTTAAGCTCACTGATCTTAATAGTATTATCAATAAAGTTCTATTCAGGGTTGAAATAATTATCTAGGGAGGACTTTTTGTGAACAAAATCATCTAAAATTGAAATGATATAATCAATTTAATATAGCTAGGTTTGACAATTGGTAATTTCATATATACCCTTAACCAATATCTTAAACCTACCCATGTTGTATAATAACATTATTATTATTATTTTTTTGATGAACACATATCTCATAGATAATATAAATATCATTTCATAAATAAATAAAATAATATTTATTTAAAGGGTAATTAATATATCATTCCCACTAGGACCTTAACTGAGTCTATCTTTCCTCCTCAGTATTTATAGAACCTCGAATAATAACTATTTATTTAAATAAATAAATATTACTATATTAATATTTCAATTAATAAATAAATATTTTTTTACTAAACTTGAGAATAAATATTTATTTAATCTTTAACTCACATATTTATTCTATCAAATAACTTGTGAATGAATATATATCATCAAAATAATTTGAATAATTATTATTTCTCAAAACAGTCGAATGATATTTATTCTAATATTAAATTCAAATTGAATTTAGCTGAGGTTCTAGATACACTTGGGGTATGTCCCTCTAGGACTCTTTCAAAGTGGAATTAGGATAACTTTACAGAATTCCTATATTAGCATCTAATAACATGACTACTCCCTCATAGGTAAAATATAAGTATCATAATGAAAATAACCTCCTACAAACACACACTATGTAATAAAATCCATTTTTCTTGATATCTCATCAAGAAGGTTGCATCATGTGTGTTATCAACCTATATGATTGATATATTCTATTTTAATTTCTTGAAATTAATTCTCTGATAAGACTACCAATGTCATAAGATTAATTAGGTTATTCTATTCCAATCAAAAGTCCAGGTATATCTACTTCCATTAAATATGAATGGAAAATCATTTGTTAACTTATTCATTAATTCCATATCACTCAAGATACACCCAACTCATCCTACCTTACAATGATTATATATCATTAGGGTTATCATCAATACATCAAAGTACATGACTCATGAGATGCATTAATAATTGTCACATCCCCACTTTTTTCTATGTATGAGATGTTTAAAGTTAATGAAATTATCATTTATTCTACTTTTTTCATCTTTTAAATGGGTGTATTAGTGGTTTTTTTAATGATATAGGGGTATTTGGTTAACTAGTGGGAATCCACTATCTAGCCAGTGGCTAGTCATCGGCCACCCAGTGCGCCCAGTTTAGGGGTGAAATTAATGCACCCCATGGGATTTAATTATATGCATTTTTTACCTCCTTTAACACTCAAATATGACCCCCTTATGTCTATTTTGAATTTGATATCTCCCTCTTGGTCTCTAAACCTCTCCCATTCATCTCCCCTTGATTAACCAACCTTTGATCGATTCGATGGTGATTGAAAGGTGGGTTTTTCTTAGATATATTCCATTTTTCTATTCTTATTTTCAGAAATAATCAAATATTTGTGTTGGATATATGTTTTTATTAATGATATAGTGATGAATTTCTTATTTACTTGTAGATCAGTGGTGGATCTATAAAGTTGACAATGGTTCTTTATCGAATCAAGATCTACCTATGAAAATGGGCGTTCTTTGGGTAAGTTTCCAAGAATAATATTCCTAACCCTCTTTTTGATAGTGGATGTATGGTTTAACCTTAATTTGTTAAATATTTCAAGGTATATTGGTGAAGGAATATATATTTCAACAATGAAGTATCTTAGAACGAAGATTAATTCTTCATGAACTGTGATGTTTTTGGATAAGCTTATTTAGAGAAATCATCATCAGATATTCTTCTTCTTGATTCTCATATTGAATCTCTTTTCCATTGATGAATTCATGATTGATAAATGATTGTTTTCTAGACATGAATATTATTTCTAGAATCAATTAGGAATTTATGATTTATTCTTAAATTGATAATAAATATGGTGAATTAGCATCCATTCCTTCGATATACCTTGAAATTGAATCTATTGAAAAACTCCTTAAGGTGTGAAATTCTTAAAAAGCCTTATTGACTTGGAATTATCATGAATATAAATTCTAAATCTTCTTATTGATGAACAAAAACCAGAGTTAATCACCCTTTATATGTTATATTCTTCTTTATAGTGTGTGGTGTGGTTTTTTCTTTGATCCTTGATGAACCTTGGAGTTCTTCATCAACAACATTTAGGTAGGAAGTTCCTTACCATTTGGGGATCTCTTATACACTTGTTTACATGGTATGATTCATGTATTGGTATAGTTTTTTTCTTGATTTATTCTTATTTCTTAGAGAAGTTTGTGTTTCCATGAAACCCATATATGATCCTTGTTTCCATTATAATTTCTAGATTAGTTTTTTCCCATTATTGATGATGATTCCCATATTGTTATACGATGCTACTATATTTCTTATGATTCCATGTTATGATTTTTTTATCATGATCTGCCATATTGTGTGTTATATTGCCTTTATAGGTTGGTTATTAGTATATATAATAGGTGGAACATCGTTATATGATTACCCTTTGAGGAGGAGTATGCATGGTGTGCATCGATGGTGATGATAGACTTGTACATAGGATAAGAGCATGATAGCATCATAACTCAGAAAGAACTCAATGACTTGAGGATAATGAATAATGTACCAAAACTTGATGCCTTAAGGATACTGAGTATTGTGTCCACTTGATACCTTGAGGATTATAAATGACATGTTGATATCATTGTGTCTAGTTTTACTCATTTCCAAAATATCCATTCATCCTTTTGGAATGGAGCCGAAGCAGGTACAGCCGAGACTCGTGGTGGCTTGGTTAAAATATGAGTGCTTAGTATATGAATGTTATGATTTCTTAAACATTTATTATCATCATGGAATAAACCTGTTATAATATTCACATTTGTTAAGGATGGATTGGTGGAGTCCTACTAGGTTTCATTACTCACACCATGTATAAGAATTTTAATGCACATGAAGACTTCATTTATAAGGATCTGAGAAACGGAAAGGGGCCCATGGAAGATAGTTGATCCTTGGATCATGGATCTAGGAGTGGTATTGAGACGTACTATAGATTATATAGTAGTTTTATTTATTTTTTATCAATTGCATGTATACTCTGGTTTGGATTTACACTTTCGTAGCCTATTTATTTATCTATACGACATGTATTCCATTTGATTATTTAGTTTCTGAATGTTACTCTAATCATTATATTTTTTATTATATTATGTTTTTAAAGGACATGATACTAAGGGTATAGTATCCCCTGTAACACCCCAAGATTTCATAGTAAGTTATTGTCTTAAAAGTAATTCAATAGCTTGTGCTACATGCAACACTGAGTTCAAGCACGCCACAACTTACCAAACTAACCGTTTAAAAAACAATTATGAATAGTATTAATTGCATTTTGAATTTTATATACTCCATATAATTTTAACATCTATATTATGTATTTTTTAGACATAATATAAGAACAAATTCAAATTTTCAAATAAAAGAAGTATTTTTCAAAAATTTCAATTATACTGCCTTTTAATGGAAAATCATTTTTAAATCCAATATTTGACACTTTTATATATTAAATTTGACAAAATAAACTTCTTCTTTAGAATCGATACATAAAAATTTAGTTTGGATAAATTTTTTGTGCTTTTCTGATAACTTTCATATTTTGATGAATAGCGAAAAATACTAAATTTTAATTAAAAACAACTTTTTTAATAAAAATAATTTATAGTGTTCAATTATAAATTTGAATGGTTTTGAAGTATAATTATATTATATTTTTATCATTTAATCCAATTTTGGTAATTGGAAGAAATTTTACATTTAAATTGGACATAACACATATCAATCTTTTCATAGTTTTTACTTCTCACAAACCCTCTTTCTGGTTTTGACCACAGGAATATTTTTTAAATTTAATTAATACAATTTCTATTTTTTTAATTTGGTAAAATAGACATCATTTTTTAATTTGGAATATCAAAATTATATTTGGGTAAATTTTTGGTATTTTTCTAAAAACTTTCAATTTTTGATAAATAGTGAAAAACATTGCGTTATTGTTTAAAATCGAATTTTTATTTAAATAATTATTTTTAATTTAAATTTATTTTAAATTAAAAATATATAAATAATAGCAATATTATTCCAATTTAATTCATTTAAGTCATTTTATTAAAATATTAGATATATAAAATTTTATTGAACTTTTTATTATCTTTTACTCACCTTCTTTGCACATTTTCAAATTTTCATAAAACATAATTTTATCATTTTTGTGAATTGAATTTTAAAAATCTGAGAGACATAATTTACATCATTAAGTAAAATTTGGTTCAATCAGATGAAAATAATTTTTTGTGAATAGTAACTTTTGAATTTTATTTACCGCGGTTAAAAGTAAATAGGGTAATTAAAGGTAAAAATGATATTATAATTACCCCAACACGTGTCCTAATCCTATTTGATAAGTGTATTTAGACCAAAATAATCCTTTGAAATAAAATATTATCCTTTTTTATCCACTTGGATTAGATTTGGACATTTATTATTATTTTATTTAAAGAAGAGTTAAATGTGTTAAATTCAAAGTTTAATAACTAAACCATTTTTAATATAGGGTTATACATGAGATAAATTTCACAATAAATATTAATTATAAATATAAAAATATTTCATACATTATGGTATTTTATTTATAATTTTTAGACATTAAATAATTAAATTTATTTATGACATAATGATGATGCAGTAATTACCTTATTAATGAAAGATTAAAATAATTGATATTATAAATATCAAAATAAATGTAAATTGAGACTTTTGATGCATTCCAAAAAAAATCTAGGTTAATATGAAATTTTAGGGTTTATTTAATGTATTTTTTTCTAAGTAATCAAGTTTTTTTTACTTTCACAAAAACCAAATACTAAATAGTGTCAAAATTGAAATAAATGAGTATTTAAAACAAATACTATATTATTAAATGATATAATATTCCTAAAAATATAAGGTTCAGACAAAGGACTTATATAATGATATATATGTCATTAGTGAACCACTTGAGGTATGATTGGCATTTTATAGTAAGTTTATTAACCATGTGATATAAAAATACAATAAGACACGGTTAAAGTTAAACTATTTAACTAAGAATTAACTCTAAGAGATAAGGTTAATATGGTGACCTATACTTTTCTAGAACCTATTGGTTGAGATTATTTTTACCCATCTCCACATTATCCTATAAATAAATCCATTTGGAGCCATTATAAACCAAAAATAATTTTATAATAAAATAATATTTCAAGCTTTTCCTAAAATGACCCTCACCTCTCTTATAAAAGGGTACTTCCCCTTATCTCAAAATAGAACCTCCAAAGCCATTTGGCTCAGCCAATACCTACTCAAATATCCTCCCAACTACCCTCAATTGAACCTAAAGTTCTTACTTTTATCATAAATCCAACCTAAGGATCCCTTTTGATCAAATCAAAAGGAAGCACCCAAAAAAGAGGTAATAATTTCATCACCTCTTTCAAAGTTCTTTTCTTCTTCCACTTCCCCTTTCATTTTTGTTTCCATAACAAAATAATAACTCTGGTAACTTATACATACTATGATTTTATTATAAATATTTTACAACCATATTCCTCATTCTATCCATCATATGAATGAAAAAGTCACCATATGTGCGTATGTACGGCTTAACGTCTCCATGTCATGTTGTAGTTTGTTATTCAACACTTAATTATTTGGATGGGTATAATAATGAGTATAACAGATTTAAATAATAAATATTACATGTTAATTATTATTTATATATAATATATCATCCAATTACATACGATTTCACCAATAATAGAATGATATTGTCGCTTGTGCGTACGTACGGCTTACCATCTCCACGACGTGATGAGATTTTGTTCCCCATTGTAAACATTAAATAATAATTTTCATTTGATGATTAAAAATAATGTTTAAGTACTTAATATCATTATGTATATGAATCAAATATATACTATCTATAACAAACATGACTTACGTAACAAAACATATAAAGGAAAACGAATCAATTAACACCCAAAACAATGATACTACTAAAATATCATTAACAAAGAAATATTATAAAATAAAATATGATATCATATTTATGTATGTGGTTATTTTATAATTTAATAACAATTATTTAACCATTATACAGGATTTTAACTTACCCTCTATTAAGGAAAATTACAAGGTAAGGGGTTTTCATCTCACTTTTTATTCACTTGAGATTCATGCTATATTGTGACAATTTCCTTTTGTGTGGTGTATGTACTACCCATTATTGTATTATTTGAGTAATATAATTTAATTTATGGGTATTTACATCTTCATTGTATGATCATTATTTTTTGGGGTGTATGTTTTTTAAGTTACCAAATCGGTAAGGGGTTTTCATCTCACTTCTTATTCCTGTCATATTTAGGCTATATTACCACTATTTACTTTTTGTGTGGTGTATGTACTGCCCATGATTGTATTATTTGTGTAATATACTTTAGATTATGGGTATTTATAACTTTTTTGTATGATCCTTCTTTCATGGGGTGTATGTTTCGTAAGTTACCAAATCGGTAAGGGAATTTCTAATTTTGATTTCCACTCATTAGGTTTTACACATAGTTCATTGATTATTTTACCCCAAGATTATGTGTGGAATCACTATTTATTTATTTATGTAGTAATTTACACTCCCCTTTCTGTGGATATACTTTTTATAAACATAATAACTCCATTGATAAATTCTCAAGTCATTGATATGAACTTGATAAGGGCAATCTTAACTCAATTTCCATTCATTAAGTTAATCATCCAAGTCATTGGTATTGTTTTTACAAGAATATGTGTGAATGTCCTCTGATTGATTTACACTGAATATCCAATCATATTGAGTATATTTATTTTTTTCACAAATAATTATTTCATTGATTAATCTTTAATCTAAGGATATGGTATTTATAAGGGATTTCGTCTCAATTTACATTCCATTGAGACTTCTTTATTGTTATGTGCCAATTCACTTTTATATAGTGTATATACTGTCCTTTGACATATTATATCATGAATCCCTTTATTCTCATGATATTTTAAAGTTTTGATTAATGTTATTCCTCAATTATTTGTATTCAAGTGTCTCTCATTTGGTTAGGAACTCTTTAACTAAAATATCATTTTAAATGTTTTAAAGATTTATTCTTATAAATCTATCTCATTAATGTTCATGTTTTAAAAATAGTTTTAAGGATTTATTTATATGGAAATTAATGTTTTCAAATTAAAATTCCTTTCAAATTTTCAAATTGGTATGGGACACTTTGATTCAAAAATCACTTTTAAATGATTTCTTTGATAAATAGTGTGACTTTTAAATGTTTTCAAGAAAAAAGGGATATTTCTCACAAATAGTTTTACTAATTATTTTCATCTATGTAAATATCCTTCATTTTATTTTATTCTTTATTGAGGTTAATTTATTATAATATAATCTCCCATATTTTATTGAATGAGTTATGTATGAATGTGGATGTGTTATTTTTATACCATTCATGGTTTATGGTTAAAGTATTAACATTTCGTATTATAGTTTTAATATGAATGTTTATGTTATGTTTCAACATTTTCATATGAGGAATGCATTGTACTTAGTAAGTGACGGTTTGAGCCCTATATAGCTCCTCGATGCATCAGTAGGTCTCATGAGACAAACTAGTGTCTTGGCTTAAGGCCATGACAAAATCTTGGTTGTAGTTTTGGCACGAGGCATTAACTATGTTGCTATGATGTCCAGAATTATGCATTACATCATTATGAAATTATCTATTGATATTATATGTGATTATTATACTAGTATAATATCCATGTGAATAAGTAAGTGGCATTATTTGATTTATATTTTCCATATTATACTGAAGTTTAAGTTTAAAAGTATTTTGTTTTACTCTTATACATTACCTTAAATTTTTATTCTTATTTATGAAGTTTTTCACTATATTATTATTCTTATTAAGCATCTGAGCTCACCCCTTTATTATGTTTTCTTTTTCATGGGATGTGAATAAGTATATTATGTTTGGCCTGTAGGTATAGTCTAAGGGGTATGATTGTTTTCAAAGGGTACACAATGTTGTTGTTGTTTTTTTATTTCATGTTGTAATGTAAAACTTATGTATGTATCTAGTACTTACAAGGCTAATAAACTAATCGATATTTCAAGAATTTATCTCTTGTGATCATTTCAATGTTATGTAATACTACACTGACTCTAAGTAACTAGGTTCGGGGTGTTACATCCCCACTGTCAGTTTTTAGACCCTCGCTAGTAGTCGGTATCCTCTTACATACTGGGAGGCACACATGAGGTCATGTGACACTCTATATTAAACTTGGTGGTTTGGGTTGGGGAATTAAAAAATGGCATCAAAGAATAGTTTTTCTTCTTTGTTTTTGACTAACCTGGGAAATTATAGAAGGAGATAGTTGTGTGGGACTCAGGTAGGGGAGTCACCATGTGCTTGGCAAGCTCATGTGTAACAGACCTCTGAGATACCATTGATGGAATTATTGTTATAGTTTTATGATATTTTGGCTGTGTTCATGCCTCATGACTAGACATATAGGATCAAATTACATATATATACATGTTTTTGTACTGAATATTAGTTCCTTAAGTTTAATGACTTAATTTTTTATATCTATTTAGGATAGACTTGTACTTTTGTTGTGTGATATATATGTTTTTCCAGGATTTTGTAGTATATATATATATTGGAAGTAATTAGTATAACCTGAGAATGTTGTCTTATTTTTATATATATGATTATGACTAATGTGTATAGATTGAGACCTTGGTTAATGTTAGGAGGGTTAAACCTTGGTTTATGTGTATAATCCTATGGAAATATTTGTGTGATCCCTTAGAATAATTAGGATATGTCTTAAATTTTCTAAATTATTCCCTTCGTGTTATAGAAGATACTATCTTTTAGAAGTCTGATTGGACCACTAGCTGATGTGGGTGGGGTACTACCACTAGGAAGGATTCCCTTGTTCTATAGTCGGCTATGAAGAGGGTAAACTTGTGCACACTCCCACACCTACTCCTATGGTATAGGCAATGGGCCCACCTTAGCTAGAAAACCTTTCATTTATTCTTTCCCAGGGTGAAGGCGAACCAAGGTAAATGGTTGACTACACCATAGACATTCAACTCTATCATCCACCAGCCTTTCAAGTCACTAGTGTGTCGTAGGATGTTAAGGACTAGATAGACATCAATGAGGGTGTTTTTTGACCTTTTTGAGATACATGTGGACTGAAATATGAAGCTAGAAGAATTTGTGTTGTAGGGACCCTCTAGGTGTTGGTGGATCATCATGGGATAGGCTAGTAGACCTAAAGGTATCACCTAAGAGGCCTTCATGGACTCATTTTATGGGAAATTATTTCCTAATACAATGAATCTAGACAGATCATAGGAGTTAATGGAGATATAGCAGGGTTCTATGATTGTATTTTCATGATCCTCTCATTTCAAAAAGATTCTCTATTTTTTTACGATCTTGAAAGGAAATGATGTGGGGAAGGCTAGGAAGTTTGAGATCATCCTTCACTCCAAAAATATATTATTGGTTTAAAACTTTGACCAAGTGACATACTCAAAGGTTTTTTGAAAGTCCTTGAACATGTTGAAGGGTCTATAAGAGTGTTGAATATCTATTATTCTTTCATTCTTATTTACTCAGGTAGGTGGACCTCATACTAATGTGATGAGTGTCACCTTAGGTAGTAGGAATTGGAAGACTAGGACTGTGCAGTGGGGTAATGGTATACAAATTGAGAAGAGAATAGATTCTTAATCCCCTTTTGGAGGAGTTTTATAATACTTAAACTATGGGAAGGTCATATATTATCGCAAGTTTTATTCAACACCTTAGATCTTGTGTTGATAGTGCATCAAGACAAGGCATCTATAGAATTTTTTCTCTAGGAATTCGAGGAAAAGGTTCTATGGGTGTGGAGAAGAGAATTTATCTATTACCAAGGGATTTGACTTAGGTCCTCATTAGTATGATCAAATGATGATGACTCAGAACAATCATGTATATTAGGGAAGGGGTCATAGAGATGAGGCGGGTCAAGTTTATATAGTGGATCAGAATCTAGTAGATAGTGGCGAGGGACTCTCTACTACTTAAGGTATGGTTTTTATCACCTACACTTTATCTACTACCTTTTTTATACTGAATCTATTTATTCCTTCATATATGTACTTGAATTATCAGTAAATTTCTCTTCTGAGTTACCTTCCCTTGATAGACCATTGGATACAAAAGTGGACCATCTTTAGAAATACCAAGAGTGTCTTATAGACATTTCTGGTTATGGAAATATATGGGACTTCATGATACTTGAGATGATGAGCTTCGATGTGATCCTCAGTATGGACTGGTTGACCATATTTTGAGCACACATTGATTTCTATCGGAGATGGGTATCTTTTTATTCACCAAAGGGAGAGAGGTATGTGATGACTATAGAATGGGAACTGGGAGTAGGTGAAGTTTTTCCAGACTTGAGTCAACTATGGATGATAATGGCATAGATTATTGGATTCACTCTTTAAATAGGATCAGTGGAATCCCCCTTATCTTTTACTCCAGTTGTGGATATCTATCATAATTACTTTATAAATGACTTCATAGGACTTATCTATGATAGAGTATTTGACTTTGATATATATATCATTTCAGGTGCGCAAAAAATTTTGATACTCCCTTATCATATGGCATCAACTGAGATGAAAGATATAAAAGTATAGCTCAAGTACTTGGGGAAGAAGGGATTTATCAGGATGGGTACTTTACCATGGGGTGAACCTGTCTTGTTCACTAAGAGATCACATGGTAGTATTCGACTTTGTATAGATTACTTAAAGATAAATTGGGTGATAGTGAAGGATAGATATCCCTTTCCCATGATTGACTATGTTTTTGATTAGTTATGGGGACTCTGGTGGTTCTCTAAGATTAATCTTCAATCAAGCTATCACTAGATATTGGATAGAAAGAAGGACATACCAAATATGGTGTTTTGGATCATGTGTGGTCTATATGAGTACTTGGTGATGTTGTTTGGATTGAAGAATTTGCCATTAGTGTTCATGGATCTCATGAATAAGATATTTCACCCGTATCTAAACTCATTCATCATGGAGTTCATTGAAGACATCCTCATCTCATCACCAATACCAAAGAATCAAGTCATACATCTCGAGATCATCCTAAGTAAACTTCAGGAACATCAACTTTATTCTAATTTTTCAAAGTGTAAATTTTTGATTCATGAGGTTAATTTCATGGGGCATGTGATATCTTATATGGGTATATCTATGGACCTAGAGAAATTGGATGGAGTGATGTTTGGGTAATAGCCCTGGAACATGTTCAAGGTTAGGGTTTTTCTGTGTTTAGTTGGATATTTCCAATATTTTATCCATGACTTCTCCCAATTATCAGAACATATGACTATTTTGATGAATATGGGAGTGAATTTAAAGTGGTTGAACTAGTGTGAAGATTTTTTTCTTGAGCTAAAAATGTGGTTGAATATAGATCATGTGTTGATACTTCTCAAGGTAGGGATCGGATATGTTGTATACTCAAATGCATCAGGAATTGGTATAGGAGAAGTAATGATGTGGATGGAATAGGTTATAACTTATAGGTCATGTTAGTTGTGACACATGAGTGAAACTATCCTACTTGTGAATTTGAGATAGCAGTCATGGTCCACACTTTGAAGTGATTGAAACGTTATCTCTTTGGAGAGAGTTTTTTTTTCTACACTTACTATAAGATCCTTCACTATATCTTCACATAGTAGGACTTGAACTTGAGGTAGAGGCATTGGGAAGAGTACCTAAAAATGTTTAAATTTGATATGGATTATGCACTATGGAATGGAGACATCATTGAATACATTCTTAACCATAAGGATTGGGTATCTTGGGATCTTGGTGAACCACCTTCATAGGAACAGTGGGTCCAAATGATCTTGTTGTATGACTGGAGGATGGATTTTTATGAGGATCAGAGAATGATGTCATGTTATCCATTGGTGTTCACAACTTATTTAGTAGTCTCGGTAAATGTGGATAGGAGTGTGACCCAGAGTGTATTGTGATGTGAGAACAAATAGTTGGAGGTGACCGGATACTCGGGTGGTCATTGGACAACGATGATATGGTCCTTATGCACAAGAGGGTTACGGTACCTACTTATATTAGGGAGGATATGATAAGGGACTTTCATACCTCCAAGTTGTTGGTATATCCTAGTGGGACAAATATATACCATGACCTTAGGTGATAGTTATGGTGGCCAGGGATAACGAGGGACATTACTGGTTTTATTTCCCGATTCCTTACCTAACATATGGTAAAAGATGTCCACCATCATCTTGGTAGTTTAATCCATCCACTTTCTATTCCCATGTGGAAGTGGTAGGAAATCACAATAGACTTTGTAAAGGGATTACTTAGGACCATAGGGATCCTTGATGTTATCTAGGTGATTTTTTATCGATTGATGAAGGTTTGTCACTTATTATTGATCTATAAGATTCAATTAGTATATGATTTAGGAAATTTGTGTATATATGAGATCACACACTTAAATAAAGTTCCCTTAATAATTGTATCTGATAGAGATTCACATTTCACATTGTAGTTTTGGAAAGGATTATAGAAGGCCTTAAGGACTCGGCTAATATTGAGCACAACGTATCATCCCTAGACTGATGGACAGTCTGAGCAAACAATTCATATATTGAAAGATATGATTTGATCTTGTGCCCTATAATTCGAAGATCTTGGGATGATCACCTAGCCTTGGTTGAGTTTGTATAAAATAACAATTACTAGGCTTCAATTCAGATGGAACCTTATAAGGCTCTATATGGTAGGTCATGTCATTCACCACTCAATTGACATGAGATTGGTTAGGTGGTGGTTGTGGGGATCAGTATTGTATAGGAGACCTCAGAGAGATTTAAGTTGATCTATAATAGGTTGATCATAGCTCAGATCTGGTAGAATTTTTATGCCAATGTCAGGAGGATGCCTTTGGAGTTTGTTGTAGGTGATCAAGACTTTTTTATAGTGACTCCTTAGTTAAGTCAATGACCTCTTAAAAAGCAGGTGAAGCTAGCTTCATGAAATGTTAAACCCTTTGAGATTACTGAACATGTTAGGATAGTGGTTTACCATCTAGATCTTCCTTCTCACTATTGAGGTATGCATTACATGTTTCATGTGTTACAACTCTAGAGATACCTAGTTGATCCTATGTATTTTATCAATTGTGAGGATGTTGAGCTGGAACCTAATGAATCATATGTGAAATATCTAGTTTAGATCATGGATTGGGAATAGAAATTCATTTTAAGGAAGATGAAACCATTTTTTAGGATTCTATGGTGTCATGGATGGATCCATGAGGAGACATGGGAGTGGGTGGATAATGTTCAAGATCAATGGCCTAAGGTATTCAAGCATAACCTTTGAAGGTACTTCTTGAGGATGATAAGTCATTAGAGGGTATGAATTATACCATCCTCGCTTTTTTTTGATGTATGATATGTTTAAAGTTAATGAAATTATTTGTTCCTCTATTGTTTCATCTCTGAAATGGGAGTTTTAGAGTTTTTTCTTAATGATACATGGGTAATGTATTGTATAATTATGGTTTTAGATATTATAGGTTTCACAATAGATAAAAAAGGGCCACCAGCTAATCGATGGGGATCCATTGGCCATCCATTGGTGTTTTAAGTGAGTTTTTAGGGATGAAAACCCCACCGTCTAGCTAGTGGGAAGCCACTGATCGGCCGGTGCGCCCATTCTGGGGGTGCAATTAATGCATGTCACAGGTTTTAATTGTACATGTTTTTTCACCTAATTTTACTCCCAAATATAACCCCCTTGAGATTATTTTGAATTAGGTAGCTCCCTCTTGATCTATAAATCTCTCTCATCCATATCCCCTTGATCCATCAACCTTTTACCAATCTGATGGTCTTTGATTGGTAAGTTTTTCTTAGATATATGCCAGTTTCCTCTTCTTCATTATGAAATGAGCATAGATCTATGTTAGGTCTCTATTTTTTTGATGATATGATGATGAATTCCTCCATTATTCATATATCAATGGTATATCTAGAAATATGAATATTGTTCTTGATTGAATCAAGATCTACCTTTGAAAAACGGGTGTTCTTTAGATAAGTTTCCAAGAATCGTCTTCCTAAACCTCTTATTTATGGTGGATAGATGGTTAAAACTTAATTTATTTACTATTATAAGGTATATTAGTGGTAGATTTGATGTTTCAACAATGATTTCTCCTAGACTGAAGCGTAATTATTCAATAATGGTGATATTTCCAAGTAATATTATTTATAATGATTATCATGAGATCTTCTTCTTCTTGGTTATAATCTTGAATCTATTTTTAATTTACCTATTCATGATGAATCAATGAATGTTGGATAGACCTGATGATTCCTTATATAATCAATGATGAATTCATGATTCATTCATAAATCAATAATTAATCTAGTGAATTAGTGGTCCTTCTTTTGATATACTTCATAATTGACACTATTGAAAGACTTCTTAAGTTGTGTGATTCTAGAACAACCTTATTGACTTGGAATTATCTTGAGCCTCCATTATAAATATTTTTCTTAATAAACCAAAACATGATTTAAGAACACTTGATGTGTGATATTATTCTTTATAGTATGTGAAGTGGTTTATTATTTTATCTTTGACAAACTATGGGGTTATTCATCAAAAACCTTGAGGTAGTAAGTTCCTTAACATTTGGGTATCTCATATAAAATTGTTCTAAAGGTACAATTCATGTGTTGGCATGGTTTTGTTCTTAACTGATGGTTATTTCTTGGATTTTTTTTCATTTTCATGACACCCATATATGATCCTTGTTTACATGAGAATTGCTAGAGTATATTATTAAATTGCTTGATGTTGATTCACATATTGTTATATGATGAAACTATATTTATCATGATGCCATAATATACTTTTTTATCATGCTCTAACCTGTTGTGTGTTATCTTTCCTTTGGATGTTAGTTCTTGGTATACATGATAGGTGGACCATCATGGTATTTTTATCCATAGAGGGGGGACACACAAGGTGTACAATGATGACAATGATAGATTTGTACATGGGGTAGAATAATAATAGCCTTGTGGACCAATCAGAACTTGATAGCTTGAGGATACCAAAGAATGTGTTGAAATTAGATGCATTATGGATAACAAGTAGAATATTCACTTAATGCTTTAAAGATGTCGAGTGACATGCTGATGGTTGTGTGGCTAGTTCTAATCAGTTTTGACATCTCCATTCATCCTTCCAGCATGGATCCAAAGAAGGTACAGTCAAGACTCATGGTGGCTTTGTTATCATGTGAGTGCTTAGTATGTGAATATTATTCTTTCTTATTATTTTATTATCATCATAAAATACACATGTTATAAATGTGAACATTTTTTAAGGACACATTTGTGGTGTCCTAATGGGTTTTATTACTCGCACCTTAGATGGGAATTTTGATGTGCATATAGAATTCATATATAGGGATTTAATTAAAGGAACATGGCCTATGGAATATGGTTGAGCCTAATAACATAGATCTATGAGTGGTACTAGGATGTAATCTAAAGGATATTGTATTTTTATTTATTTTTTATCTACTATACTTATACTATGGTTTTCCTTACCACTTTAGAATCCCTTCTACTTATCTATATGACATGTGTTCCATTTTGTTATTTATTTTCCACATATTACTATTATAATTATATTATTTATTATATTATTTTGTGAGGACATGATATTGAGGTTATAGTCTCCCTACTTTCAGCATTCGGCCCCTCACTGTTAGTCTGTAACCTCTTGCATACAAGGAGGTGAACATTAAGTCATGTGACTCTCTATCTCAGAGATAGTGGTTTGGTTTGGGGTGTTAAAAATAATAATATCACATATAAGGACCAATACATGCATCGGTATATAGGAATATACAATAACACCTAAAACATGTGGAATTTCTATGGGGTTTATGTTCTTATAACCTCTTATCTTGGATATTACCATGGGAGAACTTCATGAGAAGAAGTATTGATGTCTTATGATCCCTTATATCCTTGATAGAATGTATCATCAATGTCAAGTCATATGATTTCATATGTATATAGAACATTTATTTATGAATATCATCATAGCACTTCAAGGTTCTCATCATAGAGAGGAACTATTATGGAATTTTGATGTGATAGACACTCTAAGCACATTATTTTATTGATGTTACAAAGAATAATTCTTATTTAGTGATAAAATATTTATTAATATTAAAAAATTTAAATATATACGTATTTAAAAGTAAAAAAATAGTTTGTTCGAGGGAACTAACTCTAATAGAACCCCACTTTCACAAGATCTAACTACCAATGAATTTCAGTATGCTATCCCTCACATGATATTCATGCTTCTCCTAAGATATGTATTTAATCAATGGGTCTTACACATTTTCCTCCATGTGAACTCTACATATTGTGACCTCACCCCTTTGATAAAAATACCTCAATAGTTGATACTTTTATTGTATATTATTTTTCCATTGATGTGACCATGGCCCCTTGGCTAGATTCATTGCTAAAGTATTATCATAATAAAATTTTATTGGGTCTTTACTACTGGGAACCAAATCAAGATCCTACATAAATTTTTGAATCAATGTGGATTCTTTAGTTACATTAAAATCTATAATATACTCATACTCTATTATAGAATCAGTGACCACTTCCTATTTTTAGCTCTTCCAGCACATGACTCTTCCATTGAAGGTGAATGTATATCTTGAATATTATTTTAGATCATTATAATATTTCTAGAAACAAGAATCTATATATCCTAGAATGAGTAACTCCTCATATCCTCTTTAAACTAGGAATATATCCTCAATATGCCTCGGATACTTAAAAATATTCTTCATTGTAGTCAAATGTAGTTCTCCCAGATTTTATGGGTATTTACCTACCTTTCTCAAGGCATAGACAACATCAATCCTAGCATATAACATGGAATACATGATAGATCCCGTCATAGAAGCATATAGGATCCTACTCATCCTCTCTCTATCTCTCTCTTGTTGTATATGAGGACAAATTTTCTTATAGAGATGTATAACATGTAACACTAGAACCAATCCCCTATTATATTGTTACATACGGAATATGTTTGGTATCTAGTCAATTTATGTACCCTGAATTAGTCCAAGAGGCCTCTTAGACCTATCATGAATGATCTTGATCCCTATAATGTAGGTTTTTGCATCTAATTCTTTTGTAGATAAATATTTTTTTCAACCATGCCTTAATATACTATAAGACTATTATCTCATTTGCAATAAGTAATATGTCATATATATATATATATATATATACTACTAGAAAAATGAAAGAACTCCCACTAAACTGAATATAAATATAGGTCTCATATTCATTGTTTATGAAAAAAATAATTTATGGCTTCATCAAAGTGAATGATCCATGATCTGAATGCTTAATTTAATCCATAAATGTATCTTTACAACTTACATGACTTATTGACATCTTGTGCGGTCACAAATCCTTCTGATTGTTTCATATAGAAATATTTCATAAGGTTCATATTAAAAAAAATCTATCTTGACATCCATCTACCAAATTTTATAATCATGGTAGGCTATTATGGAAGGTATAATTCTAATGGATTTTATTATAGAAATTGGTGACAATGTTTCATCATAGTAAATGCCTCAATGTTTCTTAAAATCTTTACCCACTAGTTGTGCCTTGTAGGTACTAAATTTACCTTCTATATCTAGTTTATTCTTGAATACCCGTTTACACCCAACATGATTTACATCTATTAATAGATCATCCAGAACCCAAAATTAGTTCTTAATACATGGAATCTATCTTAGAATTCATGGATTCTTTTCATATTTCAACTTTTGAGATGATTACCACCTCCTTATAGGAAATAGATTCATCATTTTTATACAATAATGATTCACCATCCTTAGTAACTATAAAACCATACCTCTCTAGTTCTCTAACTTCTCTGGTGCTCCTATACAATACTTATATCTCTTAAACAACTTGTTTCATGAATATTTGTAAAACTTATTCTACTTCCAACTTCTATGTATCTTGAGCATCAGCTTTAGTGAAGTAGATATTTCTCCCACTATCTATTTTGAAGATGTGATCCTTATTAAGTAATATTTCATCTCATGCCACTATTTCCTTCTACTTTAAGGGGTTTAATAATTAATATCCCCTTGTTTCTTTGATATATTCTATAAAGTTACACTTTATTCCCCATGATATTAGTTTCTTTGCATAAGTGGACTTAACAAACACTATACAACCCCATACATGGGTATGTGACAATATGGTTTTCTTTCCACTCCAAAACTCAAACGGAATCCCAATTTCCACTCTAGTTATCACATGATTTATTTTACACCATAGACTGTAATCCATATACCCAAAAGAGTAATAGAATATTTTCATGACTCATCATCGACCTCTCTATTGCTAACATGGTTTGGTTCCCCCTTTCACTAACACCATTCCATTTTAGTTTATAAGGGGGTGTGATATGACATAAAATATGAAACTCCTTTAGATGGAAAATGAACTCTTGGTTAAGATATTATCCATCTTGATATCATTGAATTTTATTTATCTAATTTCCAAGGTGATTATATTCTTCATTATTGAATTCCTTAAACTTTTTAAAATATTCAAACTTATGCCTTAGTAAGTATATATTTCCATATCTACTCAAGTCATTAGTTAAAGTTATAAATTTTGAGTATCCACCTCTAGATTCAACTGGAAAAGTTCCTCACTAATCAGTGTGCACTAATTCTAGAATCTTTTTGTCCCTCTCCCCATTTCTACTAAAAAAAATTATTCATATTTCCTTGTGAATAAGCGAGACATTTATCAAGTGGTTTTATTTCAAAAGAATCTAAATTCCCATCTTGATAGAGATTTTTAAAGTTCTTTTCATTTACATGACCAATTTGGTGATTTCATAACTTATTTTGATATGATTCATGTGAACCTAATTCTTTATTTATTTCCATCACTAGGATATCATATTCTAGTATATAATTTTTATTATTAAGATGTGTCGTACCATAAAAAATTCTATCTTTGTAAAAGTACCATATTTTATTCCCAAACTTGAATACAAATCCATACATGCCTAAATTTTACATGAATATAATGTTTTTGGTAAAAATTTGAACAAAATAACAATTATTCAAGACTAGAATCAATAATGTTGGTAATGTAAATTGGAAATATTCTATAGCCAAGGTAGACCATCTTACTCTATTAGCAGCTCAAAAATCCATCTCACCTATGGAAACCTTCTTAAATATTCTTGGTTATTTTCTATAAAAATGTGAGAATTAAATGTTTTATATAATACCCAGATTATAGATATATAAATATTAACCTTGATAAAAAAATATTCCTAAATATTCCCCTTGATTTATTTCTATAGTGCATTTCTTCTTCTATTGGACATTATTTCAATATTCAAAACATTTTTCATCATATTCCCTTTCCTACCCCTATATATTCCTCTTCTTGGAAGGAAAATGTTTAGAAAACTTAGACTTGAATAGAATATTAGGGATAATTTCCTTTTCCTTCCTCTTATTCACCATAATGACTCTAGGTTTTCCATGCCTCGTGTCTTTATCTTCTATGAGTTCTGGAAGATACTTCTCAATATTTTTCATATTATAATTCACAATAAAACTAGAGATTATTTACGGTAGTGAGGAAATCATGAGTTCAGCCCGTAACTCATCTGGAAGCTTAAAACCCAGGATTTCCAGACGCTCAATATATCCATTCATCGTAACTATATGAGGTACAGTTATAGAACCTTCTCCAATCTTTCATAAAATTAGTGCCTTGGAGACCTCATACCGCTCATGTCAAGCCTTCTCCTAATAAAGATTGTAGAGGTGAGATAACATGTTATTTGTATACATTTCTTTACATAACTTATGGAACCCACTAAACATGGACAATAATATGAGGCACAATACATATTTTGCATCATCCAATTATTTCAGGTAGACCAATAGATCTTGCTCACTACCTTCCTTAGAAGGCACATCAAGGATTGAGGAATCTAGCACATAAAGCTTATGATCTTGGTGTAGAATTATGAGTAAGAATATTTACCACTCTTGGAAGTTACTGCTAATGATAAGATTATGTTTCTCTATAATCAATCACAATGATAATGTCTAGGTTGAAAACTTTTCCAATTTCTATAAGAAAATGAAAGAAAATTTTAGTACTTTATCTTGATTACAAAAATAAGTGAGACATAAAAATTTTATTAAATAGTAATCTAATATTTTATCAAAACCCAATACCCCTTACCATTGGATTCATAATATCATGTCATGTGGGTATTCTAATGTAAATGATCCATGTTTTCATTCTCATAACCCAAATAGGGTCCTAATAAGTTATTCAAATATATTTAGGTTGGCGGGTCTTACTAACTACATTAACTCTTAGCTCCTTGATTTATTGAGTAGACTCCCATATCCTAAAATCTTGTACTTGGATTTCCCCAATAATTTTCTACTGGTTACACCAAGTCTCATCGAGGTGATCAACCCTTAATATTAACTAGGTTATGTTGACCCAAAACTTTTTTTAAAACTCCTTAATAATTGAAAAAAATCCTAATGGAGGCCAAAAATGTACTTTGAACTATTTTTTCATCTTAAAAAATGTAATGGAAGTAAATTCTTATTTAATGTTTTATTTGGATGATTTTATCTTAATCTATGAGTAATCTTCATTTTATATTTTTACATGCTTGTTAATATTATATGGGTTTTACAAAATTGATTAACCATGTCATGATAAAATAATTTATACATAATTAATTTATCAAATTTTATCTTTCATGATTGTTAATTCATTTATTTTATGTGATTATGATATAAAATTTAGTAAAAATAAATAAATAACCATTCACTTTACAAAAATAAAATAATTATATGTGGCGTGATCATGATCTTTTCTAATGGTCAGTTTTTCAATAGGAAGATAAACTATACATTGAACCAGGGGGATTACCTCTTTGATTCATGACTTATCTCAAGTTGCAGTATTCCACATGTACTCATATGTATCTCTTTGATTGGTTTCACCTCAAATCCACCATGAACTGCCTCCCCTCACCTGGGATCTCCATCCTCTACATATGCTTA